>OZ005652.1:179796945-180146295 GCA_963930645.1 Salticus scenicus
TGCAAAAACTAGCTTTTTACATAGTCCCAGATCCCTATAGTCATATTTAGAAAACTGACACTCATCCTAACAAAAAGTTTAATTTCTATTCTCCCCAAATGGAACAAGATATTTAAAGTTTGGATTTTCTAACATATTTCGGCCTTCAATAAGGGATCGGTTTAAAAATCCTAATTGGACTTTGTTTGCATTTTCCCTGGGTTTATTAAAGAATTTTTCATTGACTTTTTAATAAAGCCCGAGAAAATGCGAAATAATCCTGAATTTTGAAACTAACTATCTCAGACAATTTTGGGTGCACAAAAGTGAAACTTTTTGTGTTATATTTTTTAGGTTGGAACTTAACTTTCACTATTAGTGTCATGAAAATTGTATAAAAATTATCAGTTTTTGTGATTTTTAATAAATTGATTTTTTAAATTTAAACATGTCATATAATGAATTCTTACATTTTTTTAAAAATACATTTTCTTATTGGAGGACGTCTGAGACCAATTGTTGCGCAAATAAAGCACATTTAAATTGATGCGCGCGATAAGTAGTACGAAAACAAATTATTTTACCTGGATCATCTGCTGAATAACAAATAATAAAATGGAAATAAATAAATTTAATTTTAAGAACGGAATATTTTATATTGGACTATTTTTTGGATTAATTATTAATATTAAAAAAACACATTTTCCTAGAGGAACGCCACTTTTGAATCGGCGCCGTGATATATTCGCTGCGGACCTGATATATTCGCTGCGAACTGAATGGAATCTTCCAGAAAGAGAATTTGAAAAAATGTAAATGGAAATGACGTCACTGAATTTCATTACTGAAAAATGAACGTTAGGAAAATTAATAAAATTATTTTTAAATTATTTGCAGACGATCTAAAAAGATTTTGAACTGATTTGAATACTGAATAAAATTGAATTTCTTTATTGGCTAAGGCATTTGTTTACAAATCCGAAAACCTCGGTAGTTTTGTTTACAAACAAAAACGCTTCACTGGAAATTCTTAAATTTTTTTTTGTTTATTGAAAATTGCGAATTTTAAAAATATTAAATGGAGAAAATAAATAAAATAAAAGTAACTAAAATATTTTCCGGAGGATTTGATAAAAATTAACTAAATTCAAAAGTGTTAGAATTTTTGATTCTAACATATAGTATTTCTATTTATAAGCATTTTTCCAAATTTCTTTTTTTTTTAAGTGAAATGTCGTAAATTATATTAGATGTTTTAACTTAAAATACATTTAAATAATGGTGCGACGATTTTTGAAATATTACGGTCAATAAAGTGACCGTCGAATTCGACGGGTTCTAGCTAGTTATTATATAACTCATAAAAATTTCTTGCGATATACTGCTTAAATAACAGAAACTAAAAAAAAAAAAAAGATTTTGCTTTAAATAATAATTAAAAAAAAAAAAAAAAAAAAAAAAAAAAAATCAGTGATTTAAAAGTTTTAAATACATAAAAAGAAAAAGAAACTTATATAGTTGGGAAATGTATCACATGATACATACATAGTTTAATATTTTGCTTGAATACAGTAGCTAAAAAAAAAAAAAAAAAAAAAAAAAAAAAGAACAGCACCTGCGATTTAAATAACAAACTGCGAATTAAAAGTTTCCGAAATAGGTTTTAAATACATTAAAAACCCCTTTACATCACATAGTTAGGAAGTATATCACACGATACATACACAGAGTACTGATCACATTATATATTATATATTCCTGATATATGATCCTATGATATCGGGTAGTCCTTATATATGATCATATATATATATTTAATCTATGGATACAAACAGGGTGATTATAATTAAAGTTACGATTTGTAAACGCTATAATTTTAAAACTATCCATCAGAGCTATTTGATATTTTACCAGAGCAATCGTGAAGCAATGAAATTTTGTTTTGGCAAAAGAAAAAAAAATAGTTCCAATATCTGCCGTTAATTATCCATAAAGTATCGTTTCATGAAGCTCCTCCTTTCCTCTTTTCACATGACTGTTTCTGCAGTAAACACGTATTCTTGTCTTTTTGCTAAAAAACTTGTAGTAAACCCTTGAAGTCTATTGTTTCCTGCTATTCCATTGTGTTGCTAACAGCATTCCAGTGTCTATAATGAGTCCATTTACGCGTTTCCCCTGACATTATCCTGACCTACTTTTTTCCCTCCCTCAAACCATAGATATAGTAATATATATAGATAGATCTATCATCCCCCTGTTATCGTGCAAAGATTTTAGATGTCGAAAAGAAAGCTTTGGAATCAGTCCTTAAGTGGTTTTGAAAAAAAGAAAAATGAATTTGAAACTGTATTTGGAGTTTTTCATTCACCTTTAGTAAATAAATTATTCATAAATTTTATTTGCTAAAATATTCGTGTGTATTCACTCGGATAAAGACGGCCATATTTTGATAAAATCACTGTCTTTTCCCAAGTGAAAAGGAGAAAAGGAATCACGTTTTTCTCCTCAATGATCAATCTATATATTATTACTATATCTATGCCTCAAACAAAATTTCATTGCCTCACGACTGCTTTGGTAAAATATCAAATCGCTCTGATGGGAAGTTTTAAAATTATAGCGTTTTGAAATCGTAACTTTAATTATAATCATTCTGTACATAATATACCTTATGTTTACATGCAACATACATCTATCACACATAGACGTAAATTAAGCTTAAGCTGAAATGAAATAGTGTAACACTACACATGATAAAATAAAAACTTCTTTAAAATATATTAATTGCAAAAAAATCTCAATAAATTATACATCGATAGATTCAGGAAAAATGAAAGTTTGATATATATGAAATTCATACCATTAACAAAGATAATTTTTGATATAAATCCATTTTTTTTTTCTTTTTTTAATGAAATTGCACATTTTACAATGTTATTCTATGAGAGAAGTTCGTCCACTAACGTGACGCAGTGCATATTTTAACATACAAAGTAGGTGGCACTAGTGCCACGCAGTGAAAAGATAGTGCCACGTAGTGATAATCAGTGCCACCCAGTCACAGCCATTGCTAATATGCAGTGGGATTCTTAAGCAAAGCTTAATTTTATTGTTTAAGTTTTAAGTGGGATTAGTCAAAGTACTAAGGTGAATCATTTTGTCCCCTTTTCTACATTTTGCAATTTCTTTTCTTTCCTTTCTTCTTCTTTTTTTTTTTCACTTTCTTCTATATTAGTAGAAGAATGTATTGGTTTCGTAAAAATGTTTGACCTCGGTGTTTTGAGGGATTTACAAGTTTTGAGTGTTGTAAGTATACGATTTGACCATTTTTAGAAAATGCCTGTCTGTGTATGTGTGAAAAACATTTGTGGTAATTGTATCCAGGGGACAACTGCACATTATTTCATACAAATTGGTATGTAGTTGCAACTTGGCATAGTTTAGTGCCTATCAACTTTTGGGGGAAAATCGTTCAACAAGTAGCATTGTCATTCCGCTTTTAGTAAATTTTTAACATGGCGGTATAGGACAAAATTTCGTATAAATGTGCGTAAAAGAAATTATTTTTTAAGAATCATTATGAAATTAAAAAGAATTCTTGATAGTCAACTGGGAAAAAAAAATGCATATGTAAAAGCATCGTTTTCCCACTGAAGGGGAAGTTCCCCCATACGGTACAAATGCTTAGTATATAGGTATCTTTTAAACGAGTTCATCAATACCTTTAAAACGAACGGTTAAACCACAGATCTGCAATAATTTAAAATAAAGTTATCGATTTTTACTTTCCAAACATACTATGCAAGGAAAGTATTGAAATCGCGACAAAAATTTGACTTTGAGATTTTGATGCATGTATACCTTTTGAGGACCCTAAATTCATTTTGCTATTTTTACGGTGATGTATGTATGTATCTGTGTGTGCGTGTATTTCAATACGAATGTGTGTGTGAGGCTGTGAGGGAACAAGATAGCATCTAAACGCTTTGCTCGAATGAGCTGAAAGTTGGTACATATATTGTTGCTCATCGTAGTACAAACCCTATTGATTTTGGTGAATGGGCACAACGAAAAATTCTTTATCATTGTGGTCTGTTAACTCCAATTATTTAATGTGGTATGTCTAAACGCCTTATTCAAATAAACTGTAAATTTATACACATATGTTGTAGGTTGCCATCTAACGAACTGCATTTTAAAGTGACTCTTGCACTTATAAATCTTTACAGGCGCACTAGAAAAATTGTTTATCATTTTGTCTATGGGTTTAAATTTTTTAAAGTGCTGTAGTGTCTGAATGCCTTATTCAAATGAATTGAAAATTTATATATTTTTTATAGGTCACTGTTACAAAGTTTCTTGACGCAGTGATCGTGCATAATAGAGATATCTGCAAGAGAAGTTGAATTAACAATATTTCAAGAAGAAGTCCAATTGCAGTCATCAGGAAGTCTTTATTTTGTGAAAAGTCTTTTAAAACAACATCAAGGATAATTATTCTTAGAATCTTAAAATACATAGCGTTGGTCATTATAATACAAATTCAATAACCCTAGTGAAACGTTGAGATTGTCGCGCAGGGAGAGAGCGAACGTAATTACGTCGTTACTATACTATGATCTGGAGCAGTTCTGAGATCCTTACACTAGAACAGATCTGAGATGTCTGAAGAAAAAAGCCAAATTTTAGAAAAAACAGCCAAATTATAGTGCCAAATACTTTCATTGTTTCACGGATAAAATGATATAAATATTTTGAATTCGAAAGTTCGTTATTAAAAGTTATAGCCAATTATTTCGCCAATGCAATAAATCACTCAAATTAAAACCCGTTACATCTTACGATTGGACAAAAATTGTAATTTAGAAACTAAATTATTTCTTAATGATTTAACTGACAGGGATTTCTAAATTTAGCTATAATGAAATAACTTGTGCAATATTGTTTAACGTTTATTTTTATAAACGAGTAATTTATCTCTATATATTAAAAAAAAGTAACTGTCGCTGGCGTCAATTTTTTTTGTCTGCGACAGCATCTTCTCGCGGTGGGCAAAGTGCTCTGCATCATGAGAGGTATCAGTGTATTCCGACTGCTTCAAGGAAGGCATTTCAGCTGCTTAGAAATTTCTATCATTTTAATTAACGAAGTTATAACTAAAAACGTCGGGTTTATAAAGGTACTCTATTTGCCACCGGAGTGAAAAGTTTCTCTTATGGCGGTTTTTTCTGTGTTTCTGACGTCAATTTCCTCAGGAAAATTAAAATGAGATCAATGATGTAAATAAGAAAAATTGAAAAATTGGCATCTTTGAGATGCTCGAGAGAAGAAAAAAATTATTTGGAATAGCAAAACATGAAAATAACCGATATTTAAAAAATATTGACTAAAAATTTAATAAAAATGAAATGAAAATTAGTTTATATTTTTAATTTAGTTTATATTATTATTTTATATTATTAGTTAAGTTTATACTATTAGTTTAGTTTACATTATTAGTTTTTATTTTAACGTTAGGCGAAAAAGATTTAGTAATGAATATAATTATTATGTTAAACAACGATTGGTATAGAATTAGAGGTTAAGCCCAGAAATTGGTATACTTCAGTATAACCCCACAGCTGAATTTGGCGATTTTTCTTTGGCGCCGTTTTGAACGATAACGATGTTGTTCTGGACTGTTTGCGATATAATATGGCAGCCTATATGTTGTTTATTTTGGATTCATGATTTATGATTTTGATTATAATTTTATCATTTATGATTTTTAGATTTATGATTTAGCCATAATCGCCAACAAAAAATCGCCAAATATCGTTGTGGCGTTATACTGAAGTTGTTCCAAAGATACTTACGTATTAACGCCACCGCGGCTACAGATTAAGTGCCGTCAATCTACACCTAAAAATTTTTGCGACAAATCATAAAATAAAACACTTTATTTAAAATCAAAACACTTTCAAAATTCAAAACACTTTATTCAAAACAAAGTAGTCAATCTGATTCGGTGGAAAATGGGTCGATATAGAGTATAACATAGATTCAAAACTGTCTCTATTATCTTTCACCTGATGCTGTTGCCATATGAACTCTGATAAATAAGATTCCAAAAGATGTCTCGCTGTCCCCCTATGTCTCTTGTGTGCGAACAACAAGATTGCTCTTTATTGGCTTATTAGCGCAACTTCTGCTGCGGTGGCGTTAATACGTAAGTACCGAAAAAAATTATAAAATAGAGCAATAATAATAATAATAATAATAATAATAAAATCCGCAACCTATTTTTGTTTTTTAAGCGTTGATGTAAAACTTTGCAGAAAACAGAATTTAATTCAATACAACAGGACTTTTTTTTTTGTCTATTTTTCCATGTAATGGAATGTGTTGTGATAAGTTACAAATCAACTCGTGTAAATGACAAGCTACAACTCAACTCTATCACTGTTTCAAAAAAAGAGAATTGTATTCCCCGACTGTAGTATGCGATATTAAAATGATTATATTGCTTACTCTTAAAACGCTTTCTAATTATTTATTTGTATGTTAGCTTTTTGTTATTTAGATCATTAATTAATGATAACCTTAATAGGTTATGGGCCCAGGGTGCTTTAAATCTGCGTAAATTAATTATATGAAAATTTTTTGAAAAGCTAAGTGAACTACAGAATTTGTTATTTCTAACAGCGAAACATTACGATATGGCTGAACTGAAAGTACAAATCGATAAGCTAGAAGGTGCTAAAAATTGGAGTAAGTGGAAGTGGCAAATGAAAATGCACTTTGAACAATATGATTTGGCATCTATAATTGATGGAACTAAAATTTGTCCGGTCGCTGAAAATGCCGAAGTCGATACGAATGAGTTGGCGAAGAAGGTATCTGAATGGCGCCGTGATAATGCCAAGGCAGCCGCTCTTATTGCAAGTACGTTGAGCGCTTCTGTTGCTGATTTAGTGATGACATACTGGAATGCAAAGGACATTTGGGACAAATTAATTAGTGTTTTTGAACAAAGCAGTATTCAGAGACTTAATTTATTGATGACTCAATTTTTTCAAGTCTGTAAAGATCCCAGTGATAATGTTGCTACACATGCTGCAAAAGTTGAAAGAATTTATACGGATATGAATAATGAATTAAACCGTATAGGTTCAGCTTCTATTCCACAAGAATTACTACATGGTAAAATACTACTTACTGTGGGTCCAGAATTCCAAGAATTTAACAATGTATGGGAGTCTTTAGATTCTGATAAACGAACTACTAAAAATCTTGTTGAAAAGTTATGTACAATTGAACAGCGCATTAAATCTACTGCTTCTGTGGATTATGGTGCATTTGCAGCTCGTGTTCCTGTTAAGCAAAAAGCTGTGAAAAATGGCGAAAAACTTCCTGAAAGTACGCCAAGAAATAATGCCAAATTGAGTAATTTTAAACAAAAGAATTGTTTCAAATGTGGATCGAGTGCGCATCTCTGTAAAGATTGTCCAATGAAAAGGGCCAATGATAAATTCTCATTTTCAAAGAATAATAAAGGTGCATTTACTGCCAGTGCAAAAAGTACTCAGCCAGATAGTTGGGTCTGTGATTCTGGGGCCTCCCATCACATGACTGCAAACAAACAGTACTTTGTCACATACAAACATTTCCCTGTGCCCATTGAGGTATCACTTGCTGATAATAAGAAGATTTATGCATATGGATCTGGTAAAATAAATATTCAAGTTTATATTCATGGCAAATGGTATGATGCTCACATGGAAAATGTCTGGTATGTCCCTGATGTGAAGAGGCATCTCTTTTCTGTGCAACAAGCTGCCAAGCATGGTATTGAAGTAAAAATGACAGAAAGATATATTGAATTTTATCGTTCTAAAGAACTTGTTGCAGTTGGATCATGGTCAGATCACACATATATTATCTGCATGAGAGTTGTTATTCCAGCAAGTCCAGCTGAAATAAGTACTGCTACTGAATCTGAATCTTTGCAGTGGCATGAACGCCTTGGTCACCAAAACAAACGACATGTTCGTAAGTTGCTAACTGATATAGGCATATCTGTAAGTCATGCAATGACAAATGAATTTTGTGATGGATGTGCTCTTGGTAAAGCTCATCGAAAACCTTTTAAATCACGTCCTTATAGAGCCATGTCAACTGGTGAAATCATTAATGCTGATGTAAACGGTCCCATGTCTATAACTTCTCTTAGTGGTGCTCGATATTATGTTTGTTTTAAAGATGACTACAGTAAATATCGTAAAATATTTTTCTTGAAAAAGAAAAGTGATGTTAGTAGTTGCTTACGTATGTTTTTAAATGAAGCTACCAATTATGGTTATGCTGTAAAAACTTTGCGCTGTGATGGAGGAGGAGAATTTGACTGTGGTGAAGTTCGACAAATCCTTGCTGAAAAAGGTACAGTTCTGACTCTTGGTATACCGTACTCGCCAGAACAAAATGGCGCAGCTGAGAGAGAAAACAGAACAATCGTTGAACTGGCTCGTTCTATGCTGTCTGCAAGTGGTTTACCTCGGTCTCTCTGGGCCAATGCATGTGAAACAGCAGTCTACCTACTAAACCATACTGGTGTATCCCCAGAAGAAAACAAGAGCCCTCATGAGCTTTGGACTGGCGAGCCAACAATTAAACTAGATCATTTGAAAGTGTTCGGAACTGAATGTTATTCACATATACCTAAGAATTTTCGACGTAAATTTGATGACAAAAGTGTTCATGGTCATTTTGTGGGATATGTGAACAAGAAAGATGGCTATAAAATCTATCTGCCTTCTCAGAACAAAATCATAAAATCTCGTGATGTATATTTCAAACCTGAACGTTTATGTACCACTCCAGTAACAGTGGAGGTGAAGGAAGACTTAATTGAGAGATGTGAAGATATTCAGAGTAAAGAATCTAATCCTTCAGAAGAGAAACTGCAAACTGTCAGAAAGTCTCAAAGAAACAAAAGCTTACCTGCATGGATGAGATCTGGAGAGTATCTTATTGCAAACATAGCTGCAGTAGAAGATTCCGAAAATAGCGAAAATCCCTCGACATACACTGAAGCTCTTTCCTCGAATGAAAGTGATTTGTGGCTTAAAGCTATGAGAGAAGAAATAGATGCCCTGCATAAAAATGAAACTTGGGAATTAGTTGAAAGGCCTAAAGGTTCCAAAGTCATCAATTGCCGATGGGTGTTGAGAAAGAAATTTAATTCTGATGGTACCGTGGAGCGATACAAAGCTCGTCTTGTTGCCAAGGGGTATGCTCAGAAAGCAGGTTTTGATTATGATGAAACGTTTAGTCCTGTTGCTAGATATGATACTGTGAGATCTGTTCTTGCAGTAACTGCAAAAGAAAAATTACACTTGCAACAATTTGACGTAAAGACTGCATTCTTATATATAACACTTAAGGAGGAAGTCTTCATGATGCAACCAGAAGGCTTTAGTGATAATAGTGGGAGAGTCTGTAGATTACATAAAAGTTTATATGGACTCAAACAAGCACCTCGTTGTTGGAATCAGTGTTTTGTGAATTTTATGAAAGACCAGAAACTGGAAGTTAGTGCAGCTGATCCCTGTTTCAGACATAGATCAGACATAGAAATGGTAAGAAACTTTTTGTTGTTATCTACGTCGATGATGGCCTTGTTGTTGGGACTGATAAAGTTGAAGTGGAGGAATTCATGCATCAACTTAATCAGTCTTTTCAAATCACAAGAGTTTCTTTAAACCAGTTTTTAGGTATGAACATAAAAAGATTGGATGATGGTTCAATTTTTGTGAATCAGTGTGCCTATGCGAAAAAAGTCCTCTCAAGATTTCATATGGATGGGGCTAATCCAGTATCAACGCCAAGTGACAAAAGCTATGTTTCTGATGATGTTGGAAATATATTGATAGGAAAAGAAGTTCCCTATCGTCAGGCAGTTGGCAGCCTAATGTACCTTGCTACTGTTACAAGACCAGATCTAGCATACGCTATCAGTATTGTTTCTGAAAATCTGGAAAGTCCAAGGACGTCTGATTGGTGTGCAGTGAAACGAATTTTCAAGTATCTGAAAAAAACTGTAGATTTTGGTTTGCTATATCAATCTGAGACCCATCCCAATGAGCTTGAAGTGTACAGTGATGCTGATTATGCGGGTGATTTAAAAACAAGACACTCAAGAACTGGAATGATTTCAGTGTTGTGTTGTCTACGACAGAAGCTGAGTATGTTGCTGCAAGTGAGAGTGCGAAGGAATTAATTTGGCTGAAACGCCTGTTCAGTGATTTAACATATGTTAAAACACCCTCTCTTCTGGTAGATAATGCAAGCGCTGTAAAACTTGCCAAAAACCCTGAATACCATAAACGCTCCAAACATATTGATGTCCGTTATCATTTTGTACGAGAAAAGTTCATTGACGGCGAACTGCATATTAAACATGTTCCCGGAAATTTGCAGTTAGCAGACTTAATGACAAAACCTTTGCCTAGTGGTAGGTTTATGGAACTGTGTACTCTTTTAGGACTATTTTCATTTAGTAGTCTAGTTGGAAATCAAAATTAAATTCGTGTTAAGTAAGTTGTGGCTTGTGCAGGAAGTGTTGTGATAAGTTACAAATCAACTCGTGTAAATGACAAGCTACAACTCAACTCTATCACTGTTTCAATAAAAGAGAATTGTATTCCCCGACTGTAGTATGCGATATTAAAATGATTATATTGCTTACTCTTAAAACGCTTTCTAATTATTTATTTGTATGTTAGCTTTTTGTTATTTAGATCATTAATTAATGATAACCTTAATAGAATGAAGTAACTGCATTTCTAAAATATTTTAGTTACACATAATACAGGACCTCACTGGCAAATTTTAAATTGGTACAACTATAGTATTTCCCCTCAGCTGAATTTGTCGATTTTTGTTTGGCGCCGATTTGAACGATAACGATGTCGTTCTAGATTGTTTGCGATATAATATGGCAGCCTACATGCTATTTATTTTGGATTTATGATTTTATGATTTATGATTTATAATTTAGCTTACGATTTCATCATTTATGCTATATGCTATATGATTTTTAGATTTATGATTTAGCCATAATCGCCAACGAAAAATCGCCAAATCTAGCTGAGGGGAAATACTATAGTTGTTCCGAAATGTCTAAGCTACTTCGGTGCCAAATTTAAAATTTCGCCAAGAGGTTAAACTGTACCATTGCTTTAGCACAATTTTTTTTTTCCAATTTTATTTTAAATATTTTTTTAACTTAATTCAAGTGAGAAAAAAAGAAGAACATTTTTTTTTTTTTTGGTCTAAATGTACAAAATATCTCCAGGTAAAATATTATCCGTATTATTAGAAAGAAAATGGCTAAAGTAGTTTTTCCTGTACCATTGATGTCTCTATAAATTAAATTATCCAATATCATTATATTTCATTCTCCACACGCATTTTTTATTTTCTAAATTCAATATTAAATAATATATATGTAAAAAAATCAAGGTGTAATCAGTACATATCCAGAAGATGTAGCCAACAAATATTCAGAAGCCATCATTAACACAAGTTCGGGAGATATCGCCAACAACTATTAAGATGTCATGATCAATATATGCCAGTAGATATCGCCAACAAGTATTCAGGAGCCATCATGAATATTTATTCAAATTGTCAACAAATATTCAAAAGCCATCCAATTTACGAATGGTCATGGTCTATCTCGAATGCTCCAAACCGGCAATTCGTTATTACAATATAATCAAGGATGAATTTTTCACTTATCAGTAGGTTTCGAAAAATGTGATTTTTTTTTTTTTTTTCCCGATTTAACTTAGTATTTAATATAGTTTAAGAAGTGGTAAAATCAGATATTGACGGGCATCTTGGCAAATTCATGGCGACAATGCAAAATCGCTACCTGAAAAAAATTGTCCTGTACTACTACTAATGAAATGTTTAAAATAATTGCAATAATCACATAAGATATTTATTTTCAATGGATCCGACTAAATCATATTCTAGAAAAAATGCACTTTAAAAAGTTGCATCTTTACTGTTGTAAGCACCATTTTAAACCTTGCTGTACATTGGAAATAAATGCAGTGTGTTACATATTGCCCTAAATTAACTAAAAAAATTCAATAGTAAAAAATATAAGCATTAGAAAAAATAAGTTCATAATTTCTTTAATCAAGCAATAATACCCGAAAAAATCATCGTCAAACAGTGGCAAAAATTTAACAAGTGGATCGTATACTAAAGCTGTAACGCTAAATCATTTAGATGTTAAGAATTTCTCTCTGTTCTAAACAGTTAGTGCTATCGTTGTTTATTTTGTGTATCTAGCTGTCTAACATATGTTTTCTCGCAAAATAATGGCAAATTGTTATTAAACTGTAGAACGTTAAGACAGATTTTTCACATACTAGAAACTATATAAAATTAAATATTGTGTATTTCAATGTGATACCAAATATGGTGGATTTCTATAATATTGTTAAACTTTTTCTCTTGTATTATGTATTATTAATATTCCAATTCAATGAAAGGCAAAGTTGCGAATAGTCGGGTAGAATCCAGCAGGGGTAATGAGAGAAGCAAGTCGGGGTGAGGGAAAGCCTTCCTTGGGGGTTGGTGAGCGGAGCGAGCAGGGGGCAGAGCCCCCTAGTTTAATAAATTATACTTTGAACTGTCAATTTTGTTGAATTCAGATGGGTAAACAAAGAGTTATTAAGAAGAAAGGATTTAAATTGCAGCAGTTATTGCATACTTATTCAATAAACAAAGTACTAAAAAAAAATAAATCTACTCTTAATTATTTGAGCATTCAGGAGCTTTGTGTAACGGAAAACACATAAACTGTAATCTTTCAATAAGTCATTCTATCGTATTAAAAGAAAATTTGTATTATTTCTTTAAATGAAGTGAACGAAGAGATATAAATAAAAGTGATCTTCTCAGATAATTTTGAATACATTAAGTAACTTAATTGCGAATTAGATTTAAATTAAATTTATTTATTTAACTATTTAACTGAAAATTTGATACATAATAAATTTAGAATAAAATTAGATTTATTTGAATAATATGTGAGTAACTTCCTCACAGTCACAGTCACACGAACTGTATGAATTTTAGAGAATATAGCTTTTATAGTTTTTTTTAGAGAGACACAACGGAAGAGTCTTTATCATTACGGCTTATGGACTCAAATTCTTTAAAGGAAGATATCGTCTAAATGCTTTATCTGATTGAGCTGAAAATTCATATATACTCTATAGAAAAAAAAAAAAAAAAAAAAAAAAGGCGCACCAAGAAGGAGTAATGCAAACTGGACACAAATTGACATACATACAGGTTTCGATAGAAAATGCAAAATTTTAAAGTTTGGCTGTCATCGAATGAGCATGCGACGCTGCAGCACATCTTAAAAGCGCAATTGGCAGAATATTAAAAAGGAGAAATTTTGATTCCAGGTTATAAATTCTTCGAGAATTTTATTCTGTCTACTCAGAAAGACAGTAACTATGCCTCGCATACAGGTGCGCAAATAACATGCGCAGATGTCAGCATTTGAGTCTGGTATGTAGTTGGGCTCAAAGAAGCTGGTTGGTCTAATCTGCGAATTTTTTGACAATTGGGCAGGAGCGTTACCACTATTAGACGATATTGACATGAATGGATGAACCATGGCCGAACACAGCGTCAGGAAGTAAGCATTCGGCCTAAAGAGAGGACAGAAAGTAAGAACCAGTCAATCGTCAAAGCGGTACTCAAAGCTCGATTTCATCATTATCGTCGATTCTAGGTGCAACTGGTACTTCAGTTTCTTGAAAGACCCTTAATAAGCGGCTCAGTGAAATGGGGTTGAGCTCAGTTCCCGGATCTCTCATCCAATGAGGACGTTTGGAGCATAATAAAAAGGGTCCTACAATCAGCTCGGGAATTTGCCAATCTGACGCACCAGTTGGACAGAATTTGACACGATACTTCACAGGAGCACATCTGCCAACTCTATCAATTAATACCAAGCAGAATAACTGCATACATAAGGGCCAGAAGTGGACCAGCACGTTATTGACTTGTTTACTTTGTGAGGCCCTTTCTCTTGATTAAATCATTCAAATTTTCTGAAACTGTAATTAATTGTTTTTCTCCACATGTACATCACATCTACCAATTTTTTGTCCCATTCGTATAACTCCTTGGTACGTCGTTTTTTTTTTTTTTTTTTTTCTTTTTGTTATAGAGTGTACATATTATAGGTCACTATCGCATGAAATGTACGGATTTTTGTGAATCTAGCAGTTATACATTTTTACAGGATATAACGAAATATTCCTTATCCTTGTGATTTATGGGCTCAAATTATTTTAAATACAATCGCGTTAAAATAAACAGCGTAGTATATTCATAAATATGCTACGTTGAATTTATAATTTTCTCTTTTGTTTATTTAACGAAATCTATTACTTTTTAATTTCTATGCGACCATTAATTACTTAATGTTCGGAAAATCGAATGGCGTCCCTCCAGATCCCCCCCCCTTTTATTTAAAGAAGAAAAAAAAAAACAAGATGTCATTATAGAGAATAAAATTTTACTTTTTTGATTATTTAGTACTATACTACTTCTCTAGAATAAAAAGCCATTGTATTCATCATAGAAGATAATTTTAATAAATTATAGTATCAATAATAATTTTAATTATTTTTACTGAGTGAAGTTTTAAAGGAAAATATGAAGAAAGTCCTGTGATAGACACAACATACTAGTTTTTTATTACTTTTCTACCACTATTTCTAAATATTTCTCTGTATTTGTGTGTTAAAATGACAAGGTTCTTATTGACATAACCACTAATTTCAGATAAATGAGATTAAAAATTAATTTGTCCATAGTTTTATTTTATTGTTAATTCACACGCGCACAAATATATATCACGAAAAACTTTTCAAAGATTGCACAGGATGAAATGAGAAGTACTAAATAAAGAAGGGGGAAAAAGAAAAAAAGAAAATTTTACTTGAAAAAATGAGAATTCAATTGGTATATATCTTATATATATATAAATGTGAATGTCCGTGAATTTATTTGACTGAGTTTCACGCCAAAACTGCTCGACGAATTTCGATGAAATTTGTAGTGGAGATAGCTTATACCCTAACTTAAAAAGTTGGCTACCTTTTATTCAAAAAAAAAAAAATTTGTTTTTGCGATTGTTATGCATAAAATAGCAATTTTGTAAGCTAATAATAGCAAAAAATTAGCCATTTAAATTTATCCATAATTTAATTGTTGCCAAAAAAAAAAAAAAAAAAAAAAAAAAAAAAACGAATTTATTTATTTTTTTCAACAGGAAAATAAATACATTTATCTAAAAGTGAACGATAAAAAATTATAAAAAAAAAATTATGCATCTCACAAAAATTGACGTCATTTTTAATTAAAAATTTCTTTTACACATTGATAAAGCGAAGTGATGACGCCACTGGCCGTTTGTGGATTCAAGAAAAATATGTCCTATGTTAAACGCCCATTGGATTTTTTGTAAAAAATTATTAAAAATCGAGGAAAATTATTTCCCGATTTTAATCCCCATATTTAGGTATAGATATGTATTAGTTATCATGTCCATGCGTTAGATTAAGTTATTTTTGTTGTAAAATTGACGAAATTTGAATTTTTAATATCACTAGGGGGCTCTGCCCCTTGCTCGCTCCGCTCACCAACCCCCGAGGAAGGCTTTCTCTCACCCCGACTTGCTTCGCTCATTAACCCCTGCTGGATTTTGCCCGACTATTCGCAACTTTGCCTTTCATTGAATTGGAATATTAATAATACATAAGACAAGAGAAAAGTTGAACAATATTATAGAAATCCACCATATATGGTATCACATTGAAATACACAATATTTAATATTATATCGATTAAAATATGTGAAAAATCTGTCTTAACGTTCGACAGTTTAATAACAATTTGCCATTATTTTGAGAGAAAACATATGTTAAACAGCTAGACACACAAAATAAACAACGATAGAACTAACTGTTTGAAAGAGAGAAATTCTTATCTAAACGATTTAGCGCTACAGCTTTGGTATACGATCCACTTGTTAAATTTTTGTCACTGTTGGACGATGAATTTTTCGGGTATTATTGCTTGATTAAAGAAATTATGAACTTATTTTTTCTAATGCCTATATTTTTTGCTATTGATTTTTTTTTTTTTTTTTTTTTTTTTAGTTAATTTAGGGCAATATGTAACACTCTGCATTTATTTCTAATGTACAACAAGGTTTAAAATGGTGCTTACAACAGTAAACATGTAACTTTTTAAAGTGCATTTTTCCTAGAATATGATTTAGTCAGATCTATTGAAATTAAATATCTTATGTGATTATTTTAAACATTTCATTAGTAGTAGTACGACAGGACAATTTCTTTCAGATAGCGATTTTGTATTGTCGCCATGAATGTGCCAAGATGCCCGTCAATATCTGATTTTACCATTTCTTAATTTCTTAAACTATATTAAATACTAAGTTAAATCGGGGGGGGGGGGAATCACACTTTTCGAAACCTACTAATAAGCGAAAAATGCATCCTTCATTATATTGTAAAAATGAATTGCCGATTTGGAGTATTCAACATAGACCATCACCATTCATAAATTGGATGGCTTTTGAATGTTTCTTGACAATATTTTCTGAATAAATATTCATGATGGCTCCTGAATACTTGTTGGCGATATCTACTGGTATGTATTGAACATGACATCGATATCTCCTGAACTTGCGTTAATGATTGGCTTCTAAATGTTTCTTGGCTACAACTTCTGGATGTGTACTGGTTACATCTTGATTTTTTTACATATATATTATATAATATTGAATTTAGAAAATAAAAAATGCGTGTGGAGAATGAAACATAATGATATTGGATAATATAATTTAATTTAATTTATCGAGACATCAAAGGTACAGGAAAAACTACTTTAACCATTTTCTTTCTAATAGTACAGATAATATTTTACTTCGCGATATTTTGTATATTTAGCTCAAATAAAAAATGTTCTTCTTTTTTTCTCTCTTGAATTAAGTTAAAAAATATTAAAATTAAAATTGAAAAAAAAAAATGTGCTAAAGCAATGGAACAGTTTAACCTCTTGGCGAAATTTTAAATTTGGCACCGAAGTAGCTTAGACTTTTCTCGCAAAAATCTTGACATGCATAACTGAAATAGATGATTTAAGTCATCGTCAAAATAAATGAAAAATTTAAAATCTGGCAGTGAGGTCCTGTATTAGGCGTAACTAAAATATTTTAGTAATGCAGTTACTTCATTCCATTACATGGAATAATAGACAAAAAAAAAAAAAAAAAAAAAAAAAAAAAAGTCCTGTTGTATTAAATTAAATTCTGTTTTCTGCAAAGTTTTACATCAATACTTAAAACACAAAAATAGGTTGTGAATTTTATTATTATTATTATTATTATTGCACTATTTTATAATTTTTCTTGGTACTTACGTATTAACGCCACCGCAGCAGAAGTTGCGCTAATGCGCCAATAAAGAGCAATCTTGTTGTTCGCACGCAAGAGACATAGGGGGACAGCGAGACATCTTTTGGAATCTTATTTATCAGAGTGAACATCTATAGTATCTCCCCACACACAACTGAATTTGCGATTTATATTTGGCGATTATGACTAAATCATAAATCTGAAAATCATAAATGATAAAATCATAAGCTAAATCGTAAATCATAAGCTAAATCATATAATCATAAATCCAAAATAAGCAGCCTGCAGGCTGCCATATTATATCTCAAAGAGTCCAGAACGACATCGCTATCGTTCAAAACGGCGCCAAAGAAAAATCGCCAAATTCAGTTGTGGGGAGATACTCTAGTTGTACCTAGCTGCGGTGGCGTTAATACGTAAGTACCTTTTTCTCTGTATTTAAGGCATGGCTAGAGTTAAAATGGCTATTGTGGTTGCGTAAATGAATTCCTTGGCGAAAAACGTACGAGTTTCTTCATTTCTAATTTTTAAAAATAGCTAAATTGGTCATAGTAAAGATCCATCATTTTAAATATATTTTGAGTGAAAAAACTAAATCTTTATATAAAGTAATCTATGTTGTTGTCTCGTAAATTTCATTTAAAAAAATTCTGGGCTTAACTTCTAAATTCATACCGGAACAACTATAGTATTTCCCCTCAGCTAGATTTGGCGATTTTTCGTTGGCGATTATGGCTAAATCATAAATCTAAAAATCATAAATCATATAGCATAAATGATAAAATCGTAAGCTAAATTATAAATCATAAATCCAAAATAAATAGCATGTAGGCTGCCATATTATATCGCAAACAATCCAGAACGACATCGTTATCGTTCAAATCGGCGCCAAAGAAAAATCGCCAAATTCAGCTGAGGGGAAATACTATAGTTGTATCTTCATACCAATCGTTGTTTAACATAATTATTATATTCATTACTAAATCTTTTTCGCCTAACGTTAAAATAAACGAAGTGTCTATTGCTACGGCAGCCGGAACAATATTATTGTTACGGCAGTCACCAATGAATCTTTATCGCTCCCACTAAGAACGACTCTTTTGTGAATCAATCTCGTAGCACACATGTTGACATTCACGACGCCATTTTTATATTTATTATTTTAAATGATCGCTTTACTATCCTTGCTTTTTGTTGAATGTGGCATTTTAATTTATTTTTTGAGCTAGTGTGTTCGGGAAAAAATGTTGAAATGAATGTGGGAGATTTATTTCCCTCATATAATGATTTCGGAACGGGATTTCGATCAGAAAATAATTGAACCATCGATCTGTGATAATTTAAAATACAATCTATTTATTTTGCAACACATAAAATATACTTTTTTTTTTTTTTTGTATATTCTGCGTTATACTTCTCTGGGATGAAAATCGTTTGCATAATTTTTTATAGATTATTTGTATTGTGTGAATTCTTATAGGAAAATGAACATAGTTTTGTCATGGCCACAACATACTAGTTTTTTCTCATATCTTTTATTTGTTTTGTACCATAGTAGAATTTGTACTTATTCAAATATTAATTGTTATAATAAATGTAATTAATCTTTTTTAATATTGCTGTGAAAAATTTAAAATATTTGCTTTAATTTACATGATGGGTGTAAAACCGCTTAGAAAGCAAAAAACTGTAAACTGCTACTTGCATGCAGAATGAATAGTGAAGGAAGACTTAATAATAGTATGTTATCTGCAGGATTCGCTTCAGTTGTGTCCCTGAATTTCATGTTATTTTGTTTTTATAGAAATTTTTCATTTTGAATATGTCATTTGCATTGTAATTTTCTTAGAACTTCGCAAATGTCATATTATCATTTATAATTAGTGTAAATAAATATTTTTAATAATAGCCATTTTATGTATCATTAACAAGTCTTGCCATTCATTCCGCATGCAAGTACCAGTTTTCAGGGTTTTTTGCATGTTGCGAGCGTATAATGCCTAATTTCACTGACAGTTATTGTATGGGAAAATTTGTTTCCATAATTATTCATTACTTAATGTATTTTTTAAAATTCTATTTTCACATTCAAAAAATTCGCAGTCATTAAATTAGTACTTATTCTTCAAAAATTATTTTTTTAAATTTTTAGTACTATTTCATTTTATGGCTAATAATTGAGAAAAATGCACTTAATGAAAACTCGCATTTTTGAACTCAAATTTGTAAAATGAGTACTAATAGTTTTCTGAATGTGAAAATGGAATTAAAAAAAAAAAAACTATCATGTTGTGGCCACTATATGACTTTCTTCTGTATTTGGAACAACTTCAGTATACACCCACAACAATATTTGGCGATTATGGCTAAATCATAAATGATAAAATGACAAATCTAAAATAAACAACATATAAGCTGCCATATTATATCGCAAACAGTCCAGAACGACATTGTTATCGTTCAAAACAGCACCAAAGAAAAATCGCCAAATTCAGCTGTGGGTGTATACTGAAGTTGTACCCTATATTTTCATAAACAAATTCTCTCAGTAAAAATAATTTATTAAAATTATTTTCCATGATAAATGCAGATGATTTACATTTCTAGAGAAGTCGTAACGTCAAATATCCAAAGAAAATCAATTTTATTCTCCAAATAACATTTTATAAAAATACATTTTTTTCTTTCTTTTAATGAAAACAAATCAATAACTTTTATCACAGATCTATAGTTCAATCATTCGTTTTAAAGGACATAGTTAAAGCTCTTTGGGTACATAATGAAAATTTACAGGAGACAGATGCAATGCTCCTACATATACAAAAAATTTTCCTCAGTTGACTATCACTGTTGTAAACAATTCTTTTTAATTTCATAATTATTAAAAAATAATTATCTTTATGCACATTTAAACGAAATTTTGAGATATATCACCATGTTAGAACTTTAGAAAAAGTAGGTTGGCAAAGCCACCTTTAAGACTATTTTCACCAAAAGTTGACAGACACTAATTTATGTCAAGGTGCAACTACATACCAATTTGCATGAAATTCTATGCAGTAGTTCCTGAGATACAATTGCCACAAAAATTTATCGCACACAGACACATTTTTTAAAACTGGTCAAATCGTGTTCTACTCCTCTCAGAATGCGTAAATCAAAATCTATTGAAAACCCAAGGTCAAAAATTTTTACGAATACAATACTTTCTTCTACTAAATTGTAGAAGAAAGTAATAAATGAAGTTTGAATAGCTTACCAAATAATTGGATATTTGGACAAACTGAATATTCATCTAGCCAAATAGTTTCAGATTCGGCCAAATGGAATAATCAGTAATATGGCCAAATATTTGGTATATCTCTAGTATGAATATTATGTAGAATATTTCAGGGTACAACTATAGTATTTCCCCTCAGCTAGATTTGGCGATTTTTCGTTGGCGCCGGTTTGAGCGATAACGATGTCGTTCTGGATTGTTTGCAATACAATATGGCAACCTGCATGCAGTTTACTTTTTAAGCCATAGCAACCAGCGTTTGGTCATTTTTTTATTACCATGCAAATTAATAATAAATTATAAACAAAATTAATCAATAGTAAAAAATAAAATACGACCGTTTTATATAATGATTTTTGTAGTAATTTAGGTGAAATATTATAACATCATTTCAACATCGTCTGCAGGCTGCATACTATTTATTTTTTATGCCATAGCAACTAGCGTTATGTCTTTTAATTACCATGGGAGGACAGGAAAATTAAAATTAGTGATTAATATTGTTTACTTATAAGTACGGAACTTGTTTCTATTTTTTTTTTTTTTTTGGCTAAGCTTTACTATACGGCACCCATTGCTTATTACCGTTGCCAATGTTTTGATCGCGTGATATGACGGTGATTCGAGACCCGAATCAGAGTATCGATACTTTTTTCTGTTGTATCGAAACGTAACATTTACTGATTCATGCATCGCTAATTAGGGGTATACAGTGATGTTTTTTTTTTTTTTGTTTTTTTTTAATGCTCGCGAAGCGAGCAAACAGCAGAAAACATAGTGACCGAGGCTCTATGAATCTTCATGCTTTTACTGATTCATGCTCCACGAATTAGGCGCGTCCAGCGATGTTTTTTTTGGTTTTAATGCTCGCGTAGCGAGCAAACAGCAGAAAACATAGTGACCGCTGCTCCATGAATTTTCATGCTTTTACTGATTCATGCTCCACGAATTAGGGGCGTCCAGTGATGTTTTTTTTGGTTTTAATGCTCGCGAAGCGAGCAAACAGCAGAAAACATAGTGACCGCTGCTCCATGAATTTTCATGCTTTTACTGATTCATGCTCCACGAATTAGGGGCGTCCAGTGATGTTTTTTTTGGTTTTAATGCTCGCGAAGCGAGCAAACAGCAGAAAACATAGTGACCGCTGCTCCATGAATTTTCATGCTTTTACTGATTCATGCTCCACGAATTAGGGGCGTCCAGTGATGTTTTTTTTTGTTTTAATGCTCGCGAAGCGAGCAAACAGCAGAAAACATACTGACCGCTGCTCCATGAATTTTCATGCTTTTACTGATTCATGCTCCACGAATTAGGGGCGTCCAGTGATGTTTTTTTTTGTTTTAATGCTCGCGAAGCGAGCAAACAGCAGAAAACATAGTGACCGCTGCTCCATGAATTTTCATGCTTTTACTGATTCATGCTCCACGAATTAGGGGCATCCAGTGATGTTTTTTTCGGTTTTAATGCTCGCGAAGCGAGCAAACAGCAGAAAACATAGTGAAACATAAAAAAAATGTTTCATACTGATGAAAAGTATTGTTTCATAACATTTTGATTCGATTCACGACGTTGTGAAACGATTCGCAGTACCGACTCACAAACTGAATCAAAACACCATCATACCACGTGATCAAAACATCGGCAACGGCAATAAGCAATGGGTGCCGTATAGTAAAGCTGTTCCTTTTTTTTTTTTTTTTATATATAAATAAATGTACATATATGTACATTAAAAATAATTTTTTCCTTTTGTTAAAAATGTTAAACGAAATTCTAATTTATATAATCATATTTTACCGGTAAATATAAAATAGCATTTAAACTGAATAACTGTATGGAATGTAAAAGCATAACGAAATTCATAAACATCAAGAAAGTAAGTCAATTTTAAATACATATTTGTTTTGTTATTATTAGAAATAAGTTCAATGAATTATTTTAATGATGCGATTCTGAAAAACATATTTCGGTTTTGTTTACGTTAGAAATCCATGGCAACCACTTCAAAAGTAGAATTTACCCATAATCGCCAACGAAAAATCGCCAAATCTAGCTGAGGGGAAATACTATAGTTGTTCCTATTTCAGTAATCTCCATCTCCAGCAAGATTATAAATAAAAAATATAGATCAATTGTTATAAAATTCCAATTTATGAACAGTTTGTGCAGCTGCAGATTCAGCCATAATTAACTAAAACTTTAAAAATTAAGTATGACTGCATATTTAAATAAATTTTAATTTAATACAGTATATATTTTTAATTGAAATAATTGTGCTAATTTTTTTCATGCTAATTAATCACAAATTTCTTTTTATAATTCTGAAGAACTATATAACTTACTAGCAGGCTTTGCCTGCTTCACTGGACACTATATTTAAACGAATTCTCAAAATTCCATATCATTATTATAAAATCTCAAAAATAAAAATACTAAAATCAGTTGAAACCTAAGTTAAAGTTTATGTCGCATTCAGTAGAGATTTTCTCGCTTGCAGCATGAAAAGTTCAGGTTCCCACTGCCTTCGGCACTGATTTACTCCCCTGTCCACAGCAGGAAACAGTGGCGGATCTAAGGGGGGAAGCCCCCCCCCCCCAAAAAAAAAATAAAATAAAAAATACTGGCATTCATTTCACATTTGAATATTACAATTGTAAAAATTTCATTTATCTGGAATAACATCTTGACAAATCTTAGCACCCCCCCCACCCAAAAAAAAAAAAAAGTTCTCGATCCACCACTGGCGGGAAAATCAGAATTTTCAATAAATCGAATCAGAGAGAATATTGCATATTCTTAATCAATACTCACAGTGATGCCGCTAGTCTTTCAAAATCTTAGGACCCATGAGTTTAAAAAATCTGGGTCAATTTTTCAAAAAATGGGTCCCCACATGAATGAATTTATACATTACAGATATAATTTTTTTTTTTTTTTTTTTTGTAAATGAAAAATGAGATTTTTAGGAATTTTTAACCAGCTCTTTTTGAAATTGTCTTAAACTAATATTATGTAGGAGGAAAAGATCTTTTTTCCTTCTTCAGAGCAGAATGCTTTAAAAATATAAAGAAAATATTAGTTTTAAACAAGAAATATATTTTAAAATATATTTTTTTCTTTCTTCGTTTATTTATTATTTTTTTCAAGAATGAAAATTACGTGTACGCTGGTACCCGCCACAATAAATTTTTCATGTAATTTACGCACTATAGCACATAAACAGCATCTCTGACTCATATGCCAAAATTCGCCATTCCATGAAAATTTGAAACATATTCAAACTTGAAACTGTGTTTTTTGCTGAGCCTACCCCAACGGACGGTGGTAGCATGTGTGTGTGTTGGGGGGGGGGGGGGGGGGGGTAATTGCGCGAAACCCAACCCCTTTAGAGTGTGTGTTGCATACACATACCAATTGATGCATCAAAAAATCTCTTTCCTCGGATAATTTGGAGCAGAGTTATGCTAAAAACGTGTCTTTGCACGTTTTGTACGCCCTGATCCTAAAGTATGGAAAAAGGGGAGAATTTTGGAAAATCTTTTTATACTACATATTGGATACATATAACTGACCCACACATAAACAATTACTGTTCTACAATAATTTGAAGCAGATTTAACCTTGAAAACTTTCTTTTTACCCCCCCCCCCCTCTTCCTATGGGAGGAGGTAGAAAGTAGTTTCACAAAATCTCTTTGTGGTGTGTGATTTGGTATGCATAACCAATCGACATCAAAAAATCACTTTCCTAAGATAATTTGGAACAGAGTTAGTCTTGAAAATGTATTTCCTTCCAACCTTTAAAAGGGGGGAAATTTCACAAAATCCTATTATAGTGCATGTTGGGTATGCATAACCAACCCACACATTAAAATTAATCTGACTGAGATAATTTGGAGCAAAGTTAGACTTGGAAACTCCCCCCCCCCCCCTGAACCCAAGGAGGGAAATCTCATTACAATAGGTATTGGATACATATAAACTATTTATGCATTAAAATACATGACTGCAACTTACCTAGATTTCCCAAGACAAATGTAGCGCTAAAAAGGTAGGGGGGGGTCACGAATTCGACCCCTTGCAACACAACTCTCAAAATCGAAAGTCACAAAAATATGAATGGGTTTTTGGAGATATATACTGAAAACAGTCATGCGTTTTCTTTAGAATATGTACCACTTTTTTTTTTAAACTCTACTCAAAAATTCCCCCCTACCTCTCTTAAAAATTGAAAATTTCAAAATCACAGAAAATGCTTTCTTGTACTCAATTAGAGTCCTGCGCACCCGACCCGAACCCGACAAAAAGAAATTTCATCAACCCAAAAACCGACTAAAAAATTTTCATCAACCCGCACCTGACTCGAAACCCGAGAACTAAATGAAAATTACTTTTTCATCTAAAAATCATGCAAAACTTTTTTAAATTATAAAATAAAGTAAGTTTTCCTTGTCATAGAGTTGGTAAATTATTTTAAAAAGAATTTGAAATGTAATTACTAATTGTTTAATTTAAAACTGAAAAAAGGATCAATAATAATTTTTAACCATTTATGTGAGTTGTGAAATTCAAGAGTAAACTAGTATGTTTTGGCCACCACAAGACTTTCTTCTATACTTTCCTATATTTTACTAAGTGCAAATAATTTATTAAAAATATTATTTTTTAAGATTATCTAACAGGATGAATGCAAACGATTTTCATCTTAGAGACAACTAACACTAAATATCCAAAGCGACAATTTTATTGCCTATAAATAGAATCTTAAAAAGTACGTTTTTATAATGGTTATCTCACATATCAGGTTTCGTAGAGTTATATGCCATAGAAGTTGAGATATAGCCTTCCCATTATCGAGGGATATTGCAGCATAGCAGCTCCACCTATTGGCCGATTAGCATACAGATTGATTCAACATAATGTCTCCTTATGGCTTTCTCACATATCAAATTTTGTTTGATTATACACAATAGAACCTGAGATATAGCCTCCCATTAAATTGCAAATATTGCTGTACAGCAGCACCACCTGTTGAGCGGTTGACACCAACAGTTGAGATACTAATTTAGGTCAAGGTGCATCTACATATAAATTTATATGCAATTTTATGCAGTAGTTCCTGAGATATAGCCTTTGCCTAAACTGCTGAAATCGCTGTGCAGCAGCACCACCTGTTGGCCAATAAGAATTCAAATTGAATCATCATAATGTCTCATAATAGCCTTTTTACATATCAAGCTTTGTTTGATTATACTCAATAGAACCTGAGATATAGCCTTCTCTTAAATCTCAGAAATTGCTGTATAGCAGCGCTGCCTGTTGATCAGTTGACAAAAATTGATAGGCACTAATTTAGGCCAAGGTACATCTACATATAAATTCATATATAATTCTGAACAGTAGTTCCGGAGATACAGTCGTCACAAACTTTTTGTCACACACACACACAGACAGATATTTTCTATAAATGATAAAATTGTGTTCTAAACCTCTCAAAACATGTAAATCCGTCGAAAATTTTTATGAATCCAACACTTTCTTCTATTGAATATAGAAGAAAATAAAAAATGCACTTCAATTTAAATGTTCATAATTTATTATTTATTACTTATAGTCTGGAAAAAAAATAAAGATGTATTATTCTTTATTGCTTTTGTCCGATGTAGATGTTTACTTTACTATAATAATTTGTGTAGCATGTATGTGATTCACAGTTAAACATTTGCTTTTTAAGGATCACTGATCATTTTAAATTCGCATAATCAGCAACTTAGCTTCTCGTTTCAGTTTTCTGGTGCATTATTTATTCGTTCTAGAGAAGACAATAAAGAATATAATCTGCCTTGATGGTATTAGTTTCCTTTATGTGTTTATTTTACATTACTTTTTTTAATTAAATCACGACAAGTATTCCCTTTATATTTGCTGTATATACAAATGTAAATGGAAGAAAATTCAAAATTTCGTTAACATACAAGCAAGGATTAAAATTCATTGAAAATAAAGATATCTTTAAAAAAAAAATGTAAATTGAGAAATAACTTAAATTTCCAAAACATAAAAGTGAGGTTATATTGTATTTCTTATGTATATATATATTAACAATAGTCAATAAAAATTTATACAGTACTTTAAAATTTTCATACAATTTCCACATATGATCAGTTTTAAATTTGTTTAAGAAAAGAAAACATATACGAATATTTTTTTCTCATGCTTATACGGATTTTTTTTTTTTTTTCGGGTGGATATCCGTGTATAGGAATATGGAGCTCCGACACATGTCTAAAATCAGTTAAAGAAACTATAATTATGTCTACAAATTTATGCTTTCAACAGTAAAATTTTTTTTGAAAGGTGTTCTCAAGTCGACCTGATTCATAGAAAGCTAAACCTGACCCGCAAGAGAAAAAAATTTGTCAACCTGACCCATGGGTCGGGTCAAGTTCAGGTAAAATTGGGTTACCCAACCAGATGCAGGACTCTATACTCAATACTCTCCACATGTGCAATTACTTTACTGTGAAATTGACTTATGCTTACAATTACAGACGTGTTTTTGCCTCCTGCTCTCCAGGGAGAAAGGGGGGGGGGGCGTCATAAAATTCCATTACTATAGATGTCAGATACATATAAATAATCCACCCACTGAAATTCTTGACTTCAGCTCCTACAGTTTTTCCAAGACAAATTCAGCACTAAAGCACTAGCATTGTGCACAAATCGAATCCCTAAAAAACTACAAAAAACAAAATGGGTATTTGGAAATTACATGGCTCTTTTCAACATCTTTGTTAACCATTTTTGGTAGAGTTCTACTCAAAAATCGGGAATTTGTGAAATTTTCCACCAAAAATTTCTCATCCCCCCCCCCTAAAAATCAAAAATTTCAAAATCATAGAAAGTTCTTTTCCTTTTTGTCCTCAAATCTAGTCTCTCCATGTGTAATCTCCTCATCGTGAAGTAATTTGGAGCTGAGTTATGCTTACAAACATGTTTTTGCCTCCTGCCCCCTTGGAAGGGGAGAAAATGTTGTAAAAGTTGATATATATAATTTTAAGTTGTTTTAAGACCTAAATTCCTGCAAAGTCGCCTGCAATTCAGTTTAGCCGTTCTCGCGTGATACTTGGACAAAAATAAAGTTACGGACACAACAATTGCAAATTTTTTTATTCTGAAATTTACAAACAAAAGTCTGATTTCATTAATATAAATTAGTAGAAAGACAATATTAAAGTTTGCATGTTAAAATAAAATAAGCTTCATTTAACCACTTGACCAACTAGTCAGAGGCACATCATAGCTGTCGTCTACACATTACTGCAGCCTGCGAAGTGGTTAATACTTAAGAGTACTACCTAACCTTTGAAATTTGTTTCCAGAATTATTGATTATACAATTTATTATAATTTTGTTTTGACATTTAGAAATTTTTCAACTGTTAAATTGGTTCTTTTAATATTTTGAGTTTAAATATAAAAAAGTAACCAAGTATATCATTTGCATTTTTTAACTGCAAAATAAAATGTTAAAAGTTTAAAAAATAAATTTTTGCAAAACAAGTACTAATTTATTGTTTGTGATTTTTTCTGAATGTGAAAACGGAATTTAAAAAAATACATTAAGTAATGCATAATTATGGAAACAAATTTTCCCGTGCTTTATAAATCATTTTTTATTTTTCATTAAATATTAGCTACTTAACTTATTGATGTTTAAATTAATAAATAAATTTTCTTTGTTAGTATAAATATCAATTACTAGTATGAACATCAGAAAATTAGTTTTTTCTTATACAATTTGAATACTTTATGCATCCGTGATTAGTTTTAATGTACACTGTACCTGTACATTTTAATGTACGCAATGTTTGATACACATATATGTACATTTTGACGTCCGAATTATAAACTATGTTTACATATTATCATTTTCACATTTTTTTTTTTAGAGTCCTAAGATTTAAAAAAAAAAGAAAAAATTAAGTTACACCTTTTTATTTTTATTTTTTGAATGATTGATTATTAACATGCCATCATTTGCTTTTGTTAAAAAAAAAATATTTTAGATGTTTGAGATCAATTTATATATCAGTTTTTATTTTTTCAAAACTTTCTGCTGAAAGGTTGAAGGGGGGGGGGGCATCAAAATGGACATTTGTAGGGGTAAACTACCTAATATGCAAAACCCCTGAAATCTGCTATTTGCATGCAGATGGGGGGGGGGAATTTAATAATGGTATATTATATATCTACCTGTAATAAATAATACTAGCAGGCTACGCCCGCTTCGCTGGTCACCACTTTTAAATGAATCATTATAATTAATGAATATTCAAAATTGCGTTAATTTTTATCATGTGAAAAAAAAAAAAGAAAAAAAAAAAACTCTGATCGGGAAAAATGTCGCACCGGGTCCCCACTGCCTTCGGCAGTGTAGACCCGTGCGCGATGCACACGCGCGAATGCATATATATGAGCGCCCTAATAATTTTACAAATTCGAATATATCCGCAATCGATTTGTAAGTATCAAAAACCTCTACATACCAGTTTTGAACGATCTATCTCTATTATTATTTTTTTACCCTTCCGCTCCCTCCCCCCCTTCCCGCCCCTCCCAATAATTTTAAAAATTCAAAAATATCCGCAATCGATTTGTAGGTATCGAAAACCTCGATGTACCAATTTTGAATGATCTAACTCTATTTTTTTTACCCTCTGTCCCCCCCCCCCTCCCCGGCCCTTCTAATAACTTTACACTTTCAAAAATATCCCCATTCGATTTGCAGGCCTCTAAAACCTATCTGTACCAATTTTGAATGGCCTAACTGTATTTCTATTTGTTTTTGCCCATAGCTCCGCCCCCCCTTACCGCCCCTCCTAATAATTTTACAAATTCGAAAATATCCGCAATCAATTTGTAAGTATCGAAACCCTCTATATACCAATTTTGAACGATCTAACTGTATTTTTATTTTTTTGCCTCCCCCCTCTCCCCTCCCCCCTTCTCGCCCCTCCTAATAACTTCACACTTTCGAAAATATCCCCATTCGACATGCAGGCCTCTTCAACCTATCTGTACCAATTTTGAACGGCCTAACTGTATTTCTATTTGTTTTTGCCCCATAGCTCCCCCTTAACGCCCCACCTCCTACCCGCCCCTCTTAATAATTTTTCAAATTCAAAATCATCCGCAATCGATTTGTAAGTAACGAAAACCTCTATGTACCAATTTTGAACGATCTGATACTATTTTTATTTTTTTGCCCCCCCCCTCCCCTCCCCCCTTCTCGCCCCTCCTAATAACTTTACACAATCGAAAATATCCCCATTCGACTTGCAGGCCTCTTAAACCTATCTGTACCAATTTCGAACGGCCTAACTGTATTTCTATTTGTTTTTGCCCCATAGCCCCCCTTACCGCCCCACCCCCCTACCCGCCCCTCCTAATAATTTTACAAATTCAAAATCATCCGCAATCGATTTGTAAGTATCGAAAACCTCTATGTACCAATTTTGAACGATCTGACACTATTTTTATTTTTTTGCCCCCCCCCCCTCCCCCTTCTCGCCCCTCCTAATAACTTTACACAATCGAAAATATCCCCATTCGACTTGCAGGCCTCTTAAACCTATCTGTACCAATTTTGAACGGCCTAACTGTATTTCCATTTGTTTTTGCCCCATAGCCCCCCCTTACTGCCCCACCCCCCTACCCGCCCCTCCTAATAATTTTACAAATTCAAAAATATCCGCAATAGATTTGTAAGTATCGAAAACCTCTATGTACCAATTTTGAACGATCTGACACTATTTTTATTTTTTTGCCCCCCCTCCCCTCCCCCCTACTCGCCCCTCCTAATAACTTTACACAATCGAAAATATCCCCATTCGACTTGCAGGCCACTTAAACCTATCTGTACCAATTTTGAACGGCCTAACTGTATTTCTATTTGTTTTTGCCCCATAGCCCCCCCTTACCGCCCCACACTCCTACCCGCCCCTCCTAATAATTTTACAAATTCAAAATCATCCGCAATCGATTTGTAAGTATCAGAAACCTCTATGTACCAATTTTCAACGATCTGACACTATTTTTATTTTTTTGCCCCCCCCCCTCCCCTCCCCCCTTCTCGCCCCTCCTAATAACTTTACACAATCGAAAATATCCCCATTTGACTTGCAGGCCTCTTAAACCTATCTGTACCAATTTTGAACGGCCTAACTGTATTTCTATATGTTTTTGCCCCATACCCCCCCTTACTGCCCCACCCCCATACCCGCCCCTCTTATTAATTTTACAAATTCAAAAATATCCGCAATCGATTTGTAAGTATCGAAAACCTCTATGTACCAATTTTGAACGATCTGACACTATTTTTATTTTTTTGCCCCCCCTCCCCTCCCCCCTTCTCGCCCCTCCTAATAACTTTACACTATCGAAAATATCCCCATTCGACTTGCAGGCCTCTTAAACCTATCTGTACCAATTTTAATCGGCCTAACTGTATTTCTATTTGTTTTTGCCCCATAGCCCCCCCTTACGCATGTGAAATCACGTTTTGCCCCCCCCCCCCGCCCCCCTTGGGGACCGAATTTCAAAAATTCCAGAAACCGATTTTTAGACATTTGTATTAGCTATATTTAAAAGCAAAAATTTTACGGATATCTGTTTTTTTGTTTGAGATATGAAGGATTTTGTGAAATTACGTTTTGCCCCCCCTCCCCCCCTTGGGGGGCGAATTTTGTAAAATCGCTTGCGGCGTTGTCTTTCTCGGGTCGTAAACATTAACCGTGCCAAATTTGGTCCCGCTCGGTGAAACGGCCTAGGATTCTATAGCGGACACACACACAGACACACACACACACAGACTCTGCTCTTTTATATATATAGATTTAAAGGGTTCTTAATGCATTTTAAGGCAAACAATCAAATTGACAAATTTCTATAAAAACAAAATAATTTAACATAAAATTCAGAAGCAGCAAAAATTTTAAAAACCCTGAATTCAGGGGCAGCCCCTGAAAAGTTTCACCCCTGCATTTGTTGATATTTATACTAACAATAGCAGCTTATTTACAATATGATTGCAGCAATAAATAACAATACAATGAGAGGCGGCGGATTTGAGTTAGATTGTACCCTACACCCATTTCGATATGGCACCCTCCCCCTCCCATGTTTTGAAGTATATTATGCATTTGTAATAGTAATAATAGCAATAAATATGATACAGCTAAAGGAGAAATATTTTTCTTAGATATATCAATCTCTAAGCAATCTTTATATAATAATCATTACATAAGTAAAAAATAAATAATCATATCTGATCATGAAAAAAATCAATTACTTTATTTACATCCTACAAAAAATGTTAATAAGCAGAATTTAATTTTTTATTTAATCACTTAAGAACTGACTAACTTTCTTTTTATATTTTTATTAATCAAAATAGAAATTATTTTGATTCATAAGTAGATACACTGTAAAAAAATAACTATTACCAGCTGCAAGAAACTCTCTGTGATTGGAGAAAATAATTATTTTCTCCAATCAGAGAGAGTTTCTTGCAGCTGGTAATAGTTATTGTTTTACAGTGTAGGTTAATTTGTTTAAAAATAGTTTCTTTACAGCTTCTTGTTCGATATTTTATATTTAAATCATTGCATACTTAATTATTTTCAGAAAATAATTTCTCTCATCAAATCATAACATGTTTGACTCATGACAGAGAGAGCAGATCATGCTTTGAAATTTGTATTATCGACTGAAAATCTATTCGATTGCTCTTAATGTTTGGATTTGTGTTCAAAATTAAATCATTTTTAAGAATTTAATAAGCTTAAAAAAAATTGCCACACTCTACCTGGATCTAAGCATAATCCATTGCTAGACGTTTAATCGCCATAAGAAACATTAGCATCCCTAGCTACATATTGCCGCTGCTTAGTCCAGAGGATCAACCGTTCAAATATAACACTATCTTTTTTTATTAATATCACACAATCAACAGATTGGGAAGAAAATCATATATAGAGAAAATTCATTTTTCCAGCTCAGTGAAAATAATGGCAGGACCAGGAGTCGAACCCCAGATCTTTGACTTACATGGTCAAAGATCTTAGACCGTGTAAGTCAAAGATCCGGGCATTATTTTCACTCAGTTGGAAAAATCAATTTTCAATAACACTATCTATTCGTATATTTCAAACCACTATCTAAAAATCTGTAATGTGTTAAACAGGGATTGATAAAGTGTTTTATAATTGGCAAAAAATAAAAACAATTAATTAAAAATGTTTCTCATTCCTATTAAATACTGGTTGTCCTTCAAATTTAACTACCACTACTGTTCAAATTTTAATTATCTTTAAAACTTGGGCACCCCTAGGCACGAGGCTAAGCCAAAATCTGTCGCTAAAATCAATATTAAAAAAAATAAACTAGCTTTTAATAAACAGCTTATTCTTAATAAAATTTGAATTTTCTTTTTTTTTTAAATACTTTTCATTAGCTTTTCTTTTAATCTTAAAATAATAAAAAATACATCAGAGAACTGTTGAAAAGTATAAGTGAAAAACTGAATAAACACTATAAACTGCAGAAAACCCAAAACAATTAAGTTGGCACAAGTGCCGCAAACAAAGCGATGATGCACAATTTATAGTGTTTTATTCAAAGTTTTTTGCTTGATAGCTTTTAAGCTTGCTTTCTAAACCTAATATCTTTAATCTTTTACATTCTGGTTTTCCTAAAACATTTAATAACCGTTTATGAGTTTTAAATGTTCTTGTTACTGAGCAAATAAAATGAAAATAAAAACTTAAGTACTTTTTTGTTTGAATAAAATATCTTAAAACTGTATTTCATTGAAAATATCCCCTCTTCCTACAAAGAAAAAAGAATATGGGGAATAAAGCTAAATATACGCTTTTTGAGAACAATGAATGAGTTATATTTCACATGCAAGGTTTAAACGTGTTTTTCATTTTATCTAAAAGAGAAAAGGATATTCTCACTTATTTTCTAAATGTTAGTTTCATAAGGATATTCCTGTTATCCAAGAATATTTTCACCTCACGTATTTAATATTTTAAATATATATACATAATAATTATTTTGGCAGAAATAAATGATTTTACGTGGTAAAAAAAAATTATATAATTTAGGCTTAGGGGAGAAGGGGGTACATTGGGACACGGGGCACATTGGGACAAAAGCTTTTATCCCTTTATTATTGCAAAATAAAATTTGTAAAAAATCACACTAGATGGCACTAGTGGTACATCTTCATATTTGTGATATCAACTCATTCATTCAAATCTGCTGCCTATGAACAAGGATAGTTTATTTTATCATATAAAAAGTAATTTTTTTCAAGTAAATTAATGTTGATTTTTTAGGTAATAGGAAATAAATATTTTAATTTTTAAAAGTGCTATGTGTTTTTATAAACATTAAGCTTTCGTTTCCACTATAGATCATTAGCCCATGTGCTCTAGAAAATTAGGCCTAAACATTTGTTTTGAAAATGACCTGATGGGGTACATTGGGACACCAATGCATGGGGCACATTGGGACTGCTCCAGTGGTCCATTCATTTCTAACACCAATATATTTTTATTTATTTACTTATTTTTTGCACATATAAGCTAATTGTATTCATTTTTTTTTTTTCTAGGTATTCTTTAAATAAATAGAAAATGATTAGAAATTATAAGCCAAAAACTGAAAGAACTAAAATTTCAGAAGGAAATATAGAAAAGGCAATAAATGAAATAATCAAAGATAAACTTTCTGTGAGGGAAGTTGCAATTAAATATTATATACCAAAATCTACATTATTTAATAGATTGAAAAAAATGAGAGAAAATAAGATTGAGTGTGTACTACAAATATAAATTATAAGTTTCAATCCAAATATACATCTCAACAAATATTCACAGCTGAACAAGAACTCTTGTTGAAAGATTATTTAATATCATGTTCTCAACTTAACTATGCCATCAACACGATCCTACATAACATTAAAGTTTTGTGTAGACTTGCAGGGTTTTGATGTGCGTTAAGATATGAATATGCAGTAAAGCTTCATAACAATTTCATTTTTTCATAATTACCTACTTTATTATTATTTGTTATTGTATCAAATTCATTGTTTTGAAAGCCTTTCATTTACTTTAGCAAAATATTTTGCAATATTGTAATTAGATAAATAAAAAGATGGTTGTCCCAAAGTGCCCCATCATCAAATCAGTGTTGTCCCAATCTGCCCCTGCACGGGGAACATTGGGACACTTTTGCATAAGTTATGTTTTAATTATTTCTGTTTGTAAAACACATTAAACAATGCTCATTACCCATTTAAAAGGTGACCAATAACGCAAATATTTAAATAAAAATGCACAAAAGCATTAAAACTTTTATAAATTGGAAAATAATATGCTTTTATAAAGTGTCCCAATGTCCCCCCTCTTCCCCTACTAAATAAAAAAAAAGGGGGGGGGGGGTACTCATAACGATACTATAGGGCTGTTATAAAAAAATGTACTGTCAAGGTACTAGTACTAATATGATAAAGCTATTATGAAAATTTTTAGTAATCCCATGGGGATGATGAAAAAGAGAAGTATACAAAAACTATTTTTCTTTTATTAAGAATATGACATAACAGATTTAAATTATTAATGTTACTGAAGACTAAACATTAGCTCATTAAAAATATATTTTTAATAGTGTGTATAAAATTAAAATCATCTAAATTATTAATAAATATCAATTTTGTAATGATTTAAAACTTTTCAATAATAATGCTTGCACACATAAGCATATATGATTGTGTTTGCAAACTTGAAAAAGAAAAGAATGTGAAAAGCTTACTAATTTATAGTTATTAATGAAGTACACATTTGACAGCAGAATAATTTATTATATTTTTGTAGATTTAATGTTGATAAAGATTTACGATCCGTTACGGTAGTTTTGGTTTTCAATACGGGTAAAATATAAAGTTTTAATACCTAATAAACAAGACATGATAAACTATGTAACGAGACAGAAAGACAAAGTGAGTATAAACTTAAAACTAATTTTAATTGAACAGAAAGTAATTACGGAAATTGTACCTGAGGGGGAAAAAAACTGACAGTAAATTCTAATTTTAATTACATGTATAAAAAAAGATAATTTAAAATACACATCGGTACATAAGTAAAATATGTACAGCTTTCTAAAGACAATTTATTAAAAAAGGAATGTCAATCTTAAGTGCAATTTTTTTCATCGTCTTTAACTGACACTCAATAAATTTGATAAAAATGTATTTGATAAAGATTTAAATATTAACAATAACCGTTCATTGCTTTTTTATTTGTACAAGGATCAATATAGTACAAGATTATTAATGCGACAAACACAGGTAGCATTATTCTGGGCTATCGAAGAAAAAACATGGCTGAAAAAAGTAAACAAATAGACTGCCGGATACAAGAATCATTCAAATAAAGAATCATTCTTAAAAATTCTCCGGCAGTCTCACTGCGCAAGCGCAGTCAGACTGCCGTAACAATAATATTGTTACGGATGCCGTAGCAATAGCCACAGCCAAAAAAAAAAGCTATTACCAGCTGCAAGAAACTCTCTGTGATTGGAGAAAGTTTCTTGCAGCTGGTAATAGTTTTTTTTTTTTTTTTACAGTGTGTGATTGGAGAAAATAATTATTTTCTCCAATCACAGAGAGTTTCTTGTAGTTGGTAATAGTTATTTTTTTTACAGTGTACTATCCTTGGTAAGAGTTTCTTGTGATATATTATTTTTATACCCTATTACTCTTTAGTTTATTATATGGCTAATGCCCTGTCAGGATATACAACATATACATGTGTCAGTGTCCTGCATAGTGGATGCAGTTCATGTTCTTGATTTCCAATGCTTTCGAAAAGTAATCTTCACTTTATTTAACACTAGAATTTCTGAAAAAAAAAAAAAAAATATATGAAATTGTGGTGGAGTCAAAGTTTTATACATTTGTTCGTCCCAATTGTATAAGCATAAGATTCTGTTAAATGAATTTTTTTAAACACGAAAACAGAATATTTCAAATAATATCAAGTAACACGTATATTTTCGGTAAAACTAGTTAGCATAGGTGGACTCTGCTCAGTTCCCCATCATATTTATGTTCTCATAAATTTCTAGTGCGTGACATATTATAATCATGTTAAGAGAAATTAATTTGACAAAAGCTTGACACAGTGACAAAATGAAATCCCCGCCTAATAGGCTATCCACCGTTCACTTTGATATATTTATCTTTATAGTATTTTGTAGGCAGGAGAAGATTTATAAGCCATAACTAGGATATGACGAGGCGTTTCATTTTAAACACACAAAATTTAATAGATGACTATGACAGTTACAGATGAAATATACAAGTAACATGAACGACTACATTTTTAAGACTGCGATCTGTTCTAGCAGAGATAAACGTAAAAAGGAATGAACAGATCATTGATTGGACGTGACGTCACTTACCAACAGTCCAATAGATTAAATCAGGAATACAATGACGAAATACACCACATTTCTCCTCCCCTTAATTCTGTATACCATACCTGATGGGAGGTTTTCTTACTCTAGATGATCTTCTTACAACCTGTTCAGAAAAAGACAAATTAGTGTTTTTAAGTTTTGAATGTTCAGATTTTAGTTTATTTTTATTTAGAGTACTGTTGATATTTTTATCACAGTCAATTTCTCCAGGCTTTGTAGACACAGATCTACTGTCGGTTGGCCCTGGATCTGGTGTAGTGGGAGGATCGGTTGGTACTGGATCTGGTGTACTGGCAGGATCTGTTGGCACTGGATCTGGTATAATGGCAGGCCTCCTACCAGACTTAGATTCTCCATTGCTTTGCAGGTGTGGACTCTTGCTATCGGAAACCATGGGAATATTTCCAACAAGAGTGTTCTTTTCGATTTCACCAGGATTTGTAGTTTCCTCCAGTTGTACTCTAGAACCTACACTTTTTAGTTGATCAACGTGTCTTTTCCATACACATGAACCTACTTGAATTTTATAATGTAGTTTACCTAGTCTGGCAATTACTTTACCTATTTTCCATTTATCTCCTGATGTGTAATTGCGTACTGCAACTTTTTCATTTATTTCGAATTCTCTTATCTTTTTCTTGTTAAAAACATTTTTATGTTGTTTGTTTTCAACATAATTTTTAACATTTGGTACAAGCAAATCTAATTTTGATCTGATATTTCTTTTCAGAAATAATGATGCGGGACTCTCCCCTGTTGTAATATGAGGCATTATTCGGTATTGGAATAAAAATTCGTTTAACTTAAATTGGAGATTTCCGGGTTCTGAACTTAAGGATTTCAATCCTTTTTTAATTATTTGGACATATCTTTCGGCTTGACCATTTGTAGAGGGATGATATGGTGCAGTTAAACTATGTTTTATGCCTTTACTTTGTAGAAAATGTTCGAATTTTTCTGAAATGAATTGTGGCCCATTATCAGACACAAGGGACACAGGATAGCATATCTGGCAAAAAGCGAAGAAAGACAGTTTATAGTGTTTTCAGCCGAAGTATTAGGAACAATGAACACTTCTGTCCATTTACTGTAGGCATCTACTACGATTAAAAACATTTTCCCCGTCATTGGACGAAAAAAGTCTACATGTATTCTGTTCCAAGGTGTTGTAGGTCATTCCCAGTGATGATTTTCCATTTTAGGAGGATTATGTTTTAATTTAATACAAACAGAACAGTTATTTGCTAAATTTTCAATGTCTTTATCAATACCTGGCCACCATACAAAACTACGTGCCAGTGCTTTCATTTTAACTATGCCAAAATGGCCAAAATGTAAATCTTCTAACACTTTTTGTCTATGAACAGTAGGAATTACAACACGATTCCCTTGTAGTATGCAATCATTTAGTATAGAAAAATCTTGTTCTTTATGTCCAAAAAGTAAGTAATTTGGCATCTGTGTGCCTGATATTAAATGTCGGTACATTTCTTTCAATGTTGGATCTCGCTTAGAACTTGCACATAATATCTTTGTATTTAAAGGTAAAGAACTAATTTGGTGAATAAATAAACAATCGGATTCATCAAGGTTGCCAAATAAATTTGGTGACAAAGTTAGTGACACTTTTTCTGGTTGTAGCGAATCGGATGACGGCAGCAGTAAGTCTTCACTACGTAATGGAAGACGTGATAGAGCATCGGCATTTCCGTGCTCTGCAGATTTTTTATATTTAATATCATAATTAAATGTCTGTAAGTATAATGCGTATCTTTGCATTCTAGCTGCCGAAAGTACCGGAATACTTTTTACGGGTGAAAATATGGAAACTAGGGGTTTACTATCTGTATACAGTGTAAATCTCCTACCATATAAAAATTGAAAAAATTTCTTTACACCAAAAATTATTGATAACGCTTCTTTATCTACCTGACTATACCGCTTTTCTGCAGAAGATAAAGTTCTAGAAGCAAAAGCTATGTGTTTTTCGGAGTTATCTGGCATTGTATGCGAAAGTACTGCCGAAATTCCATAAGGAGAAGCATCAGTGGCTAAAATTAAGGGTAATTTAGGATTAAAGTGGGTGAGAATCCTTTAGGAAGTAATTTCCTGTTTAATTGCATTAAATGAATTTTCACATTTTTTAGTCCACTGAAAATTTACATTTTTACGTAATAATTCATTTAGAGGATAAGCAATCGTAGATAATTTAGGAACAAATCTAGAATAGTAAGATACTAAGCCTAGGAACGCTTTTACTTGAGTTACGTTTTGAGGTATTGGAGCATTTAAAATAGCAGAAATTTTTTCTTGCGTTTTGTGTATGCCATTTTTATCAATTTTGTAACCGCAGTATGTAATTTCATCATTCATGAAAAAAGATTTTTCTTTATTTATTTTAAGATTATATTCACGTAACCTTTCTAGCACTTGTTTTAATCGCTCTAAATGTATTTCATCAGTTTCCCCTGAGATACATATATCGTCAATAAAAACTGAAATACCCTCTATACCTTTTAAAATTTGTTCTATAGTTCTCTGCCATATTGCTGGCGAACTGGCAATTCCGTATGGTAATCGCGTAAATTTAAATAAGCCTTTAGGAGTGTTAATAGTAAGTAATTCTTGTGAATTTTCCTCTACCGGTAAATGCAAGTATGCTTGGTTTAAATCAATTTTTGTAAAATGTAATCCACCCCCTAAAGTTGCTAATATATCCTCAATTTTTGGTAGCGGGTATTTGTCAACCTTTAAAAATTTATTTACCGTGACTTTAAAATCGCCGCATAAACGAATTTTCCTATTAGGTTTTACCACCGGAACAATAGGTGTTGCCCATTTACTAGTACTAACAGCTTTTATTATCCCTTCATTTTCTAATCTTTCCAATTCTTCATTTACCGCATTCCTTAATGCATACATAACTGTTCGCGATTTACAAAATATTGGTGATGAGTCTTTTTCTAAATGTAATTCAGCTTTAACATTTTTAATTTCACCTACGTTATTTGTGAAGAAATCCGTAAATTCATTTAGTAAATTATTTAAATTATCCGAGATTTGTACTTTGTTTACCGGAACAGTTTGTAAATTGTTTGGGAATATATTAAATGTAGTTATCCAATCCCTACCTAGCAATAAAGGAAAATTGTCTTTTTCAACTAAATATAACTTAACATTCCTAGTTTTGTTTTCGTAAGTTACATTTACTCTAACAAATCCCTCGGGCTGGAAAATTTCTCCCGTGGCTGTCTTTAATTGTACATCAGCAGGAAACATTTTATGTTCTGGAAATAATCTCCGAAAACGATTTATCGGTACGGCGGAAATCGCCGATCCCGTATCAAGTTCCATTTCTGATTTAGCACTATTTTCTATCAAAACCCAAATTTTTATAGGTTTAGTGCCTTCAGATTGTAACGACAAAATGTCTACAGTATCAAGAACATTTACATTTTTCTTTTGAGTAACATTGTTTTGTGCGTTCCGACACACTTTACTCAAATGACCACGTTTTTTACAAAAATCGCAAACTGCATTAATAAATTTACTAACATTTGCTAAATGAGAGCTATTTCCACAACGATAAAAATAAGTTTTACTTTTATTTGCACTCGCAGTTTTGTTCACGTTTTGTTTACTTAAGTTATTTTGAGAATAATTTTGTTTTGGTTTCCTAACACTAACAGAAACTTTATTCAAATTCAAATTTTTATTTTGTAATTCTATCATGTCATTTTCAGTACTTTGCATAGTTACGCTTTGTTCTACTGTTTTTTCAAATGTTAAATCTTCAACCTGAGACATTAATTTGCTTTGGATTGTTTCATTTTTTAATCCGCGTAAAAATTGTTCTAACAAATTTTCTGACAGCGAATCGCCTGTAAACGCACAATGTGTTGTAAATTTCTTTAATCGAACACTAAAATCCTGCACAGATTCGTTATCTCTCCTTGACAACATTTTCTAAATTTAATGCGTTCACTGATTTTGTTAGGTATCTTACACAGATGTTTTGTTAAGACATCTACTAATTCAGTGTAAGTTTTTGATTCAGGGAGATCTGGGAACAGTAAATTTGTAAGTAAATTATATAATTTCGGTCCAATAAAAGTTATTAAGGCACTAACTTATTTTTCATCCTTAATATCAAACAATATAAAGTTCTGTTCCAGTCTCCTTACATAAATCTCAAACGATTCAACCGAATCATTGAATTCTTTAAAATTTTGAAACATTTTTAATGAAAATATACTAGTTCTAACAATAAAAACATGCAATCTAATAAAAGAACAGAAAGAAAAAAAAATAAAATAAATGTGTAAATACCTTTTTTTCTCTCTTTCCCGAAAAAATAAAAAATCGTAGACAACTAATTATCTCTGGCGCCTATGCATTTCCGGCCTGACAGTAGACAAAAACTCACCAACTGCCCGTCTCCGATCGCTTTTCGTTACTTTCGAAATATCAATTTTCTTTATGAAGAACTGCAGATTGCATTTTTAATCATCTTGAAGTAGATATTATTAAAACGTTGAAGAGCAAAACTTCTTTTTGCTGTTTTCTTTTTCATTTCGTCGCCAATATAGTATTTTGTAGGCAGGAGAAGATTTATAAGCCATAACTAGGATATGACGAGGCGTTTCATTTTAAACACACAAAATTTAATAGATGACTATGACAATTACAGATGAAATATACAAGTAACATGAACGACTACATTTTTAAGACTGCGATCTGTTCTAGCAGAGATAAACGTAAAAAAGGAATGAACAGATCATTGATTGGACGTGACGTCACTTACCAACAGTCCAATAGATTAAATCAGGAATACAATGACGAAATACACCACAATCTTATTCTAATCTATTAATTTATTTTATCAGGGTCAATTCCGTTGTTTAATTTTCATGCTACTATTTCCAATGCAATAATCCTCAAAATTCCTATTTATATAAAAAATTTTCAATTTCGCTATGTTGATAAAATCTTAAATTACGAAATTTTCCTATTAGAATACTTATATTCAATCATTTTCAAACAAGTATCATAAATGTTATTTTGAAGTTGTCCGATACATTTATTATCCTAAAAATGGACGTTTATGCTCAATTTTGCCCTATTCTGCCATGTTAAGCACATCGTAAATTCCAAATAACTTACGAAATTTTTATATTGGAAAATTCATAGTCAATAAATAATGTTCATGTCAGTGTCCTAAATAATATTTCAAAAGTGGTGTGACATCTTTACGATGAAAATACCCCTCAAAATTGACGTTTATGTGAAATTTTGTCCTATTCTGCCGTGTTAAGAAATTCGTAAATTCCAAATAACTTGCGAAACTTTCAAAGTAGCATGTTATAGTTAATGATGTTCATTCCGAATTCAAAACTGATATTTTAAAACTGTCCTGGCATCTTTACAGTAAAAATTTTCTACTTAATGGACGTTTAAATGAAATTTTGCCCTATTCTCTATGTTAAGAAAATCGTAAATTTATAATACCTTAAGAAGTTTTTTAATTCGAATGTTGTAAATGAATAGGGTTCTTGCCAGTGTCGAAAGTAATATTTTAAAACTGATATGACTTATCTGCGACTATTTGTTCTTGAGATATCGTGTACACAGACTAACAAACTTACTAACGGACTTACTAATGGACTAACAAACTAACAGACACCCTACAGACGAACACCATACAAATTTTGTCATTTTCGGATTCCTCACAAATGAAAACGTGTAAAAAAGTAAAAAAAAAATGAGGTTTGAAAATTTTCACGATTACCTAAGTTCCCCCATACTTAAAGAACCCTCATATTAAAAGCCATATATTTAAGGAATAGTCTGTATCGATTTTGATGAGCGTAGGACTCATGGTGCTTTACAAATACTTGAAGATTTTTTTTTTTTTATCTCAATGGCACTTGGACTCGAATTTTTTGAAGTGCGATAACACCTATGAATATTTTATCCAAAGGAATTAAATCTTGTTTGGTATATTTTAGGTTACCGCCGTATGAACTGTGTAGATTTTAATGAATGTATGACTTATAATTCTTTACAGAGACATGAAGAAAAGAACTTTTACATTATGGCCTGTAGGCTCAAATTATTTCTAGCGCTTAGCATAAAATTCTGCATTTGATATATTCTTTTCTTTTTTTACAGAATACGAAATAAAATTTTTAGACATTGCAACCCGTGCGTTGCAATATTCTATATCTATAGTAAACTCCTGATTATTTGGGTGCGGATTATGTGCATTGTGGATTATCCGTGGACGCAGTAAAAGATCAGGATCAAGAGAAAAGGTTCTCTAAATAAAAAACAAAAACAAGTTATTTTGTTTTTGTTTTTCTTAAGAAAATAAAATAAAAAAGCAAAATAAATAATCTATACATATAAAAGAGTACTTCCACTCACTCACTGACTCATCAACGCACAGCAAAATCTACTGGAGTCACTGACTCGAAACTGGGTCAGATTATAGAACATATAGTGTAAGGACCCCCTAAGAAGCGATTTTGCGAAATTCGCCCCCCAAGGGGGTGTAGGGGGCAAAATGTGATTTCACAAAAACCTTCATATCTCAAAGAAAAAAACAGATATCCGTAAAATTTTTCTCTATATATTAAAAAAAAGTAACTGTCGCTGGCGTCAATTTTTTTGTCTGCGACAGCATCTTCTCGCGGAGGGTAAAGTGCTCTGCATCATGACAAAGAGAATGGCAATCTCTGCATCATGGCAATAAGAAAAATTGAAATATTAGAATCTTTGAGATGCTCGAGAAAAGAAAAAAAATTATTTTGAATAGCAAAACATGATAATAACCGATATTTTAAAAACATTAAGTAAAAATTTAATAAAAATGAAATAAAAATTGGTTTATATTTTTATTTTATTTTATATTATTATTTAAGTTTATACTATTAGTTTATATTATTAGTTTTTATTTTAACGTTAGGCGAAAAAGATTTAGTAATGAATATAATAATTATGTTAAACAACGATTGGTATAAATTTAGAAGTTAAGCCCAGAATTTTTTAAAATGAAATTTACGAGCCAACAACATAGATTACTTTATATAAAGATTTAGTTTTTTCACTCAAAATATATTTAAAATGATGGATCTTTACTATGACCAATTTAGCTATTTTTAAAATTTAGAAATGAAACTCGTACGTTTTTCGCCAAGGAATTCATTTACGCAACCACAATAGCCATTTTAACTCTAGCCAGGCCTTAAATACAGAGAAAAAGGTACTTACGTATTAACGCCACCGCAGCTAGGGTACAACTATAGTATCTCCCCACAACTGAATTTGGCGATTTTTCTTTGGCGCCGTTTTGAACGATAACTATGTCGTTCTGGACTCTTTGAGATATAATATGGCAGCCTGCATGCTGCTTATTTTGGATTTATGATTATATGATTTAGCTTATGATTTACGATTTAGCTTATGATTTTATCATTTATGATTTTTAGATTTATGATTTAGTCATAATCGCCAAATATAAATCGCCAAATTCAGTTGTGGGGATATACTATAGATGTTCACTCTGATAAATAAGATTCCAAAAGATGTCTCGCTGTCCCCCTAAGTCTCTTGTGTGCGAACAACAAGATTACTCTTTATTGACGCATTAGCCCAACTTCTGCTGCGGTGGCGTTAATACGTAAGTACCGAGAAAAATTAGAAAATAGTGCAATAATATAATAATAATAATAATAAAATTCACAACCTACTTTTGTGTTTTAAGCATTGATGTAAAACTTTGCAGAAAACAGAATTTAATTTAATACAACAGGACTTTTTTTTTTTTTTTTTTTTTTTTGCTAGAGGCCTATTTCAGTCGGTACAGCGTTGTCGAATTTTTATACGTCACTCTTAATAGTGCTAAGGGCCTATTTCAGTCGGTTTATTGAATGGGGATTTATTGAATGAAGTCCCCCCAAGGCACAACTTTGACATGAGTCCCCCCCCCCAGGCCCAACTTTGACATGAGTCCCCCCAAGGTACAACTTTGACATGAGTCCCCCCCCAAGGCACACCTTTGACATGAGTCCCCCCCAAGGCACACCTCCCCTTCATTGGGAAAAAGAGAAAAAACGTTGTTTTGCGGCTATAAGACAGTTTGGACTTCCAACGTTATTTGTTACAGTATCTGCAGCTGAAACACATTGGTTTGATTTAATGAAAACTCTATCATGGAATTTAGATCGTCACGAATTAACTAAAGAAGAATTTGTCGATATTAACAAGTTTAGCAGTAGGCCTCTGGCACTAAATTAAAATCTGTCAATGTCAGATTTTCATGTTTTAAATAATGAAATAATGTCGTGTCTGTATATTTTTTTGTCTATTTTCCCATGTAATGGAATAAAGTAACTGCATTGCTAAAATATTTTAATTACGTCTAATACAAGACCTCACTGCCAGATTTTAAATTTTTCATTTATTTTTACGATGACTTAAATTATCTATCTCAGTTATGAATGTCAAGATTTTTGCGAGAAAAGTTTAAGCTACTTCGGTGCCAACTTTAAAATTTCGCCAAGAGGTTAAACTGTTCCATTGCTTTAGCTTTCTTTCTTTCTTTCTTTCTTTCTTTTTTTTTTTTTTTTTTTTCAATTTTATTTTAAATATTTTTTAACTTAATTCAAGAGAGAAAAAAAAAAGAAATTTTTTTTATTTGAGTTAAATATACAAAATATCTCCAGGTAAAATATTATCCGTACTATTAGAAAGAAAATGGCTAAAGTAGTTTTTCCTGTACCTTTGATGTGTCTATAAATTAAATTAAATTATATTATCCAATATCATTATATTTCATTCTCCACACGCATTTTTTACTTTCTAAATTCAATATTATATAATATATATGTAAAAAAAAATCAAGGTGTAACCAGTACACATCCAGAAGTTGTAGCCAACAAATATTTAGAAGCCAATCATTAACACAAGTTCAGGAGATATCGCCAACAACTATTAAGATGTCATGTTCAATATATACCAGTAGATATCGCCATCGCCAACGATAATAATTATTCAGAATATATCGCCAACAAGTATTCAGGAGCCATCATGAATATTTATTCAGAAAATATTGTCAACAAACATTCAAAAGCCATCCAATTTATGAATGGTGATGGTCTAGGCACAACTATAGTATTTCCCCTCTGCTAGATTTCGCGATTTTTCTTTGGCGCCGATTTGAACGATAACGATGTCGTTCTGGATTGTTTCAAATATAATATGGCAGCCTGCATGCTATTTATTTTGGATTTATGATTTATAATTTAGCTTACGATTTTATCATTTATGCTACATGATTTATGATTTTTAGATTTATGATTTAGCCATAATCGCCAACGAAAAATCGCCAAATCTAGCTGAGGGGAAATATTATAGTTGTTCCATGGTCTATGTTGAATACTCCAAATCGGCAATTCGTTTTTACAATATAATCAAGGATGAATTTTTCGCTAATCAGTAGGTTTCGAAAAGTGTGATCCCCCCCCCCCCCGATTTAACTTAGTATTTAATATAGTTTAAGAAATGGTAAAATCAGATATTGACGGGCATCTTGGCACATTCATGGCGACAATGCAAAATCGCTATCTAAAAGAAATTGTCCTGTCGTACTACTACTAATGAAATGTTTAAAATAATTACAATAATCACATGAGATATTTAATTTCAATAGATCTGACTAAATCATATTCTAGGAAAAATGCACTTTAAAAAGTTGCATGTTTACTGTTGTAAGCACCATTTTAAACCTTGCTGTACAGTAGAAATAAATGCAGAGTGTTACATATTGCCCTAAATTAACTAAAAAAAAAAAAAAAAAAAAAAAAAAAAATCAATAGCAAAAAATATAGGCATTAGAAAAAATAAGTTCATAATTTCTTTAATCAAGCAATAATACCCGAAAAATTCATCGTCCAACAGTGACAAAAATTTAACAAGTGGATCGTATACCAAAGCTGTAGCGCTAAATCGTTTAGATAAGAATTTCTCTCTGTTCTAAACAGTTAGTGTTATCGTTGTTTATTTTGTGTGTCTAGCTGTTTAACATATGTTTTCTCTCAAAATAATGGCAAATTGTTATTAAACTGTCGAACGTTAAGACAGATTTTTCACATATTTTAAACGATATAATATTAAATATTGTGTATTTCAATGTGATACCATATATGGTGGATTTCTATAATATTGTTCAACTTTTCTCTTGTGTAATGTATTATTAATATTCCAATTCAATGAAAGGCAAAGTTGCGAATAGTCGGGCAAAATCCAGCAGGGGTTAATGAGCGAAGCAAGTCGGGGTGAGGGAAAGCCTTCCTCGGGGGTTGGTGAGCGGAGCGAGCAGGGGGCAGAGCCCCCTAGTATTATTAAAAACTAAAGAGTATTAAAATTCAGAATTTTTGATATGCAGTATGATAGATAAGATGGTGTAAATTATTTCTATGAATATAGAAATGTAATCTAAATTTAAATAATAATTATAATAATAATAAAACGAATATAACTTAATGCATAATGTATCTTAGTTTGATTGCAAAGAAGAAATTTTTTGCTTTACTTTAGAGAATATCTTTAAAAACTTACACGGATAAATCATTAAATGCGCGATCAGCGCCAAGCATTGTAAAACGGGTTACTGTAGCAAGAGGGAATCTGGACCACAGATTATCATACAGATAGGACAGTGAAGCTAAAACGCGAACCGGAAATATAGTAGCACCACTAGTGCCTTAAAAAAAAACTAATTTAATTATCTAAAAACCAATTTCTGGAATTTTAGAAGTTCGGTCCCCAAGGGGGGAAAGGGGGCAAAACGTGATTTTTCACATGCGCAAAACGTGGTTTCACATACTCCTATATATCTCAAACAGAAAAACAGATATCTGTGAAATTTTTGCTCTAATATATAGCTAATACAAATACCTAAAAACTGCTTTCTGGAATTTTCGAAATTCAGCCCCCAAGAGGGGAGGAGAGGGGGCAAAACGTGATTTGAAATAATCCTTTATATTGCAAACAGAAAAAAATATATGTGTAAGATATTTTTGCTCTAAAATATAGCTCCCATAAATACATAAAAACTAATTTCTTTAACTTTAGAAATTCGTCCCAGGTGGGGCGGGAAAGGGGGGCTATGGGGTAAAAAAATAGAAATATAGTTAGACCGTTCAAAATTGGTACAGATAGATTTTAGAGATCTGCAAGTCAAATGAGGATATTTTTGAAAGTGTATAGTTATTAGGAGGGTCAGAAAGGTGTGTGTGGGGGGGGGCGGAGGGGCAAAAAAAAAAAAGAAATAGAGTTAGACCGTTCAAAATTGGCACAGAAAGGTTTTTGATACCTACAAATCGATTGCGGATATTTTCGAATTTGTAAAGTTATTAGGAGGGGCGGTAGGAGGGGACGGAGGGGCAAAAAATAAAAATAGAGTTAGGTCGTTCAAAATTGGTACATAGAGGTTTTTGATACTTACAAATCGATTGCGGATATTTTCGAATTTGTAAAGTTATTAAATTGGTACATGGAGGTTTTTGATACCCACAAATCGATTGCGTATATTTTCGAATTTGTAAAATTTTTAGGATAGACGGGAAGGGGAGGTGAAAAGGCAAAAATATATAAATAAGAGTTAGAGCGCTGATAATTAGTGTTGTTAGGTTTTGAGGCCCGATAAATCGATTGCGGATATTTTCGAAAGTACAGAATTATTACGAAGGACGGGAAGGGATCGGAGAGAGGGGTAAAAATAAAGAAATTCAGATAAAATGTTGTAAATTAGTATTATTAGGTTTAAAAGCCGCAGAGAACGACTGTGAGCATTTTTTAAAGTCTAAAATAATTAGGAGGGGGCGGGAACGGTAGGTGAAGGAGCATGCGAGCCTTTCGCGCCTGTATGCGCTGCCGCAGGCAGTTGTGGCCCGAACCGATTACTCCACTGATGGGAGAATTTTTTTTTTTTTATGTTTTTCCCTTACGATAATATAATGATTCGTTAAGAGAGTTGAACATAAATGCGCGCTCGCAGCGCACAATTGCCTGCGCTGCCAAGGGCAGTGGGGACCCGTTGCGACATTTTTTTCCAATCACATTTTTTTTTTCTCTTTTTTTTTTTTTTTCGCATGATAAAAATTGATGTAATTTTTAGAATTCATTAACTATAGTGATTCATTTAAAAATAGTGACCAGCGAAGCGGGCGTAGCCTGCTAGTATAACAAATAAAGATATATGTTGCTTCTCTTCTGTTACATATTTTGTATAGTACAGTACAGTATGGTACCAGACATGTCAATATCTTAATTTAATCCGGAGCATTGTTTATTAGTACCCACCTTTTCCTTCATGCCACTTTTCTTGAAGATTATATTTTCTTTTATTTAATCGTGGTTACATATTGAAAATTCCACCACTAATATAAAGTTGAGTGAAAAAAAAAAGGTGGATATTTAAAAATGATCTGGAATAAATTAAAATTGTGGCATGTCGCGCTACTTATTAAATTTAGAACATAAGTTATCCTACAGATTGTACCTTGAATTCATTGTAAGTACATTTTCATTTTTTTTTTTTTTTTTTTTTTTCATTCTTTAGTATATAAAATACGAATATTTTACTATATTGTGAATGTTTCCACTTTTCGTTTCACTGTTTGTATGTTTTATATAGAATTTACACATGTTTTGGAGTTAGAATATTTTACCATGTTTTTATTAACTTCGATTCTTATTAGTGTGTCCGGTACAAATCTTGCAATCGATATTTAACTAACTTTTCGACTAGATAGACATTTAAAACTCACTCATAGCTCAGAACACCGTGACAATGCATTTTTTAAATATTTTTAGCAAACTATTTTGGGTCCCTGCTGCCTTCGACAGCGTTTATATCTCAACATAGCTAGACATTTGAAACTTTCAGAATTGCTCAGAACACGGCGACAATGAATTTTTTAAATATGTTTGGACAGCTGTTATGGTTCCCTGCTGCCTTCGGCAGCGTTTATACGATTCAATAGAAAATTTATTTAACTAACTTAACGACTAGCTAGACATTTGAAACTTTCAGAATAGTTCAGAACACGGTGACAATGCATTTTTAAAAATACTTTTAGCTAACTGTTTCGGGTCCCTGCTGCCTTTGGTAGAGTTTATGATTCAACAGAAAACTTATTTAACTAACTCCCCTACTAGCTACACATTTGAAACTTTTAGACTAACTCAAAACACGAAAACAGTGCATTTTTTAAGTACTTTTAGCCAATTGTTTCGGGTCCCCGCTGCCTTCGGTAGCATTTATATCATTCAACAATCATATAACTTCAAGACCAGCTAGACATTTGAAACTTTCAGACTAGCGCCATGGTGACAGACAATGCATTTTTTTAATACTTTTAGTCAATTATTTCGGGTCCCCGCTGCCTTCAGTAGTGTTTATATGATTCAACAGAAAATTTAAAAACATGGTATATAAAAAGTTCTATTTATCTCGTAATTATTTTATCTCATTTATCATTTCAAACCTTTTTGCGATTTACCCGCGATTTGCATCATCCGTGAAAACGGTGCCCCTCAATTCCACGAATGATCGGGAATGCAGTTGGCAGCAAAAATAACCGGGATCTAGCAAAACTTCCTACATAAAAAAAGTACTCTTAATATTGTTTTGTTAAATAAATCCTTGTCGAATCATGTTCTTAGACTGACTAAGAAAATGATTCGACAAGGATTTATTTAACAAAACAGTATAAGAGTACTTTTTTTACATAGGAATTTTTGCTAGTGCTCGGATACTTTTGCTGCCGACTGCATATTGTACTGTGCTTTTCAATATTGTATAATTATTTTGCATAGTTCAATGATTCATACTTGATAAGTTTGTTTTCGGAATGTTGAGTGGAGCCACTTTCACATTTAGAGATATTTGGAAATTTATTTTTAATGACGTTGTTACATTTTAAAGCATCTGAAGTCAGCGTGGTGGCACAGTCGGTAGGAAGCTGCCTTCTTGAGTCTCACGTCTCGGGTTAGAATCCCGGTTCAAGCATGGATATCTGTGGTGTCCCTTATGTGTGAAACATATAAGATATTATAAATTGTTATTGGGAAACTGTATAACACAGATCATTCGAGACAAAAGTCATTGTAACTATACTTTATAGGTCTCAAAGCTGTGAAATAAATACCCAAAACACCCAAAGATAATGAATTCAATCTTGGTGAAATATGAAGTAATTAAAAAGATAAAAAATGGTTCACTTATCCTTAAAAAGTTTTAATTATCATCTGCTCATTTTGCACATGTACAACAAGATGATACATTTTAATTATAACTTAACCTTAACTGATGCATATTTTATAAAAAACTAATGACTTTTTTGTGTTTCTCTGATCACTATATTTCAATGAATCACTTATACGAGAGTAAGGTGAAAAATTTTCGGCCTCACACAAAGATGGTGTTCCAATCAGCAAAAATGTGCGTTTCTTGCCTTGGTGCACGAGTCAATAGTTTATATGTCAAGTTTCAAATTGTTCTGTCAAGTAGTTTGTTTACACGAATTTTTTCCGTTAAAATGGATAAACTTGAATATCGTGTGGTGCGGTCATAAAATTCTTCATTTTGGATGGATTAACCCCTAAGGAAATTCGTCTGAAGTTAACAAAAATTTATGCTGACTTTGATCCTTCCATATTAACCATTAAAAAGTGGTCAGTTGGTTTTAAACCTGGTCGCACGTAGCTCGAAGATGATCCACTTGAAGGACGGCCAAAAACCGCCACACCGGAAATCATCGAAAAACTGCACGATAGGGCGATGGGCAAGTGAAGGTGAGTGATATAGCTGAGGCTGTTGAGATATCGAAAGAAAGTGTGCGAAACACCTTGCACACAGAATTAGGGATGCGAACGCACTGCGCAAGGTGGGTGCTGCATTTGCTGAATGCCGATCAAAAGCAAATGTGCAAACAATAGGGAAGTTTCATATGACTTCAGAGTGACGTAGATGGAGGACAATCAACTCCACGTGAAAATAAATAGAAACCATTTTTAGCACAATAAATAAATGGCAGTTGAAAATAGCTCATATCACCATGGCAACGGCGCATGGAAACCAATGCCGGAGGACAAGCTGTCCACATTGCCATGCTGTTATCAGCTGTTTTCAACTGCCCTGTATTCTAAGGCTCCTATATATACGAGCTGGCGCATCAGGCATTTTGTTGCCTTAGGGTTGCCACGTATACCCAGCGCGTTTCTCTGATAAACAAACGACAAACATTTTTTTTATCGTCTTCCGTTACTTTAAAGTAACTTGTTTTATTATATTTCATAATTTTAGCTAAGTAACCATGATATGGAAGTTTGTTTAGCGATAAACTGCTATAATCATTCAAGAAGTGAATATAAAGTGTTCACAGACCTTCTATTACTGTGTATTTGAGTTTTGGCGACATTTTGTGAAAGAAACAGAAACCGCCCTAACAACACATCTTACCCCAGTACATCCATAGGATATCCTCAGAATAAAATGACATCCTGAGAATGTACTTTGAAAAAAAAATGTATTTTTAGTAATATTATTGTTGCTTATTGCTCTTATCTTGACCGGATTAGCTTCAGATCAAGATTTCTTAAAATCATTAGGGAAGCGATAAGGACGTGTAGCGGGAAGCGTATCTCCGAACTGTTGGCGCACGCAGAACAAATTCACAATTTTTCGCCAGAGAATGCGATTTTCGCCAAATCTGGAAGTGCAAAGAGAAACTTCACGCCGCTTAACCTGTATAAATAAACATCCGGCGTTTTTCTTTCTTTCTTTTTTTGTTATTAATTTTTTTTTCTTCTGATTATTAATGTAGGATTTAAATCGCAAAACGAAACATATCTTGAAATTGAGAAATAGTTATCCGAATAGAGAAGTAGATAATAATAATGGTAATATATTAGCATTGAGATCCGATTTCATGTATAAGGCCAAAAAGTTTGTAAAAATTGTTCAAACAAATTACAAATTCTTAGTAAAAGGCATGAAAAATGTTCATAAGTCCAAATCAGTAGTACGCCATTTTACATTTCAACTATTTTTATTGTCATTTTGTATTTAAATTTTTAAAATGTATGACTTTATAAAATATCTCTCTTACGATGCAGTGCTTGAATTTTCATAAATTATCACCTTATATTTATCTATTATGTATTTTTAAAGAGCATCTTAATCATAATAAAATAGATATTTCGTGTTAAATTTTATGGTTGAAATTCATAAAATTTTCTAAGTATAATTTCTTCCTCGGACATGTCCATTTCTCATTCTTTACCCCCCCCCCCAACCCCAACATACAAAGTTATAAAATAAAACGTTAAACATTTTATTAATGCTATTCTATTTGTTTTTCAGTAATCATAAACAATCTAACTTAATATGTTATACCAGAGCCTCCTTAAGTAGATGCCTTCCACGCGCAGCGAATCCCAATGTTAAATTAGGCAACATTTAAAAAACAAAACTAACGCTAGGTGACAGCACCTACGCAGAGCAACAAATTTCTTCTGTTTCATAGATAAGTTATGTTCTTCATCTAAAAATCTAGCTATTAATTTCAATTTAAAGTCCAAAATTGTATTTTTTTTTTTTTCTTCTTTTAATTTGAAAAAATGATGTGAAAGGGCTTTATCGTTTTCAATAAAATATTCATATATTTATATTTAAAAAAGTATAGGGTTTAATTTTCTTCGAAAGTGGACAAGACCTATTTTAGCTTTTCAACTAATTGAATTACAACGTATCAAATAAATAACACGTTTTTTTTTTTTTTTTTTTTTTTTTTAAATATATATTATTAATTTAAAAAAGAAATTTAAAATTAAATAAGCAAAAACATGGCATGTCAATCACGCGATTAAATTATTTTTTATATATTTATTCAATAAAAATTTCACAATTTTTTTTTTTTTAATTTAGATATCAGATGAAAGTTTCGTTTATATAAATTAAAATATCTAAACTTTAAATGAGTTTCAGTTTAGAATGAATAATTTATAATGACAAATTATTAAAATCATGTTTTTTTTTTTTTTTTTTTTTTGGGGGGGGGGGGGGGGTCATGTCCTTTACGTTAAATTTTTACCTTATTAGGTGTGAATTATTTTTCTTAAATCGAAAATTTTATATAATTTATAAGAAAAATAGACCAGCACATTAACGAGATAAGTTAACATTCAGTAATAAAAATTGGAGAAGAAAACAATCTGTTGTCTAGTCCGTCACAAAAAATAAATAAATAACCATTAAGATTTAAATTTTTAAAATTAAGGATTTCTTGAGTATAAGTTTTCTCTCGCACCATTTTTTTTTTTTTTTTTAATTCAAGATTTTATTAGCTCTACCAGTTCCGAGCGGGTATGCTTTCGAAACTGATAGACATTTTCGAAATAAAGTTGTGTTTTATTCACATGTTTTGAGGTCTCCTGAAACGAAAAATAATGTTTTTAGCGGTTGGTCTGTGCGCGTTGGCTTGTCTATCTCGGAATCCTAAATACAAAAAAACATTTTTTTTTTTTTAAATACATATATATATATATAATTTAAAATTATTAATCTATGATTATTATTTAATGTTATTATATTAAAATATTATTATATTTTAATAATGTAAGTTATTTTAAACATGCCAGCCCATTTTTAGAAGCATTTGCTTAGTTTTCTAAATTATGTGAATTTTTAAACTGTGGGGTAGAAGGGAAAATGGTAAAATAGGTCATTTTTAAGTTTTCTGTACATTTTCCCTTTTATGATTGAATTGTAATTTCTATTTCAAAAAATGAAGTCATCTTTCTGTTATATCTGATAATTTTTCAAATCAGTACTCATGATATTTAATTTTTACATGAATTTTTAACTCTATATTCCATTTGTGTGGTAAAAGGTTAATAAAAGTAATGTTTTGAATCTTAAAACTTAATATTTTTAAAAAGAACAAAAGTAGAAATAAAAATTTTCTATTTTTTCTTTTCAAGATTCCCAACACTTTTGTTTCGATTTAACTGAAATAATAACATTTTTATACGCATTTACACAAGTCATTAAAAAACAGTGGTATTAAAAAAATAAAAAAACAGTGGTATTAAAAAAATGTAAATCAATCTTGTTCCTATATTGGAGTATTTTATAATTTTATTCATAAGTTACTAATGTAATTTATGAATAAAAGTGTAAAATACTCCAATATAGAGTTACTTCAAAGTAACTAAGAACAAGTTATTTTTCTGTATTCCTACATCAATAAATAAAAATTTCATTTCATTTTGTAATAAGCATAACTATTTTATTTGTTAAATCTAACTTACTAACAGAGGTGTCAACCCTTCGAATTTTTATATCATAATTTCTTTTAAATTTATCTTCGTCTTAATCACAGAATTTACGATAATAAATAAAAATAATGTTTTTTGTGAAAAATATTATGGATATTCAAAAATCCGGAGGGTTGGTAATTTTGCATTTAATTACTTATGCAGTTTACATACCTTCTCTTGAAATACTTGCAAGCAATTTTTTACGCTGAATCGCATTGCTTTGTATTTCGTGAAAACTTATATTTTCACGGCGAATTGTCCGATTTACAAAATGGAACGGCGCAATGCACCATATTATAAAAAAAAACCTCTCACATTTGTTAAATTAATAAAACATAAAGAACTCAATTGAAACGCGGGAAATAAACAGAACTTTACGTACGGTATCAAGCGCCATCTACTGGCTATGTTCTTCTTGTGCTGTTGCCAAGTTTTCGAACGACTCGCTAGGCATCTACTTAAGGAGGCTCTGGTTATACAAATCAAAGTAATAATGATGCGCATAACCATTTTCATCCTATATTTATTGTTACTAATTTCTATTGAGAGCGAAATGTATTCATATTAAAAGGAATGAGTATGATAGAACACTCAACACAGTCGCAGACTGAAATGCCGCCCCTCATAGGCTACCCTCTATCCGATTCGATAAATTTGATTTATCGTAATTAAATGACTAATTTTATTAGGATTGTTTTCGTACATTAATTTCCAACACAACTGATCCCCATATTGCAAGTTCGTGGGAAGTATTGGCCTAATTTGTCAAATGAAGGAAACACAATATTTAATTACTAAAGTTTCAAATTAAAATGTTCATATTTAATGAAGTGTATTAAAAAATATATTTTAAAATATTAGTCTGACATGTTTACGACAAAATATTGGCATAATGGACGTTTAAACGAAATTTTGCTCTATTTTGCCATGTTAAAAAGAAAACGTAAATTTTGAATAACATGTGAAGTTTACAACTTACATTGTTCCAAAGCAATATTGTCCTTATCAATGACATAAGTGATATTTAAAAACTGATGCATCCATTTTACAAACTCAATATCTGTAATACACACAGACAAGTCACATAAACCAACCACTAAAAACATAATTTTTGGATTCAGGAAACCTCAAAACATATAAATGTAACAAAAATTCAATTTCGAAAACGTGATCCGAAAACAATACTTTCGCGACCTTTTACGGATAAGATAAAGTAAATTAGAATAAGAGAATAATTTTAAATTAATTAAACTTTAATTGCATTTATTACATTGATTTTTATTTATAAAAAGAAATGCTTTTATTTAATTTGGGGTAGACCTGTATATTTACTATATATTTTACAAACACAATATAGTGTACTAATTTAGCACAGAATTTAAAACACATAGCACGACATGAAATGACCTTTCAGCAATTCCATTGTATGAATATATCTGAATTCTTTTGTGGGGTTCTGTGTAAACTTCTAATAAAGGATATACATTCTACATTGTATACGAAACATTCTTTCATGCACATAAAATAAATGTTCAATTTTTTTTTTTTTTTTTTTGTTTCATCCAAAAATATTAAATTGTATTTACCAGAAAATTCACACATAGACTTAATGAATTTGAATTCTTTTCTTAGTGACTGCACACGAATTACTTAATATTTCATCCGAGTCCCAATATCTATTCTTGAGGTATGGTGATAACAAACACACAGACACACACATTCAGGCAACCGCTAAAAACCTAATTTTTTGTTTCATGATATTTAAGCAAATGTAGCAAAAACTCAATTTCGAAAATCTGAATCAAAAATAAAACTTTTCTTACAATATATGGGTAAAATAAACTAAATAATGATGCGTAATAATGATAATCTGGTGTGTCACTCACACGACTTTCTTTTTCACCCTGCATTTCATGCACATTAAAGCTTAAGATCAATAGCGTAAGAATGTAAAGTTTAATGTACTTTTCAAATAATCTAAAATAGGTTTAGAAACAATTTTATTTGACGAAGAGAAAGTAAATAATAATAAAAATAATAATAATAATAAAACAGAATAAAATAAAATAAAATAAATGTATTTCAAGGATAATTTTAAAAGCTTTAAAATCATAATATTACAAATATACTTCTTCATTAATCTTGATAAAATAAATTTAAAGGGTTTTCTAATGAATTTTGGCATTAAATTATATTATCTAAAAATAACGATACAAAGACTCCATTGACACATTTTTAACAATTATGATTCAGGGAGCCTCAAAACGTGTATATATAACAAAAATTCAATTTCGAAAATTTGACCCCAAAACAATACTTTCTCTACCATATATGTTGGTAAGAGAAAGTAAAATAAATAAATAAATGTATTTCAAGAACAATTTTAAAAGCTTTAAAATTAGAATATTACAATTTTATTTCTTCATTAATCTTGCTAAATTAAATTTAAAGGGTGGAGGATTTCTAATAAATTTTTGCATTAAATATATTATTTAAGAATTACGATACTAAAACTCCACTGACACATTTTTAATAGTTTATTCTCTTGGGGAAAAAAAAAAAAAAAGATTGCTCGAATCCTTAACGAATCATGAATGAAGTGGAAAGAAGGGTTGCTTTGCGACAGAGAGGGTTTTGGCGCGAGCTACAAAAATTCGCCAGGTTGACCTGTATGCGCCAACATTTCGGAGATACGCTAGCGGGAATGCTGTTCTCTCTTCGGAGGCAAAAAATGGCGGTGATGCGCCGGCCTATTATTTTATTTAGGGGCTCTACTATATTCACAACAATGCTTGGGACGACTGAATAAGGATTCAACCGATTTTGTGCAGCGATTTGTCACCATGGATGAGATATGGGTCCACCATTACACACCAGAAACGATAGAACATGCCAGAAGGGCCGTAGATGAATATTTTCACAGCCTTTTAAACTCTTACTTCCAGGAAAGAATACGGATGTTGGAGAAACACTAAACCAAATATGTTGAAGTCATGGGAGAGTATGTAAAAGAATAAAATCATTTTTTAACTGAAAATCGCAGTCTTTCATTGTAAGTCCAAGAACTTTTCCCCTTACCCTCGTAAATGCCTTTCCGTCGTGTCCCTATTTTTACTTTCTTCTATCTTCAATAGAAGAAAGTATTGGATTCGTAAAAATTTTCGATTTCGGGTTTTTGATGGATTTACACGTTTTGAGAGCTGTAGAACACGATTTTACCATTTTTAGAAAATGTCTGTCTGTCTGTCTGTGTGTGTGTGACAAAATTTTGTGGCAACTGTATCTCTGGAACTACTGCACAGAATTTCATACAAATTGGTATGTAGTTGCACCTTGACATAAATTAGTGCCTATCAACTTTTGGTAAAAATCGTCTTACAGGTTGCGTTGCCATCCCGTTTTTTCTAAATTTTTAACAGGGTGATATAGGGCAAAAATTTTCAAGATGGGTATCTTTCGAAAGGTCTCGTCATTACCTTTAAAACGAATGGTTGAACTATAAATCTGTGATAATTTAAAACAAAGTTATCGATTTTTTTTACTTTTTACGAAACAAAAAAAAACAGAAAAAAAATTTTTTTTCCCTCTCCCCTTAATTTTATCAAACTCCCACGGTTTCCGTGTTCTGACAAACTTAAACTAATTTTTCCTTTTTTCCCCTAATTTTGTCAGTCCTACGATTTCCGTGTCTTGAAAAACTTTAACATATTTTTGCATTTTTCCTCTAATTTTGTCAAAGTCCCACGGTTTCCGTGTTTTGACAAACTTTAACAAATTTTCACATTTTACCCAAAATTTTGTCAAAGTCCCACTTTTTTTTTTCTCTCCCCTTAATTCTATCAAACTCCCACGGTTTCCGTGTTCTGACAAACTTAGAATAATTTTCACATTTTACCCAAAATTTTGTCAAAGTCCCACTTTTTTTTTTTTTTTTTTTTTTTAATTATTGTTACTGAGTGAATTTGTATAGGAAAATATAGAAGAAAGTCTCGTGGTGGCCACAACATACTAGTTTTTTTTCCTTTTACAGAACCTTTAACTGAGCACTCTGCGAGTGAGCAGAAAGAAATGAATTCCCCTACAAATCTCCGTTGGTGAAAATCAATGCTTAAAATAAAAAAGGTACAGTAATAAATGGGCAAAGGGAAATTTGGGTATAATTTTAAAGCGATAGAATCAGCAGGTTGAGAGGTCGATACGGCGAGTGAAATATACAAAACGGTTGATTAAAAATGGCATTTTTATAATAAAACACGGAAAGGAAATCTTGAAATAAAAATGCCAGTATAAAGAAAGATAGGCACAGGAGATGAAATAAACACATTGGCGGATTGAAAGGATTCATCTTACAAAAGCATTTATAATCCCCAGCTTTTTATTGGCCATATCGAGGATTTCAAAATTTTTAAATCTTTTTATGGGCAATGCAGATCTTTTGCCGGAAAAAAAGTTGCGTAAATTGATATAATTGCACTTTAGTTTATAACGCACATGCATACAAATCTTGCCTTTTGTGATAATTTTAAAGTTATTATGAAGTTTTGTCAGAATTTTTTAGACCATGCAAGTTTAAATTTGCAGTTTTTTTTTCTTTGATGTTGTATATGTAACCAGAGCTGTCGAAGTCAAAGACAGTCTACAAATTATTATTAAATTACAAGGCATAATGTTTGTGTAAATACACTGTTTTTTTCTCTTCTTTCTGAGTATCAAGGCAAAGTTTTATGACATAATATACTGTTGTTATTATGCTTATGTGTTGTTGCTTATAATGTAACTGCACACTGAGCATTAGAGGCGAATGCCACTCCATAATGTATAATGATCGTCCTTGCAAATTTTAAGGCATAACAATTTTGTTCTTGGAATATTTTCTACTACCGGACACGTTCACACAGACTTGCAAGCAAACCTGGGGAAATGTCGCCTTAGAGGGGAGAGTATGTGAAAGGATAAAAGGAATTAACATTTTAAATTATTGTTTTAAACTAATATTGTATGATAATCTAAAAAAATCTCATTCAAAATTCATAACTTGAAAATAATTCCATGGTTTCCCCTGTATAGTGTGTTCCTCTGTAAGACACTTTCATCACGCAAAAGTGAGAAAACTGAACAACTTTTAGAATAAAAGTTGCTGATTAGTATGCAATTCTCATCTTTTTGTAGTAAAATAAAGCATATTAAATAATCCGGAATTTCTGGGAGCTATCTAAACTGTCAATCATAAAGTTAATAACCAATGAAAAAGTGTACGAGGAGAATAAACCCTCTAGCGGTTCGAGCCAAAAAATTCCATCCTGCGGCCGAGATTAGCATTCAGGGTGCTTTATTGGCCTGACTATTTCAAATAAACTGTAACATATTTCAATGAACACGCAATAAACTAACATCATTAATCCCTTGGACTCTTTATTTGGAAGACAATACTATGTATACACGTGGTGATTAACATATACACACACATACATTAAAGTAGCAAATTAAGTTAAATGTTGCAAAACTGTGACTTTAAAATATCTTGGGTTTAAGGAGCCTGCCTTGGGAGGGTTTCTTAGACTCTGTTATAGTGCGAGTGGGCCAAAATCTTTTGCAGCCGGGTGGGCCAAATTGAGCCAGTCCGCCCCTGGCTAAGCACAATGAACATTCAAATCTACCAAAAGAATAAAACAAATAAATAAAATAGAATAAATCAGTAAATAAAGGAAAATGCCTTCATTTCTCCTTATAAACGATAAAACAGACCAAGCTTTTCCTGGAATATCTTCTACCTCTGGGTGAATTCCCACAGTATTGCAGGTAAGCCTGGGAGAACGTCGTCTTGGTGGTGGTGGTGGGGGGGGGGGAGGATATGAAAGGATAAAAATAGTTAAGATTTTAAATTATTATTTTATTGAGTGATAACTTAAAGAAAATCCCATTAAAAATTCTTAACTTGAAATTAATTCTAAAGGTTCCCGTGTAAAATTAGTTTTATGACAATGCACGTTCATAACGCAAAAGTCAGAAAATTGGACAGATTTTAGAATAAAAAGTGCTGAATAGAATATGCTATTCTCCATTTCTTGTGGTTAAGTAATGCATATTACAATAATTAATCCTGGATATCCGGGGCTAAGTTAAACTGTCAATCATTAAGTTAATAGCCAATGATTATGCAGAGGAGGAGTGTATGGGCAGTATTTAAGAGAGAGTACGCGAAAAACGAGGCCTCTTCATGTGTTGTCTTGCCAAATTAACTTATGTCAAATAACAACCCCAGGAGAGGGGACAGTTTGCGGCTCCGTGATGTAATCGGCAAAAATGCGACTGCCTTCGTACTCGGCGTACGAGGACATACGTTCCACCTGCTAAGCCCTCAGGACTAACCCGTAAGATGTACAACAGTTTCAAATAAACGACTGCCTAGATCCACTGAACTTGTTACTGAGTGAAAAGCCTCTCTTCATTATGAATAATATGCGTCACTGAGTAATATTCGTGACATACATACATATTGTTTTTAGATAAAGTTGACAAAATTTCCAAATTTGATGTTCATTAACAGAACTTTTTTTTTAACCATTATACACAATGAATTAAAACAGTATCAATATAACTAAAAAGTTACCAAACATCTGCATACTTCTCACATTAAGAATGAATGAAGATCCAGTTTATAAACCAAGAATATTTTCATATAATAATTTGTCAAGCTTTAATTACTATCACATCACAGCCACTGTAAACACATTCAGTGCTACAGCTGCCGATCAGTGGTCAGAGCATCTGTATCCTACAGAGCTATGCTCCGATCCTACAGAGGTTTCCCGTGTTAAGCACACAAAGTTTCCAGCAACTGTCATGGTTTTGGGGGTTGCGAGCAATGAAGGACACGCTATGCCACCCCACTTCTTTGAAGAAAGGTGTCAGATAAATGCGGCCGCTTATATCAAGGTTTTAGAAGTTGTTGTGAAACCGTGGATTGACAGTATACGTGGAGATAGACCTTACATCTTCCAACAAAACTCTGTTCCAGCACACAAAGCCATGACTACTCGAGATTGGATGGCTGCCAATTTCCACAACCATATCACCCCAAATTTATGGCCACCTAGCTCCCTGGACCTTAATCTCCTGGATTACTATGTATGGGGTGTAGTTGAGCGAGACACCAAGAAACATCCCCATAACATTATTTCATCGTTGAAAGATACCATATCGTCTACAATGATGAATATGAGCAATCAGCATTTGCTTCGGGCATGCAGTCGTTTCCGACACCGTATTGAGTTAGTTATTGCCACTAATGGGGATAATAATTGTATAGTCACAGAGTCAATTAACATTGTTTAAAAATTTTATGTAAATTTAATAAATTTTGCAAAAAATGCGAATCAATTTGTTTTATTGTCAGTCTGTCCTCATATACCTTATGAACCCTGTACTATATTATATAAGAGTATATAATATACTACCTACCTCAGTGTCAATCTCGTCAATTTTGTCACCAATGCCGACTTCCGTTGAAGTCAGTAAAATGTTCCTCATGCCATTACATACATTTTCACCACTTGAAAACTGAATTTTGTAAAAAATAGTAGTTTAGAGTTGCGAAATTCTGCAATTTCTCAGAATGATCCAATGATTTCTAGTATAGAACTACCTTGAGAGTTCAAATGACTAAAACTGAGTATAAAAAGAGAACGGTCACCCTCGAAGAATTCAATTTGTGTTCAGACTTTATCTGAGCAGTCATTTCTGAATGACTGTACTGTAAGTTGTTAATCATTGTTCCTCATTTAGTGAAATTCCTGCTCTGTAGTGAAATTTAACACTGTTTACTCTACTTTTGTGGTATGAATAACTGTTTTATTAACTGTTTCAAGAAAATTTGTTGATTTTTGATTTCTGTGTATGAGTAATAGTTTTATACGACTGTGTTGAGAATATTCATTAAATAAAATGTATTTGTAAATTTTTTAATAGAAATATCAAACTGATGCCCCCCCCCCTCCCAAAAAAAAAAAAATAAATAAATAAATAAACTTTTTTTTGCACTGAATGACTGTACTTTAAGTTGTTAATCATTGTTCCTCATTTAGTGAAATTCCTGCTCTGCAGTGAAATTTAACACTGTTTACTCTACTTTTGTGGTATGAATAACTGTTTTATATTAACTGTTTCAAGAAAATTTGTTGATTTTTGATTTCTGTGTATGAGTAATAGTTTTATACGACTGTGTTGAGAATATTCATTAAATAAAGTGTATTTGTAAATTTTTTAATAGAAATATCAAACTGATGCCCCCCCCCCCTCCCAAAAAAATAAATAAATAAACTTTTTTTTGCATTAGCTTAGTATTTTTATTTAATAAATTGGAAAATTAATATTGGTTTTTATTTAATATCTTTTAAATTAATGTCCCAATTGAAGTAAACACTGCATGAGGAAGATTTTGTTATCATAATTTAGTTATAATTTGGAATTTTTGAGACTGTACATTTAGTGACTCATTTTGCTGCTTTATTTCTTATTCCATAAGTCTCCCACCTCAATTTTAAAATTTAAATAGGTTTTTTTTTTTTTTTTTTTTTTTTTTAAGTCAACACATATATAAATAAATACTGCAATATCCTTAAAATAAAAATAAATAATAACAGCATTCTTTCGTAAAGGCTTTTGCTACAAAAAAAATTCAAAAATTAACAGCAAGAAACTGTTCAATAGTTACAGATTAGATTGACTCAAGAAGAAACATGGGAACAATTAGAAGTGAGAAACCTTGCTAAATCTCAAAGGAGAGATGCTAGACGATAAGAAAAATTTGACAAAGATAGATATTGTACAGATTGCAGATGCTCAATGAACAGCAGCTAGAAGACAAAAAGAAACTGAAGAACAGGCACAATCCAAGCATCAGGAATACGCTGCTAACAAATAGAGAGAAGCTAAGTATCATGCAGATGCTCAACAGACAGCAGCTAGAAGACCAAAAGAAACAGAAAAGCAACATCATTTTTTAATTTAAGCTGACATCAGACATCTTGCTGATATATATTTTTCTCTTAACCGATCAGATGTTGGATGTTTCATAATGGAGCTTCTAACAATCTTTATGCTCATCAGAAAAAAATAAAAATATTGTTTACACCAGGGTGCGAAATTTCCGAGTGGAAATTTTACTGTGGCGAGTAAAATTTCTGTCTGAACGTAGATAGAATTCTTACAGTATATGGTGCTACAAAAAAAAAAAAAAAAAAAAAAAAAAATCAATTTAAAAAAGTAAAATTATGCTAATCTTAGGTAAGGCGACCAGATATCCTCTTTTTAATAAGACAGTCTTCTTTTTCAACACTCTGCCCTCATAAACAAAAAAAAACATTACAGGACCTAAAAAGTCCTCTTTTTTATGTTTTTTGTCCTCTTTTTCAAATGAAAAGGATTTTTTCCTTAATTTAAAAAAATTCGCAAAACTGGGAAGCTCAATCGGCTGTTGGCTGTACCGAATGGTGAATACTAACTTTTTTCTGCGTTTGGTTTGCAAAAGAACAACTTTCTAATAAACTTACCAAAGTATATTATGGTTTATGTCTATTCATATACTTCGAATCACAAAGAAATAAAAGTATTCCCTTTATTTGAACAGTTCTTTGATCCAGAACACGAAATCACTATTGAAATTGTCATGAAATCATTAAGAAGGTGGTGCTCCAGTTCGTACGCGGTAGATTGACATGTGTTCTCACTTTTGCATGAATAATATTCCTCATAAAAATATAGGTTCACCAGTGACTGAGAGGTTCTGTCCATGAAACTGGCATACGTGAGGCGCTGGGTTCGATACCTGGTCCGCTCCCTGCCTTAGCCGTTAGGAGTTTCCCATGGTTTTCTTTGAAACTTGCGTAAATATTGGCTAGTACCTCTTACAAAGCATCACGGAGGATTCTCCTGCTCAGGTCTAGATCACTAGTGCAGGCAATTGGTCCTGCACTAGTGCTCCCATTTTATGTCCTGCTGGCAAAACACTCCCACAAAGGGATTGTTGTCTTCAATGATCAAAATGTAGACACGTGAATGTGAAAAAAATCAACTTTACATACCTACTTTAAAAACTCATTAACTACTAAGACTAATTTAGGTTATACTTGTAAGAACTTTTATAAAATTTTGATAAGAATGACTGTTCGTTAAAACAAATCGTTTCATCTGTCAAATATTGATTTTATTTTTTATTTTATGATTATGATTTGAATTTAAAAAAATGGTCTACCAACTTTTTATATGTAACTTCATGAAAGTAAATATATACATATATATTGTCCAGTGGCACCTATAAAAATTAGGGATTTTTCCTCTCGTATCTGCAAATTATGAATTTAAATTAAGGTATAATGATCCAAATTCATAATTTGAGATAAAAATGTTTCCGCCACTTGTGTAAAATAGCTTTTGTATCGGTTTTTATAAACATTTTCATTCAATTCTGTGTCCTGTAAAATGACCTCTTTTTTCAAAACTGAATGTCTTCTATTTTCTTATAAAATAAAAGACATTGTGTAATTTCTCCTCTTTTTCCAATAAATTCTGGTCACCTTATATGTAAAAAATAGAATAAGTTTATCATATTTTGTGGCGAGTAACTTTTTTTTTAAGCGAGTGTAATCTAAGTTGAAATTTCGGACCCTGGTTTACACTATACAGAAATTCTATGGATCTGTCAACAAGTTTCATTGGCCTGCTGGGTTGACTTAGGAATCCATTTAGCTGGCAATTTACTTTATTTTGTGCATCGTTTTTCATAAAAGACATTGGGAAGTTTTTTATGTTTTTTTTTTTTTTTTTTCCTTCACTTCACATCTTTACTCAAATATTTCTGTAACTTGGAAATTCTATAAGTACTACCCCAACTCGGGCAGAACTAGTAGACCTTTAGTGCACTACAAATTGTAAAAAAAAAAAAAAATCTTTCTTAAATCAAACTGATTGAAAGTTTTCTAACAAATCAAAACTTCATAACAGATATAAATAACAAAATAACTTATTATTTTTTATACACTATAAGAAGATGAGATATAACTTTCCTTAAAATGGGAAAAATCAAAGTACAGTAGTGCCATTTGCTGGGTAATGTATACCAAAATCTGAATCAGTACCAATTTAAGTCAAGGTTCAAACAAATTCATGTTTAATTAAATTTCATCGATTATCTTGTAAGATACAGAATTCACAAAATTTTGCTAATATGCACAGGCTGACATTAAAATAAAAAAAATAAAAATAAAAAGTAGAATTGTGTTTAGGATATCTCAAAATGGGTAAATTCATTGATAACTGGAAGTCAAAAGATTTTTCATGAATAATCTAACACTCTCTAGCCTGCAAATTAAAATTTGAATAAATATATCTGAATCTTAACTTTGAGAAAATAGGTATAAATGACAATGCGAGTGTTTCAAAAGTATCAAATGATTAGAAAATAAGTTTTATCCCTGTGTAACTTACATGAAAAAGTATTGATAAAGGGATTTAAAAATCTAAAGTGACAAAGAAGAACAGTAAATCTGATTAAAAAAAAAAAATATATAGGATAAAAATTGGTACTTTACTCTTTGATGACTGCTATGCTATTTGGCAATTTATACATGTGGTATTCTCAGATGATGGTAAATATTGGTTATAAAATAAAATAAAATAAAAATTTGTTTTAATTCCTGATTTTTTTACATTAATGCAATTATCCATGCCTCCTATAGAGAAAAAAAAGAAAGAAAGAAAGAAAAAGAAAATACCAGCAGAGATCGTTTGCTTTAATTACAGCTTTAGTTAATTAGTTAATTTTCCATTGCAACATGGTAATGACAGACAGAAATGTGGTAATGATACTCGTGTAATGACAGACAGAACCACAGAAATGACCAATGGCCAAATAATTACACATTTATTTATGGACAACTGTATTTATCATTCTAATCTGTTACAGAAAAATTTTCAGAAAAAGAAAAATGTCTAGATGATATAGTGGTGAGATTTTTGAAATAATATTTACTATATAAATCCTATGTCAGTCTGTTTTAACAGACCACTTAAAGTGATTTATACTTTATTGCCCAGCATGAAGCCCCATTTGCCCACCCTTCCCCAGCTTCGTTACTTTTTCTTGTCCCTTTTCCCCTTATTTTCATACTGGTGTTACGACTTTTTTTTTTTTTTTTTTTAAATAAACGCACATGTGATTGTGAATTTTTTTTTCATCCCATGCTATTTTCTATGGATTTTTGACTTTTTTCCCCCCCTGTCTTCTTAGATTCTAAAGTGCAACGATTTCTGCCCAACAACCCCAACCACCGCCAAGTCTTATAATAGCTAACCCTCGAGGATAGCCTCAAAGCCCCATTTGCCCACCCTTCCTAGTAACAGTTACTTTTTTATTTTTCCTTTATTTTCATATTGGTGTTAGACCTTTTGTTTTTTCACACACGTATGATTGTGTGTTTTTTTTTCATCCCATGTTATTTTCTATGGATTTTTTACTTTCCCCCCAATTTTTTTTTTTTTTTCTTTTTTTGCATTCTAAAGTCTGGTGGTCTCGCTTAACTATGCTCTGCACTATTTAGTTTCAGTGACATACTTTTTGTGCAAATTTATTGAAGAGTCTTTCAATTTTCTTTTTACTCTCCTTTGTTTTTTCAAAGTAATTGTGTCCTTTTTCCCAGGGCACTGGGTGATATTTAGATCATTCTCCAGGAAGTCCCTGATCAATTGTGGAACCTCTAATAAAAGTGCTGACCTTTTTTCTTATCATACTTTCACAAATGTCCATGATTTAAATTGTTTATGTAACTTTTACATGGAAGGAAATTTTTTCAAGTCCTTAACATTCGGTATTTTTTTTTTTTTTTTTTTTTAGAATTTTACCTCTAAGGGCTTTGCTGAAAAGCTGTTTTCTTTATATGTGGTACAATGTGGGACTTTTATTTTGTGTATGAATTTCTGGACAGGCTTTTTTATAGATGACTTGTTTAGCATTTAAAAGTCTGTAATACCGTTTTCCATACTTTTGACTTTTCGATTTTTCAGATCGACTTAAAGCATTATTATTTTTCGATACATAGAAAATCTGTATCTGCATTTTTTTTTTTAATCCAGATTTAAGTTTTGAAGTGCTTTGGATATTTTTAAAGGGACTAGTTGAAAAATAAACAGACCCATATTATGATGACGAAGGACTGGATAAATTTCCCGGTGAAGGATTATCAATATCTTCAGAAATAGTTTGGCTGTAACTTTTTGTTTGCATATCAATCTGCATTTAGTTGCTGCGGTCTTCCATTTTTTCCCCTTTGTCTTTGTTCTCTAGCTGATAAATCTAATATCCTTTCAATTTTTCCTTCTTTTCACTCTTTAAATATTTTTCATGCTCCTTCTCTTTAGCTTTTGCATATGCAATCAGATCATTCTTAGTTTTTTCCCAATGTTTTCTTTCTCTTTTCTTACAAGCTGTTCTTCTGCGGTGAATTTTTCTGCTTTACCCATTTTCAATCAAAGTCAGTAGTACTTGCAAAATAATAGAGATATATGTATCAAACTAATATTAAAACTGTCCTCATAAGATACTTTTTATTTTCTTTTAATAAATTCAGCAATTAATTTCCTTTGACAGATTTATTTTATTATTGTTATTTTAATGAATACTATGATAAAAATTATTTTAAAGGATAAAGCCCAAATAAATGCTAATTATTGAGATATGTTAACATATAAATTTCAAGCTGTTTTTATATTCATGTATATTAAAGAAATAAATATAAACTCTCCAACATCCAAATATAAAATAAATTTTTAAGTTGTTTTTATTACATTAGAATTTAAATTTATTTTTAAGTAAAGTTAAGAAAGAAAATAAAAAATAAAATAAAATAAAATAAAATAAAAATAAACTACTTTTCATCTTTATGTAAAAAATTGCTTTTAAATAATTATAACTCAAAATAATATATTTGGAAATAAATTATATTATGTATTTCAATATTGGGTGTAGAATACATTGTCAGAAAATTGAATAAGAAAAGAGTCATAAAGGATTGATTCAAAAGGCCTTGCAAATTTTTAGTCTTCACTTTTGCTAATAACAAATAGAATAATAATCGTATAAGGCTCACTTTATAAGAACAACTCAGACAAAAAGCTTTATGATAGCTTAAATTAATCCATAAAATAGAATTTTGGCAATTTCAGCTGAGGAATAGTTATGAAATTTAAAAAAAAGTTTAAACTGGTCATTACCATGTTCTTAGACATCATTACCATGTTTTCAGAATATCTTGTAGATTATTATTGGTGAATGTGAAACCTGCAGATGGTGCTGTACGCCGTTATTAATTTTTTTGTTTCTTCTTCTCTCAGTGTTCGTGATGTAGTGTTGTAGTATTCATGTTAATAAATGTCTGTGACAGTATTAGGATTCCTGATATTTCTGAATTATGTGTTTTCATCGTCATCTATGATTAATAATGGAACATGGAGTGGCCGGCAGTCCCCACGACTCTCTGGACCGATGAAGGTAAGCCATTTACCTTATTTCTTGTCAAAGTACTGAAAATGCTTATTTAAATAACGTCGCCATAGTAGCGACATGTATTGCCGCCCATAACAGGGACTGCCAGGCCCTTAAAATTTGAAAGTTTGATTTATTCTATATAGTGCAATTTTTTAGATTGATCAGAATATGGCAACCGATTTAGATAAATTAAAACGAAAACGCACTACCCTAAAGGGATTGCGCACAAAATTAATTAACACAATAAATATAAAATTAATCGAACCCAAGGAAGGGTTAAATGTTTATGAAATCGAATCACAGTTAGAAAAACTGCAAGTAAAACAAAACAAAATTATCGAAGTTGAAGAACAAATCGAATCTAAAAATCACGGTTCTCGACGAGTTACAAGCTGAAATAGAATCTCGACAAGAACACAGAGATCAAATTATCAATGTAAAAGCTCGAATTATGAATAAAATAGAAAAAATTAAAAATTTAAATGCCACTCAGATGTTAGCAGAGCCAAGAAATGATCAAACATCTAATTTAAGACTAGAAAGAATTAATGCAAGTTCCGTAAGACTGCCCAAGATCTCAATTCTAGTTTATGAGGGATCTCCTGAAAACTGGATGGAGTTTTGGAATCAGTATGAGATAACCATACACAAAAATAAAGATTTGTCTAACGTAGAAAAATTCGTTTACTTACGAAGTTTTTTAAAGGCCCAAGCTTTAACAGCTATTCAGGGTTTAGCACTCTCTGAACAAAATTATAATACTGCCATTGATTTATTAAAATCTCGATTTGGAAAAAAGGATATCGTAATTCGATATAAAATTGATGCATTATTAAATTTGAGCCCTGTTAAATCTGCAAATCAGATTAAAGAATTACGTTCACTGCACGACGCCCTTGATGTTAATATTAAATCTCTCGAAAATTTAGGAGTAGATTTAAAATCCTACGGAAATTTGTTATTTCCAATTGTTACTAAATTAATACCTACCAGTATTATGATAGAATACAACAAAATGAAAACAGAATCCGACGAGTGGGATGTACAATATTTGTTAAAATATTTGAAATTAGAAGTTCAAACTAGAGAAAAAACTTTTCTATTTTTAAAATGCGAAGTAGAAACTCACAATAACGGCTACAAAAACTCAAATTCTAGATTTGATTCAAAATCATCGGAAAATAATAATGCATCCTACTGAAAATCTGTTTCGGGATATAAAAATTCTAACACAATACAAAAGGCATCCGCCTTTAAATTAACTGTTAGTAAATGTATTTTTGTGTTGATGCAGTAAATGATCATGATAGTAAAATGTGCAAATTAAATTTAGAGGACAAAAAATTGTCTTTACACAAACAGGGAATCTGTTATTTATATTTCAAAAGAGGTAAACATACAGCTAAATTTTGTTTATCGGGTCTCAAATGTGACACATGTTCAGGCAAAAATAATACATTAATTTGCTATAAGCAAAAATTGGAAACTCCAACAACGGCTCAAATGAGTAATAAAAATCAAATCGAACATACCCATACAAATTCTTCTGAGAATAGTGCTTACGAAAATGATAATTCTGTATTGTCATATAAATGTTCTGTTCAAAATCCACTTAAAAATAATGAAATATATTTACAAACTTGCTTCGCAAGAATAACAAATAATTCTAATTTCAACTCTTTAAAGTGTGTATTATTGTTTGACAATGCGTCTCAACAAAATTTCATTAATATATCAATTGCTCGTGAATTAAATTTGCCTGTAATTAGAAAAGAAACTCTAATCATATACCCGTTTTCTTGTGATAAACCACAGGAAAAAGAATATTCAGTTGTAAATTTCGAATTGTCTCATTTAAAAAATCATAAATAAAAATGTTATGTGTAGGCTTTAGTTGTGAATCAGATTTCCTTTACAAAGCTAAAAATAGTTGATGACGCAACCATTTGAATAGTTTTGGTTTCTAATGAGGGGGAAAGAAATAATTTTTCTCAATTGCATTCGAAGGTGCCAGACATATTAATCGGCACAGGTTTATATTGGAGACTGCAAAAAAATTAAAATAAAATTAATCGTTCGTTGTTTGCTGTTAACACAGCATTAGGTTGGACGTTATCTGAATAATAATTCAGCTACAAATCGAGACGGCTTAACGCCTCGGTGCTAAAGATTGAATGTTCTAACTCTATTTATTTACATGAAAACCTTCCATGAATGCAAAAAAATTAAATCATCGAATTGTATAGCTTATGATTTGCAAAATTTATGGTCGTTAGATTGTTTAGGCATAAATGATGATAAATTGATTTCTACTTCTGATCTGGAAATAATAAATAAATTTGATAAACACTGAATATACGGGATGTCGTTATATTACGCATTTATTATGGAATGAACAGGGTATTGATAACTTTGCGAATAATTTTGAAAATGCTAAACGGCAATTCAATAATTTGAGGAAAAGATTAAAAGCGGATAAATGGATTTTTGAGCAATATAAGCAGATAATTACTGAACAAAAATGATTATGCATTGTGGAAGAATGTGTTCAGACAGAAAGGGAGTATTCGCCCCACACCGTGAAATTGTTAGAAAGGAAAAACAGACAACAAAGGTACGAATTGTTTTTAATTGTTCCAGTAGAGTTTCGGGGAGTAAATCTTTAAATGATTGTCTCATAAAGGGGCCATGTCTTACACCACCAATTTTGGATGTAATTAATAGATTTCGAATGTTTAAGTTTGCATTTTGTGCAAATATTGAAAAGGCATTTTTAATGATAGAAATTGTGAAACCCGATAGAAATTTTCTTAAGTTTTTATGGTTTGATGAGGACACCCAGAATTATAAAATAATGCGAATGACCAGAGCGACGTTTGGTTGTACAACTTCTCCCTTCTTTCTAACGGCAACAATTAAGAAACACATTAAGGAATATAGGGAAATTTATCCGGATAGTTATGAAATGTTAAATTCAGCTCTGTTTGTGGATGATTTGCTATATGGCTCCGATACCGTAAATGGAGCCTATGAATTAACTTCTACTGCGGTAAATATTTTAGGAAAGGCTGGAATGAAATTGAGAAAGTTTAGTCCGAATTCACAGAAATTAAAGAACATGTGGGATAAAAATGATTGTTTTTCAGAGGTAATTAATGATAGTGTAATAAATATTCTTGGATTGGTGTGGGATAAAGATAGTGATAAATTGGGATTAGCTTTGAAATCTATAGTTGAAAATTTGGATATATCGGTATGTACGAAAAGATATGTATTGCATATAGCTGCGAAATTTTTTGATCCAATTGGGATTATATCCCCTTTTTTAATTAGGATAAAGTATTTATTGAAAGAATATGGGAAAGAGGTATGAATTGGGATCACGAATTGCCGGAGGATCTTAAGGGAATTTGGATAAAGTGGTGTAACGAAATTAAGGATTTGTTAGAACTTCGAATAGATAGATGCTATTTCACTTATGTTGATTTGAAAAATTCGCGAGTAGAACTACACATTTTTTCAGTTGCTGCACCACTTGCATATGGTTGTGTTGCATATTTTAAGGTTATCAGTAATGATAAAAAATGTTATGTAAGCATGGTTATGTCGAAGGCTAGAGTTGCGCCGCTAAAGAAACTAACGTTACCAAGATTGGAGTTAATGGGAGTAGTGATAGCAGCTAGAGTAGCGAAATATATTTGTGATATATTTAAAGAAATTAACATCAAGAAATTTTATTGGACAGATTCTACTATTGTTTTACACTGGGTGAACGGATCGGCGAAACAATGGAAACCCTTTGTTAAAAATAGGGTAGTCGAAATTCAGGAATTGTCAGAACCCAACAATTGGTCATACTATAATACAAAGGATAATCCCGCAGATTTAGTTACTCGCGGTATTAGCGCAAATGCGTTAGTTAATAATGATTTTTGGTTTAGAGGTCCAAATTGGTTATCTGAGCTAAAGGGTAAAGGCAATGAATGATATTGGTGAAGAGGTAGACACGCAATATATTACTGAAGGAAAAAGGAAAACACCTGAAAAAATAATTCAATTTAATATCTCTATAGAAACAGCTGAACCAATACTAGATCTTCAAAAATATAGTAACATTTTAAGGGTCCTCAGAATTACGGCATGGATAAAGAGATTTCTTAATAACGCGAATCCTAAAAACGAGAAAATTAGGGGTCCATTATTGGCGGAAGAAATTGGTAGTGCGCAAACAATGTGGGTTAAATATAGACAGAAAATTTGTTTTCCGAATGAATTAAACTGTTTGATAAATGGGGAACCAATTTCGAAAAATTCAAATTTAATTGAGTTCTCGCCATTTTTGGATTCCGAGGGAATAATGCGTATCGGAGGAAGGCTTCAGAAATCAAAATATTCCTTTAATGAAAAACACCCAATCCTGTTGCCTTCAAGGGGTAAATTAATTGATTTGTTAATTAAAAATGCGCATGAAAAGGTTTTTCATTTTGGCATTAACGATACATTAGTTCAATTACAGGAGGAATTTTGGGTAATCAAGGGCAGACAGGCAGTAAAAAGCGTATTAAGAAAATGCTCAATTTGTAAAAGATTTAATGCTCAATCTGGAGCCCAAATGACAGCTCCGTTACCTGCAGATCGCATCAATGAACAAAAGCCCTTTTCAGTGATTGGCCTTGATTTTGGAGGCCCCTTATATGTTAGACATAGTGACAGCAAATATTATATATTGTTGTGCACATGCGATAACAAGAGCAGTGCACCTAGAATTAGTAGAGAACCTATCAACAGAAATGTTTTTATTGGCCTTCAGAAGAATAGTTGCAAGGAGAGGTCTTTGTCACACAATATATTCCGACAATGCACGAACATTTCATCGTGCTGATATAGAGTTAAAACATATATGGAACATAATTAGCCATCCCGATGTTAAAGCTTACTACAGTAGTAACAAAATAATTTGGAAATATATCATAGAAATGTCGCCATGGTGGGGAGGTTTCTACGAAAGAATGGTTCGCACTGTCAAGACTGCATTAAGAAAGGTAGTTGGCAAAACCACGTTAACACACACCCACCTACATACAGTTATGACAGAAATTGAAGTTTCGATAAATTCGAGGCCTATTACGTTTGTATATTCTGACTCTGGTTAACCAACTAAAATTACACCAGCACACTTCTTGGTAGGCCAACGACTAACTGCCTTGCCTATCGTACATATGAAACCCCATATTCTTCCTGGAACTTCAAAAACGTATATTAAAAGATTTAACTTCAAGGAACGTATATTGGACCAGTTTTGGTCACGATGGAAGCTCCCGAATCCGAGAATTTGCAGTTAATGATGTAGTATTAATCCACGACTCAAGGATACCAAGACATTCGTGGAAAATCGGTTTGGTCACTGAAGTGTTCCCCGGTAGGGATGGGAAAATACGCTCATGTGAGCTCAAAACAGCTAATGGAAGTATAAGACGACCTTTCCAGCTGTTATATCCAGTAGAAATCTACGAAAAGGACTAACTCAAATTTTTTAAAACTTTAATTACAAACAATGACATTTTGTGTAAATTTAAATTTTTTTTTCTTGGTATAGATACAATTATAAAATGAACATATATTTAATGTTCATCTGGGGCCCAATGTGTAGATTATTATTGGCGCTGTACGCCGTTATTAATTTTTTTGTTTCTTCTTCTCTCAGTGTTCGTGATGTAGTGTTGTAGTATTCGTGTTAATAAATGTCTGTGACAGTATTAGGATTCCTGATATTTCTGAATTATGTGTTTTCATCGTCATCTATGATTAATAATGGAACATGGAGTGGCCGGCAGTCCCCACGACTCTCTGGACCGATGAAGGTAAGCCATTTACCTTATTTCTTGTTAAAGTACTGAAAATGCTTATTTAAATAATGTCGCCATAGTAGCGACATACTTTGTTAATGATCACCTTGGTAATGACATTTTTAATGCTAAGCCTATTTAGGGCTAAATTATAACAATTAAAAGCTAATGCAATATTTATTCTGTATATAGTCCCAAAGATCTTTATAAATCATTCAGTAAATTTAAATTTATTAATTGTGTATTTCTGTCAGCGATGCCGTTTACGCGTTATAGTGTGTAAATTATGCAGAAATCAGAGGCAGGACGTGAAAAATTTATTGTGGTGGGTCTCAGGGGACGTGTAATTTTCATTCTTGAAAAAAAAAAAAAAAAAAAAAAAAAAAATCAAACTGGAAGAAAGAAAAAAAGTAAATTTTAAAATATACTTCTTGTTTAAAACTAATATTTTCTTCATATTTTTAAAGCATTATCCTCTGAAAAAAAAAAAATATATATTTTAAAACTTCATTTTACCATAAAGGAAAAAGAACATATTCTATACAATAAACACAAACAAGCGGCCGGCGCGAAATAAAAAAAAAAAAAATTTCCGACTCGGAGACTAGAAAACAAAGTTTCAATACGAAAATATTAGTAAACAGTATACGATACACCGAATCGCATCACTATGTAACGAATCACCAATGGGTGCTCTCTATCAAAGCTTAGCCGAAATATGAAACTTGAAAAATGATCGCCAAACCATTCTTTCAAAGAATCCAAAAACATTTCTATACATTTCCAACATGATAAACACGCATGAGAGGCCGGTGCGAAAACAAAATTCTGAAATGCATAAACGAAGGTCCTATATGAAAAAGTTACCTGTTAAAAGTGCCAATACATTGAATCGCATCACTCTGCTACGTTTTAAGTTCGTTCAAACAAAACAAATGGAATGGATGAACGAATGTAATTACAGGAACATGACATTATGTCTGTATTAATATTCAAGAAATTTATTATTAAGAAAACCTGAGTATTTAAAAAAAGTAATATATTTCCTGTGTTTGCAAAAAAAAAAAAATTTTTTGCTAATGTCAGAATATTATTATTATTAGTAGTTTCGTTCACAGATAAGTAAGTACACTTATTTTATTTTTTTTCTCTAATACATTAAGTTATCAGTACAGTTTATTGGTAAGTTATTTTGTGGTTAAAGGAGGGTGGGAGACTTGGGGTAACTTTTGCAGATGTGGTATTTCTGTTTACAGCAGAGTCTGATATCCAGTAAATTCCCATAATCGGATTCAGGTCGGTGCCACGATTGCCGGATAATGGATCCTGTACTATATTTGAAGTGGAATGTGTAACTAAATTTTGTAATCAATCTGTTTATCTGAAAATTCCCTATTTCTTAAAACAACAACAACAACAAAAAAAAAAACTTTTTCTCATTTTGTTCTCTTAATGCTAATAATTTCAAGAAAATTTTAAAAGTGTTTCTAGTTTAAAATAATAATTAGATATTATACTATATTTTCACCATCTCTCACCCACTCTTTTTTTTTTTCCTGGTTCCAGAGCACACTGAGTTAAATGTTTTCAGTTGTTTCTTAACAGCAACCACCTGCTACATAATATTAGTTTAAGACAATTCAAAGAGAGCTGGTTAAAAATTCCTAAAAAAACTGTTTTTCATCTACAATAACATAAAATTTTAATTTTTATCTGTAATATGTAAATTCATTTATGTAGAGACCCATTTTTTGAAAAAAAAAAAAAAAAAAAGGACCCAGTTTTTTTTAAACGCATAGGTCCCAGGGACCCACGATTTTGAAAGTCTAGCGGCATCACTGTCTGTAATAATGGACTTTGTAATGACAAAGAATAAATACACTGATCATCATTTTAGAACAAAAACAGCAAAATGAAATAATATGTATTTACTTAAACTAAAAATGACTTGTCTGCTTGTAAGAACATGTAGATTGTACTTTTAACAATTTGACAATTATGACAGCACAATCTAGTAGAGAAATACTAAAAAAAAAAAAAAAAAAAAAAACATACGCGCCTTGGTAATGACAGTTACCAATAGGGTCAAGTTTTAAATACGAATAATTAATAGAATTTTTTTCTTTTATGTCTAAAGTTCCAAAGATATTTAAAATAGAAAGGTAAGGTATATTTCTAGCTATATTTAAAAGTGAAATATTCCTAGAAAACTGTTAGCTTTGTTTAAAAAATTTTCAATTCTTTAAAATAAAGGTTTAAATAATGAAGTTTGGAGTTTGGGACAAGCCTTGGTAATGATATTTACAACTTTAAATTTTTTTTAAATAACGAAATTTTACTTTTCTTGATATTCAAACTACTGCACAGTGTAGCTTGAAAAGAATTGTTGGAATATTTTTTAACTTTATGACTTGCTTGAGTGACATTTTTTAGCCAAGAACACAAAATTTACCATTATGTGAGAATGACCCACATGACATACTTTATACAAATAATGTACAACTGCAAACACAGTATTATATACAAATAAATTTATTTTTCAAAATTATTTATAAAAAGTACAAATACAATCTTTCTATATTGCCCCAGGTTTACAGTGGAATGTAACCTTTGATAAAATTTACTAATAGCACAACATATGACTGAAAATTGTTCATCAATGATCCAGAAAACAACATCACAGATTCCACAGAATTCATGCTGCAAAAAGAAAAAAAAAGTTTAAAATGTGTATTTATTATAAATACAATAGAACTCTGATTATCCGACTCTCCTTTAACCAGAATGTGCTGTTACCAGATGTCGGTTTCTTGACTTTTTCTTTCAGCATCTATTATCTGAAAATGTTTTAAACGACCCTTTCTGTTAACCAAAATTCCCTTTTTTAAAGTTTTCTTTTTTTAACTTTCACATACCTTGTGTATGCAAGTGTTATTTCCAAACTATGAGTACAGATAAATATTTGATTCCCCTTTCTTAAAATTCCTTTGAAATTAGCTTGAGCTCCTGCCATTTCCTGTGCACATGTCCCTGTTCTAAGCAAAACCACTCCCCATCTCAAATTTTTGAACATGCCTTATTGCTAAGTGCCACAATAATTGAATGCTACTGCACCCTCTATGCTTAGAATGGGCTTTCCGAAATTTTAGCTTCGATTTCTTCAACAATTTCTTCTCTTTTCCCACTGCTTGTTGCTGTTATTTCCAGTCATAATCTGTGGTTATGCTTTGTTTTTAATGTAATTTTTTATTACTGAATTTTGCTTTTTTCATCATGGATTCCATTAAGAAAAAATGAGTCAACTAATGCTTTTAAGAAAACTTCATGAGAGAGCTGCACGGCAAAGGATAAACAATTTACGCTAGATGAAGTTTCCATTTAAATCATTTTAAGTTTTTTGTTTCAAAATGAATTTTCATGTATAATTTGAATTTAGATATTTATTTAGCAGTTTAAATAGTCATAATAGCAGTTGGTTATGCAGCAGCTATGTTACCTATTAAACTAGATGATTATTGAAAAATTCTCTATTATGAGAGGTGATTGTGAATTCATGAAAAAATACCTGAAATTTTATCAAGAAAATGTTTTTATATGGTTAGAGAACAAATAATTTATTACAAGGAGGTCCAATCCTCTCAATATAGAAAATATTAATTTTAATTAGTTTAGTACTCATATGGACTCGAACATTTTAGTCTCATTTTATGAATTTAACTACCAGAAAAACTTCAATTCTGGCACTGAAAATAAAAAAACTTGAAATCAGTTGAATTACCTAAAAACAATCACTCCTGTATCTGCAAATTCCTATTATCATATGTGGGTTTGGCTTAATTTCGTCAGATAATCAAAGTTCTGCTGTATAGTGTACTAACAGAAACAAAAAACCTTAACCCTTAGAAGATTTTAAAAATCTATCCTTCTACATTTAATACATGCTAAGTTCTGCATTTTTCAAACAACAAGATTATATTTCACATAATTGTACTTATTTTGTGCTTATTATTAATAAAGATTTTATACACATATGCACAGAAATAAATGTTCTTATATATTTTTTAACATGCTATTATGGGTAGTTATTATAGGGCAATCACAGTTCAAAGTTAATTGTTAAAAATAAATTATTCCAGTCAAAAAAGAAAAAATATTTAAAAAAAAAAAAAAAAAACCTAAGATTATTTTTGTTTTAAAATAGTATTAATTTGTACTTACATCAAGTCATTTGATGACAACCAAGATGCCACATTTGAAGACCAAAGTAAGACATATTGAATAACAGTATGAAAATGAGACCGCATTAAAAATCCAAGTTTCTGTAAGGTGCTCCATACCAAATTTCCATAAAAAGGAGCATGAGTGTCAATCTGTTTACAAAAAAGTAATGAAATAATCATTTTAAACATTATATATATATTAAAAAAAAAAAAAAAAAAAAAAAAAAAAAAACATTCTACCACCTACTTAATTACTGTGTGTTTTTGCATCAGAATCTGATCCATGTTATTGCACATGCATGTTTTTATCAATATAGGGGTGAGATAAGATAACGCATTTTTAGGTTTTATCAGCTCCCCCCCCCCCCTGCTTTTCCTTTTTCTTTCTTCTATATTTAATAGAAGAAAGTATTGGATTCATAAAAATTTCCGATGCATTTACACGTTTTGAGAGATCCAGAATATGATTTGAATCCTTTTTAGAAAATATCTCTCTCTCTCTCTTTGTGTGTGTGTGTGAGAGAGAGAGTGAGAGAGTTTTGTGGCAACTTTAGCTCAGAAAGTACGGCACAAAATTGCATGTATATAGTTATATGTAGATGCAACTTTACCTAAATTAGTGCTTGTCAACTTTTGGTATCAATCATTCCACAGGTGGCACTGCTATACAGCAGTTTCTACAATTTATGGGCGGGCTATATTCTCAGGAACTACAGCACAGAATTACATGTAAATTTATATGTAAATGCACCTTGACCTAAATTAGTACCTATTAACTTTTGGTGCCAATCGCTCAACAGGTGGCGCTGCTATACAGAAATTTTCGCAATTTAATGGAAGGCTATACCTTATGTTCTATTGCATATAATCAAACAAACCTTGATATGTGAGAAGGCCATTATGAGACATTATGCTGATTCAATTTGGATGCATATCAGCCAATAAGGGTGCTGCTATACTGCAATTTTCCCTGAGAACAGGATGGTTATAGCTCAACTTCTATGGTATATATCTGCATGAAACTTGATGTGTCAGATAGCCATTATGAAAACTCATTTTTTAAGATATTATTTAGAGAGAATAAAACAGTCTTTCTTTGGATATTTCGTGTTAGTTTTCTCTGAGATGAAAATTGTGCATTCATCATAATTTTAATAAATAACAGTTTTAATAAATTATTTGTACTGAATAAATTTGTATAGGAATATATAGAAAAAAGTCTTGTGGTTGCCTTTTGTTTTTAATATTCATAAAATGTTCTTTTTCTGATTTTTAAATCAATATTTACAGTACTGTGCAAATTAATTTGACAAACATACTCCCTACATGGATATTAAAAAATAAAAATTGATTATTGTGATATTTAAAATGTTCAAATGAATGAATAATAAGTACAAAACTTTGAATAAGCACCATAAAATGCAATAAACTTGCAACAATTATTTCGGGTCAAAAGAACATGTGACCCTTCGTCAGGCAAACAAAGTAGGCACGAGTGCCCCTTTTGCATTTTATGGTGTTTATTCAAAGTTTTTTGTACTTATTACTTTAAAATGCCAGTTCTGTGGTGCTTTCTTATAACAAATGAATGATTACTATTAAATATACAGTTCTTAATACATAAAAAAAGAAGTAGAGCATACATTTTAATGTTTTTAATTCCTATTATTTACTTTTCACAATATTAATATATGCAATATAAAATATAGTGTAAGATTGCAAAAGTAAAAATTTTAAATACTGATGCAGAAAAACCAAAAATAAAATTTTAATCATACTATATAATCTAAGATTTGCTGCTTATCTTGAAGTTACTATGTTGTGACATCACAAATTTCTCCTAAATTTTTTTATACAAATTCACACAGCACAAATTATTCCATAAAGTTATCATTTGTAAAAATTAATTTCCATAATGAATGCAGATGATTTTCATCTCGGTGAAGAATAACACTTCCTGTTAAAAGAAACTCAATTTTGTGACCTATAGAGATAGACAACATCTCAAAAAATGACTCCCCCCCCCCCCTCTTTGTTATATACATAAAAAATCGTTACTTTTCTTTTAAATTATCACAGATCTATTGTTCAATCATTCATTTTAAAGACTAAAGAGTTCTTTTGAAAAATACTCATATTGCAAATTAACACAGGAAGGTGCACTCATTGAGGGGGCCTAGGGGCTCAAGCCCCTTCCAGAACCAGCTGACATTGTAAAAATTTGTAGAAGTGTATGGGAAAAAAAAATATATACATATATATATACTGTTAAACACAATGTGATCAATCAGTGAATTTCATTGTTGCTTCGTGGTATCATTGTTGTTCATCTGCTTTGAAATTTTGCTTTTTTAAATCCATATGGTTCCTGTTCTGGTCGTGGCAGGCTGGGAGAGTGTTGCCGGCGTGAAACTAGTTTAACCCCACAGGCAAGTCACAAGTCTTGCCGCCTGCCTCCTTCTTCCTATCTTGTGTTTCTTGGGTTGTTTTTTCATTAAATTTAATAAGTTTATGGTTTTAAGTTAAGATTTGTTGTGTTACTTTATTGATTCGTTTGTTTTGCAGGCTGTTAATTAATAGATCTGGTTTCTTTACATTAGTGTATTTCATCCACTGATAATTTTTTTTTTTTTTTAAATCTTAATGGTCATTGGTGTTTTAGTGATCTTGTATCTGTTGCTTGGCTTCTACTATGCTTAATAGATCATCTTTATTTTATATATATATATATATTACACAAACACAGATATTGTAAGCAAAAATGGAGTATAGGAATTTTTGAAATCCTTACTGTCAAACATAAAAACAATGAACTAGTTTTTTGACTCTTAGTTGGAAGATACCCTAGTCATTCCATTGCAGATTTTAGGGATGGGCTTCTAAGGTCCTAAAGCATGTACTGTTATCACAAAATCGAGGACGTATCTAAAAAGGCAGGCAGAAGAAGCAATCTGATGTGGAAGTGGGCAGGGATGTATTTATCAGAAAAATTGAATACCAGGCTCATACAATTTTGTATTTTAATTTATGAGTATTTATAGCATCTTTGTGAAAGTCTGTTTTGTCCCTGGGCAAAATTAACACATTTGCATGGGCAAATGAAAATTCTCATTTGATGTAAAATAAAAATTAGCCCTGCTCTTAGCCGTTACTCTAAAACAATATTTTAAATTAAAAATGGACTTTGCAGATTCATGTTAAACCCTTTATGCCACTAGTGCAAATACATGCTAGTGAAATTTCGCATCAATTGCTGAAGATAAAATTTAATTGATTTAATCACAAATGCATAAAATTATTTTTCTAAAAATATACCGATTTAGAAGAAAGCCAAATGGCATAGTTTACTGCTAAAAACAGGAAAATACCCCAATAAGATATTTTACAGATGATTGGGAGGGTGAGGTCACTTATTTTTTTATCACGGTATGTAACGTAGAACATACAGTAGGGTCCATGCACAGTTTTCATTTTTGCTTCTAATGTCACTAAGATCTAAGCTCTATTCTTGGAAAATGCAATTTTCGACTGTTATAAAAATTCAAATTTTATAAAATATATATATATACATATTATATTGAAATACAATATCCTGTAATGATATTACTCAGAGTAATGCTTGAAATATTTACTGAACAAACAATGAACTGAACAAACAATTCTAATTACTTTAGAATTAATGTTTTAGGATATTAAGAGGTTCTGCCCCCTGCTTGCTGTGTTGATTACAGTGAAATTCTGTTATAATTTATACATATAACTGTCATGTGGCATGACATGGCTTTTCTACTTTGCTGGCAAAAACAACTTAATATTTTCCATCTAATCTAAATTAATCAAAAATTCGACGCATTCCCGTTTCATGCCGTAAGTTTGCTTTCCAACAGAACCTCAAATTTTCCTCCTGTTCATTCCATCGCGGACCCCCGTTCCTCCCGTTATCGTGTGTGGTGACTTCGACGCTCTTCACCGGTCGCCCTACTCTCTCGTCACCATCGGTTCCTGATTGGTCGCTCTTGATGATGACGTTTGGGGCTCGTGAGCGTGCTCTCCTCGCGTGCTTTGCACCGGACTTGAAGATGAGACTCTGATGAGGTAGGATCTCGCGTGCCGGCGCATCTTGGCGCTCGCGCCGCGCGCGGCCCGAGGAAATGCCGCATGCCGAACGGTCCAAGTGATGAACCATCTTTTAAATAGATTGTTATAAATTTAAGTTAATAGATCAATAGTGCTAATCTTTAATACACACGCTATACGATAGTGATTCAATGACTACAAAACCACCAGGTATTTTAACGATTGTAAAAGATTGAGCTTCGTGGCATATCCCGTGCACACGTGCCGCAACCCAAGCATCCAAGGATCAGATAGATATCTAGGAGACCTATTCCATCCTGTCCTCTATGGAGTCATAAAATAAAACAAGTGATTTACAAGTGAAGTGTGGTCTGATTCTTTCCTATCATCCGGTAAGAGTTTTCCTTCCTTTTTCTTTAATGTAATGACAGAGCATCACCGAGCGATATTTATAAAAGAACTTGGGATGTACGAGATAGGTAGTTTACACTGGTTTAGTTACATCATACTGTAGAATTGTTGAAACACCAGTCACTTAGGAGGGTATCTGGGTCGTATGTGATCGTATATACTTAAGTTGACACCAGAATCGCCGATTTTACACACTGTTGCAGTAACTATCCAATACTAGCAATCTAGTAAGATGACGATATGAAATATCAAGTTCATTAAGTAATTTATTAGATGTTGTTCCTTTTTAGAGTTACATCATATTGTAGTAACTAAACCAGTGTAAACTACCTATCTCGTACATCCCAAGTTCTTTTATAAATATCGCTCGGTGATGCTCTGTCATTACATTAAAGAAAAAGGAAGGAAAACTCTTACCGGATGATAGGAAAGAATCAGACCACACTTCACTTGTAAATCACTTGTTTTATTTTATGACTCCATAGAGGACAGGATGGAATAGGTCTCCTAGATATCTGATCCTTGGATGCTTGGGTTGCGGCACGTGTGCACGGGATATGCCACGAAGCTCAATCTTTTACAATCGTTAAAATACCTGGTGGTTTTGTAGTCATTGAATCACTATCGTATAGCGTGTGTATTAAAGATTAGCACTATTGATCTATTAACTTAAATTTATAACAATCTATTTAAAAGATGGTTCATCACTTGGACCGTTCGGCATGCGGCATTTCCTCGGGCCGCGCGCGGCGCGAGCGCCAAGATGCGCCGCCACGCGAGATCCTACCTCGTCAGAGTCTCATCTTCAAGTCCGGTGCAAAGCACGCGAGGAGAGCACGCTCACGAGCCCCAAACGTCATCATCAAGAGCGACCAATCAGGAACCGATGGTGACGAGAGAGTAGGGCGACCGGTGAAGAGCGTCGAAGTCACCACACACGATAACGGGAGGAACGGGGGTCCGCTATGGAATGAACAGGAGGGAAATTTGAGGTTCTGTTGGAAAGCAAACTTATGGCATGAAACGGGAATGCGTCGAATTTTTGATTAATTTAGATTAGATGGAAAATATTAAGTTGTTTTTGCCAGCAAAGTAGAAAAGCCATGTCATGCCACATGACACCCTCCCCAAAAACGGAGTTGAAAAAAAAACAGAAGTCCGGCGATCAAAAGAGAAACCGGAACACCCAAGTAGGAGGATCAGACACCCAAGGACTATCCATCTACAAAGGGTTACAGGAAGACATACATCATGTCAATCACACGTGGACATAGGTTTACACGACAGGACAAAATATGTCGCTACCAAACTGCACATTTAGGTAAATATACACCTGTTAAATACATTATCTGTTAAAAATTCAATAAAGATATTCTTTTGTTACAATCGTGTCTGGTGTTGTTATTAACTACCTATAAACTACAATGTCACCAAAATTTGAGACCAATTGTATACATGGTAAGTATATTCAATAATACAAGCAATGAATGTGGCACGTATCTCATGCTGTAAAAAGGAATGACAAAACAAAAAAAATATATATCATTATCATAGAAAGCACCTCCTCAATTCAAGAATAGGGACTAGTATATACCTGGACTGAAGAGGATGGAAAAGGCAGCGAACGTCAGGATTACATCCCTGCAGAAGATGCAATCCCGATATAATCAAAAGTATAAGTTAAAGGGTAAGTGAAGCTATTATTATTATTATTATTATTATTATTATTTTTTTTTGTTAAGTTCAGCTGCCAGGAAAATATATAAATAAGTAAATGCATAATTATCTGTTACATAGAATATGTAGGCCATTACTAAAAACATAAAATATGAATGCAACAAATTCTATGGACTGGATTCCGTTTGACAGGACGTGTGATTAAGGATTGAATTATCCACTGTATCATAAAAAAAAAAAGGAAGTCCATGCTTCACTACAAATACTGACACATGAAATATTAGGTTTTCCAAGAGTGTAGATAATATTATACCTTGTCAACAATTTAAAAAAAAACATAACCCTTTGGCATATAAAAGGAAAATTACATCAGTCATTGATCAATATAAGTCACTTTAGAAGTAGAGTATGGTGTAACATATAAATTAGTCCTGTAAAGAAAATTAACGTCTTACAGTTACACACATTTCCTATGGAGTCATTGAAATCTATGAAAATTACACACAGACTATAATGTTTAACATTTTTCTTTTTGAAATGCCATGAAATGTATGACAAAACAAAAATAATAAAAAATAGGTATTCTTGAGTGAGATATTAATTTGCATATCAAATATATTCAAAACATCTATAAATAAAGACACAATCAAAAACACATTACGTACCTAAAAATAAAAAAAACATTTAAATACATTGCAGAAAATAACATGAATACATTGAAAAATATGGCAGAAAGGTATGCACTAAAAAGGTTGTAAAAAAAAATTGGAAGTATGTAATAGAAAATACTTATAAGAATGTTACTCAACTGGTGAAGCAAGGTACACAAAAGCAAATCGAGAGCAGTGAAATAAATAATGATAACCTGTAAACACCTTGTATTTGATCACAGGCATTTGCCAAGCCCTAAACAAATGCAGTGAAAGAGAAAATGTGAATTCTGAAGAAAATGAGAATGAGTACAGACGTTTACCACCCCTAAAAATAAACGCTGTCTATGAGCTCAATACCACAGGTGAAAAAGGAAAAATAAATATAATTAACAAGGCCCTCAATTCGTGTAAGCCTGAAATGTGCATCAAACTTCACCCTAGTAAAGAATACCAACATATAAAAAAAGGTTGTTAACTATGATATGTAAGGATACAGTGATATATAAAAAAAATGTGCACACCCTAAGGCCTAAAAGGTTGATAAATTGGAGAGGTAATGATTTTAGATTAAAATTTTAAGTTGTTTCCATAACAGTAAATGTCCTGAAGGATATATATAAATTCAACATATACAATTTCATTGACTGTTATCAATCACTCCACACAGGTACTACAATAGCTATGTGAATAGTAAAAGTAATAATAGCTGTAGCACTTAAGTCTTGATTAGTAGTGAAAAGATATATAAAAAAAACAATAAAATACATGAAATCTGGTAATGAGTGCAACTCTAATGTACTTCAGTTGAAATGCAACATGAAAGAGCAACGACATACATAAGAAAAGAAACAATATAAAAAAAAATATATACATATAAAGCATTGAAGTATAACACTTAAAATAGCATAAGCACTGAAGTATAACACTTAAAATAGATACAAATATATTCACTCCATTTCTAGTTGGGTATAAAATTGAAAGGAAACTATTTGAATTAATACTTAGGTACACAAACTCAAGATAGAAAACTGAAAAAGACTAAATACAATCACAACTCGCGAATTATTGAATGAGTGTGTGCAAAATATAAAAGGTAAAAAAAAATATGGTAGCATATAGGCCAAACACATATAGCATATAATGAAAATAACATACATATAATGCATTGCAAAAGAGTATTAAATTTGATTACATTTTATTTTTAATGGAAATATGGGGTGGGGGGGTTATTTCATTTCAGGCGAATTTTATGTTTTCACCATGCTTGTCATATTTTACATGGCAGTTTTTGATCATAGATGAACCTACAACTTTATATTTGCAAGCTCAATTCCAACCCCAACTGACCAAACTTCTGTAACTTAGCATGTTATATACAGAGATAAATTCCTTGATTGCGCTATTCAACTTACATTCAGTTTCATTCATCTGTTTATTTATTTCAAAAGAAACATTTAAAACAGATTCTTCACTATATGTACAGGGTGGTCATAATTAAACTGCAAGTGTTCAAGGGGTGCTGGAGTGAAAACTAGTGAGAATATTCCAGTGAAATTTGGTATCTACACATTTCAGAACATGCACAAATCAAATATGAAAAAAAAAAAAAAAAAAATCGCCATTTTCACTCGATAGATGGCGCTGTACCGTATTTCAACGCTCACCGGTGGCATATACAACTTTCAAAACCAATAGACAGAGCATAATGACACTCTACGAGGCATATAAACAGTATAAAACATCACTTACAGTTTATCAAAATTTCATACAGTTCGCTTCAGTAATTAAATTTTTACAGTATCCTGGAATCAAAAATTAACATAAATTAAAAAAAATTAAACAATCCATAAATTTTAATAAACTGTAAGTGATGTTTTATATTGCTTATATGCCTCTTAGAATGTCATTATGCTCTGTCTATCGGTTTTGGAAGTAGTATATGCCACCGGTGAGCGTTGAAATATGGTACAGCGCCATCTATCGGGTGAAAATGGCGATATATTTTTTTTTCATATTTGATTTGCACATGTTTTGAATCGTGTAGATACCAAATTCCACTGGAATATTCCTAGTAGTTTTCTCTCCAGCACCCCTTGAACACTTGCAGTTTAATTATGGCCACCCTGTATGTCTGCGTACAGCAGCGGCTCATGGACCAAAAATAGGTGAAGAGGCATTTAACTTAATATTTTATACTGTATTCATTTATAGAGTTCACATTTACATTTAAATAAAATGGGTATTTTTAGTTAAAGCTATGCTTAATAAAAATTATGCATTAAAACTACTTAAATGTTATTTTTCAGTTCTTCAACTATTTTCAGTTCATGAGTGTTGCTGCTGCGTATATGGCCATAAATCTATTACTATACTATAGTACCCAATTATTCTTCAGCCCCCCTCCAGACAGAAATTCTAGGTGTGCCACTGACAGGAACAGACACCCCCCTCCCCCAAGAGGCCCAGTTATGCTGCTACATGTAAAAATTGCTTTTTGTACTTTTAGCTGACTGCTACTATTGTAATTAATTCTTTTTGTTTTCAAAATGATTCGGTAAAAATAATTCTCACTATGCACTTTTACACGAAATTTTGTCCAATATTGCTATATGAAAAAACGCAATGGCAATTCTACTTGTTTGGTGATTTTCACTGAAAATTGATAGGCACTAATTTATGTCAAAGCGCAACTACATACTTGCCAACCTTTCAATTTTAAAAAACAGTAGATTTTACAAATTGACATTTTTAACAATAAAGACTGAATTTATATAAATATATAGTTGACAAAAAGAAAAATATATGAATATTTACAAAAGATTTTCTATAAATAGTAATATTCATTACATAAATCACCCATCTTTCAAAACAAAAACAAATAAAACATTAAGATTATGTATAGTAAAGAGTTAATTTCAAATCCCAAAAATTAGGAAAAAGAAAATGTTGCCAATGATATTTACTTAAACGCATTTTTTTTACATTTGTAGCCGATTTTGCTTTATTAAAAAAAGAAAAATTAAATTGTTGTCCACATTAATTTTAAATTTAATTTTCATTGCATTTAGAAATTAAAATGTTCTCCAGATTTTTATCAGATGAAGATCGAAATTCAGTCTTTAATTATCTTATCTGACCGAAAATACACTCACAATGACTACGTAAATGTAATTAATTACAAAAGCTTTATTTAAAAAACCCAAAATTTTTGAGATAATTAAAATTAATATTGCAATTTTTATACATACATTTAATAAGCCTCATTCCATTAGTATATTTACTCTCTGCATATTTTCCTCCACATATTTAACAAGAAAAATTGCTCAATTTTATGATTTTCTTTTGTAGGTTTCTAAAAAACAGTAGAATTTTAACAAAAACCAGTAGAAAAAAAAAAAAAAACAGTAGTTTATTTGTAAAAACAGTAGAGTTGGCAAGCATGCAAGTACATAGAAATTTATATAAAATACTGTGCATTAGTTTCTGAGATAGATTTGCCACAAAATATTTGTTATGCACACACACATACATACACAGACATTTTCTAAAAATTATCAAATTGTGTTCTGGAACTCTCAAAATGTGTAAATCTATCAAAAAACTTAAGTCAAAAATTTGTACAAATCCAAAACTTTTTCTTTAGACAAACAATTGTACAGCTGTACAAGAGAAGATTAAAGAATAGGAGGAATTAAGTAACATAAGAAAATGCAAAAAACTCCCAACAATTAAATAGATAGATTTTTAAAAATTTAATTAAAATTTCCTAATTATAAAACAAATACATTTAAAAAAGGCCTACTTGGAAATTTGCATTAATTTCTCGGTACGGGACCGTACCATCTGCTTACGATCTGCACTAAAGATGGTATGGGCCTGTACCAAGAAATTTATGCAAATTTCCAAGCACCCCAGTAGCACATAATGTCATTTTAATGTTGTTATAACTAATTTTCCCCTGTTTAGACTTATTTGCAATGCTATAACAACGCTTTGTGCTACCTGGGTAGGCGTTTTATATAGATAGATTTCTGTTTACTACTACTCATGGCAATCTATGTTGCATACAATGTCATAACTCCTGATAGATTAAGTTAGATATTTTAGGCAAAAATTCAATTTATTTTACTTTTTTTACACATTTACTAAATATTTGTAAGAAAAAACTTTAAAAGAACTTTTTTTTTTCTCATACAGATTGGGTGCAGAGTTGCCAATCAAACAGGAGAATGAAATTCCCTGACTTTTCCAGGTATTCTAGAAACATTCTAAGAAAATTCCAGCCTAACTGTATACTGAGCATTGGATGTGTTGAGGACAAAATAATTATGGTACCACTTGAAGACACAAAAGTTACATATAGTGATGTCATGTGTTGCTCATAAGCGAAATATTTTTTAAGTGGAAAAGAAGAGTGGGGTGTTTAAGACAAATAGCAGAAGGGGGGGAAAAAAAAAAAGGAAAAAACAGAAAAAAAAAATTACCTTACGTTGATAGAAAAATTGTTTATTTTTTGGCAATCATCATATGAAATTCCCTGACTTTTAAAGATTCTGGCTAAAATATTCAAATTACTTGACTTTTATAGTCAATTTTCAAATTCCCTGACTATTCCAGGTTTTCCAGGTAGTGTGGCAACCCTGTGGGTGTCACTCAGGACCAATTCCCCTTCCCCCTATTAGCTATGCCACTATAGTTTCCATTAATTTTGAGCGATGCCATCATCATCATTGTAAAAATAAATTTTTATGACATTTTCAATTTTCTGGATTAAACAGCCCATCTCATTTACACGCCTCTTTACAATGCTCCGTAAGTTTTCAATAGGGTTTACATCTGGAGAAACCAGATTAATTCAAAAAAAAATTTTTTTTTTCCCCTTAAAAATATTGCTTACCAGCTTAGAATTGTGGTACAGAGCAAGATCTTGTTGAACCACACTAACATTGCTAATGAACATTTGTACAAATAGCACAATTTTGTTGTAAGTATTGAAACATATTTTTTTAGAATTCATCATTCCTTGAACAAATATGATGCTGTTAGATTCTACAAATGTAAAATAATCACAAAACATCTGCTTTTCTGATGTTTTTAACGGTTAGGTTAAGATGTCGCTCCCTTGTTACTTCTCCAGCACTTTGTTTGGAATGATTAAAAACTTTACAGAAAAAATTGCATTTTGTCTTTGAATATAACCTTATTGCAATCTATAATTAATATTTTCTAATAATAGCAAGAGACTTGGCGTTGGAATATTAAAACCCGAATAAACTACTACGTCAGAAACGCCAAAAGAAAAACATTTGCGATGCATACAGCTGTTTCGGTAGCCTTCAGAGTACCGTCTTCAGTGCAAAAAGAATTCTGAATCTGGAGAAGTGCTCGTATATATAGGAGAGGGACCGAAATTAGTTCAACCAATAGGATTATGGGAAAGGTGGAGTGTGTGGCCAGTAGAAATTTAGGAATGTTAGCTGTGTAAACAGTAGAAAAATTAAGAAAATGTGGACTGAATGTAAAATTTCCAACAATCAGACAAATAGGGAACAGTGAAATCACAATTTACAAGGTTTTTAAAATTTTTATAAATATGAAAAGCTTCACAGAAATCGAGTTCATGAATGGATTTAGGTCTAAAATAATTTGCAGACCTAAATCCATTCATTCGAAAAATATTTCTCTCTCTCTAAACATCTGACTTTAAAAAAAAAAAAAAAAAAGAAAAAAAAAAGAATACTAATACATACACCTTCTTTTCCGAAAATAGGCCTATCTTTCGTTAAATAAAATCGCAAAAATAGAATAGAATTAAATTTAAATGTCTTTTTTATTTTTATTTTTTAAATAAAAAAATTTAATGTACTTTAAAGACAAAAAGAAATGGTGCTCACAAGGATGATAATTTAAGAAAAGAATAAATGATCTGATTCATAAAAAATGCTATTTTGGAAATCAAATTTCCAAATCTAAATTCAGTAACTTTTTAAAAAACTTGTTATAATACAGATTTAGATATCAAAATTATCACCAAATTAAATGCTGACGTATAATGTATAATGGAAAATCACAATCATTATTCATGAAAGAACATATAAGAAATTGATAAACAGCATAAGAAATTTCGAGTAATAGAAATATTTTTCTTAACAGCAACATTGACATTAATTTTATTATTTTTTACATCATGGAACACATTTTAATTTTCCCATAGAAAATGATGTCATGACAGAAAAATAGTGTCATACGAGAAACTTTTTCTATGGCGGCAGATAGAGTACCTTTATAAATCTGATGTTTTTAGTTTAAAATGATAGAAATTTCTAGGCAGCTGAAATGCCTTCCTTGAACAGGGTGGCTAGCATTTAAACCTTTTCAAATTCCCTGACTATTTTTCGAGATTTTCCTCCATTTTTCCCTGACTTTCACTGTTTATTTTCGATAAAAATTTCACTACATTAGCAAAAAATTTAGCGATTAAAAATATTATTAATAATTTAATGATTAATATAGCTATTTTCACAAAATTTGATAAAATTCCCTGACTTTAAAGGAAATTCCCTGACTATTCCCTGACTTTTCCAGAATTTCTAAAATCCCTGACTTTTCCCTGATTCTTAGATTTTCCCTGACTGCTAGCCACCCTGTTGAAGTAGTCAGAATACACTGATATATCTCATGACGCAAAGAACCCTGCCCTCCGCAGAAGTTGCTGTCGCAAACAAAAAAAAAGTGATGCCAGTGACAGAAAATTTTTTTAATATATAGAGATAAGAAAATATTCAAACTGCTTTTATTGTGCATTAAAATTCAACCTTAAAAAAACTTACCACTTTAAAAAGGGTATGAATATATTTGCCACACAACATTCTTATGGGATATGAACTTTTCCAAACACATGCACATGCATTAATTAGTTGATTCCAAAACAGTGCAAAGTATGGCCCTATAACCTTTCGAATCCACAAAATAACTGTTGGCACATACATTTCTAATAACCTACAGATTAGAAAATTAAATAATCAAATAGCAGAACAAAGAAACAAAAATATTAAAGACTGTAATTATAATCATACTACTGATTAATCAATCTACATGTTAAGGCTGAAAAAAGAGGAAATATATATTAGCTACTGAAACAATATTTATATTAATTCAATCCAGCCTATTCTTTTAATATCTGAACAACATTCTTCATCATATTAATACACTGTTCATAAATGAAATCATTATTACAACAAATTATTCAAGGATACAATTACAAGATGCAATTATGTTTATACATTAAAACATATAAAAGTACAAGTAGAACCTCGATTATCCAAAGTAATTAGGATTGACTATCTTTTGAAAATTTTAAATTTTTGGACAATTGAAAATGTTTCAATTTTAAGATTAAGGACAAAATATGTGCCATTTCTTATTATGATAACACGTGCTGAAAAATAATAATAAAGCAATAGTAAAATAGAAACGAGAATAAATTACCTAAATTTTAATTTTGAAATTAAGTACCTTTTACATATTTTACAAGGGTTTGAAATAAAGTTTTATTTGTCGCTTTTGCTTTGCAGCTCTATCACAAAATGTTTTTAATATTATTAATTCAGCATTATCGCATAGTTTCCCTGTTGCTCCATCCATGCCGAACTTTTTGAAGAACATTCAAAAGCTTCAGAATTGATAATTTGTCTGTTTTCTTCAATCGCATTGTTGTCCTCTTCTTCACTTTGATCAGCACATGTTTCCCGGATATCTTCAATGATTTCTGCGTTGTTCAATATATGGAAATAAAGTTGAATATAGTTTTTTAAAAAAAATTCTTTAAAAAATGTATTATACACACAATAAATGTCTACGAATTTTGCACACATTGAATGTGATAGTTAAAAAAAAAAAAAAAAATTAAAAATAGATGGATTTTGGTTAACTAAGAGTTTTGGTAAAAAGAGTTTCGGATAATAGAGGCTCTACTGTAAAAAAAAAAAAAAAAAAAAAAAAAAACTATTACATACAGTATTTCACTTTATGTTTGAAACATCTTGTTTTCAACTATGAGAAATTAGAAAATTTCATAAGTATGAAGTTACTAAAAACACAGGGAGTGAGAATTTTTTTATAAGACTAAACGGTTTTCTTTTCATCCCAGTAAGAACGTTTTCCAATAACATTAGTGAAGCAAATTTTAACTGGGGTTGCTTTTATTTGATCAATTATATTACAAAATCTGTACAAACATTGCAAATAATTTTGAGATGTACCTCAATAATTTGTTTTTATAGCCAAATTAAACTATCAAATTATATATAAGTGAAAGCAATATACTCAATACTCTTAAAAGGTAGTAAATAGATTTATTGATATTTTTTCCAGAATTATAAAAAACAGGTACAAATGTAGTGAAGTCTGCCTGCTATCTGAATAACTTGTTACTGAAATTTTTAAATGTCTATTTAGTTGTTATGCTAATCAATCATATTTGCTATTATTTAAGATTTTTACTTTCTTCTTTGTTCAATAGAAAAACGGCATTGGTTTAATAAAAAATTTTGACTTCTGGTTTTCAATGGATTTACATGTTTTCAAAGTTCCAGAACACCATTTGACTATTTTTGGAAAATGCCTGTCTATGCAAGACAAAAGTTTTGTGGCAGCTCTAGCTGAAAAACAAAACTAATGCAAAAAATTTCATATAAATTTACATGTAGTTTCACCTTGATAAACTATAACCTATCAAACTTTTGGTGAAAACTGTCCAACAAGTGGTGTTGTCATCACGTTTTTTCATAATTTTTAATAAGACAGTATAGAACAAAATCTCATCTAAATAAGCACAATGAGAAATATTATTAATTAAGCATTGTGATATTAAAAAGATTATTTATAATAGTAATAGTCAAGCAGAAAAATTATTTTGTACTCGTAAGAGCATCAGACAGAGAGACAGACAAAACAAATTCAAACATTTAAAAACTTTTTTGTTGAAAAGTGTCAATAACATGAATAAACAAATATGTACATATATTCCTAAATTTCTGTTTGAATTAAATGGAACAAAAAAAGTAAGAAAAAATTGCTTTGATATAATGAAAGTATTGACTATACCCCTGTAGTAGAATGTTTTCATACTTTCTGCAACAAGCCTCATTAGTGAAAACCTTTTCCGCAAGTTGATAATTGTTTAATAATAAAATATTTAGCTAAACGCATAATATTTGCATTTAGTTATAAAGATATCAATATTATTGACATATTTAAATAAAATATCACCCCCCCCCCTTCTGAAATGTAACATTATCTCTATGATAAAATTATGATTTAATTTCTGAGTGAATGTCACCTTGTTGTCTGTTATGGGGCACTACATGATAAGACATTAATAAGGGTTTCTATTAAGGAGGGTTCCTTCTTTAAGGAGGGTTTCTATTAACTACCTCAATTATTTCATATGTATTAATTGGTTACTACAGGAAAATTTATAGGTGTCCTGATTAAGTTGGTAAATTTTAGGTCTAGTTTGATATCTAAAAACCAGCTATACTGATTTTTTTCAAAGAAGCTATTTAAGCTAAATCATGCTAAAAAAGCTATGTAAAAAGATGTCGTTAAGACACATGTATTAGTTGATTTTTTGGAGGAAAATATAGTAAGAATGCTGATTAATTGTTCAATTTACTGTCTTCTGACCCCATTATTTACAAAAAGAGTTTATAGTATATATAGTTGTGAGAAGTAGAAATTGTGTGGCTGTTACACACCAGATATTTATTTATTTTTACTAAGAGTGATATTAAATTTCATTTTATCTCAGTTCCAAAGGATTGTACATACATTCTATGATTCATGCTTTTTTAAATGAACCAAATTAAAATTCAAATGAACTAAGATATTTTCAAAAGGTACAGATTAGTTTTTTATTTGACACAAAAATTATAAATAAAGCTTACACTACACAGAAGAAGAAAAAAAAAAAGGTGGGATAAGAATTTTCGGAAGAGAAGAAGTGAATTGGTTACAGTGTATGTACCTGTAAGTTTTTCCATAATAGTATGCTAATTTTTCACTAGCTTGAGCACATATGACCAAAACACCAGCATCCTTCATAAGTTTGCCAGTATGGGATTCTATAAAAATTAACATACATTTAATACCAATCACATGCAAGATAATACATACATAGCTATCTATCTAAGCAAAGTCTTGTTAGGCAAAAAATATTTTACTTTCTATAATTGATTTACATATTTAAGATAAAAGACTTTAATAAATAGACTTTAACTAAATAGATTTTAATAGTAGTATCCAAACCAGCTTTGCCTTAAGGGCTACTTTTACAAAAATATGTGCTTTTACTGGATGATTTTTGCAAATCCAAATAATAAGGAAATTAATTTGAATTTAAAAGAAATCCGTTAATAAAAGCATACATTAAGTTACAATGTTACTGTTAGATTGCTAAATATCTCATTAACTGGAATGAGAAAATTAAATTATTAACTTGCTCTTAATGTATTAGGTGTTTGTTAATATTATCTGAAAATGTTTTAAAATTTAGCATATATTTTAATACATTGAGCATGCCAGCATTGTGTTGTTCCCCACAGGTTTTATAGTGAACATACTTCTGTATATGCTTTGCTTTTAATTATTTTAGTTATGAAAAAATCTACTCATAAAGGTATGTCCCTCCCTCCCTACACATACACACTCACTTAAAAAAAAAAAAAAAAGCTTTTACATACAGTATACACCTAAGTACGTTTTGTATTTAATAAGAGTCCTTTAGTTTAGTATAATAAATGAAAAATAATACAATTTAGAAACAAATCACAAAATATTTACCTATAAATGAGCCATGAATTAAAATGTCATAAGTAAGAAGCAGGGACGTAATAAGTATGAACCATAGCATAACACGTGCCCAAGAAAACATTTGAGAATTTATCTTAGATAACAATTCCTAAAATGCACAGAGATGTACAATTACTGTAAAGTTTAAACATAATATGCACAAAATGATAGTGAAACCTTAAAATAATAATAATATATTTCAAATTTTTAATTAATCAATATATTTAAAATACTTATAATTATTTTTCATAAAATAAAAAATTGAATTTTAACTATACATTTTTTTCGGTGGTGACATAAATGAATCATAGATCTTTTTAAGATGATTCTTTAAAGATTTAATACTTCTCCACATTACTGACTAGGAATTATGGGAAAACAAATAAATAAATAATTATTTTAACTGTTACTTTCCATTTTCTTTTTTTAAAAAATCAGTTGCATGACTTATTGGTTTACCATTTTCTCAAATTTTGAACATAAACAACCAATAGTACACATTACATACACATGGTATTTAATATAACACACACAGAGATAAAATGAAAAATGAAGTATTTTAACAATACCAAAATAATATAAAACTATGAATGTGAATTTAACAATAAATATGATGTTACTTAAATTACCTTTAATATAAAAATACATACACACAGTGTACATACACCAAAGGAAAAAAAAAATATATATAGGAAAAATTTATATCATACAAAAGAAATGTGAACAATATTTTAATAGTTGACGAATGAAAGCTGTTAAGATACAACAGAGCAAATATAATACAATAAAAATAAATACAAGAATAAAGCACTGCTGATAAAATGAAGCCCTTAAAAAATCAAAGATCAAATAACAAAAGTAACAGATAAACTTCCCAATTATAGATAAGAGATTTTTCTGATAACTGTAGAAGATAGCAGTGAAAAAATAACTCTCTTCAATTCACAAAACTTTCATATGATGTAGATTGAGATCGTCTTTAAAAGCAAAATAAAAGTAATTTTTTTATATACATAGTGATAACATCTTTAGCTCTTTTACCACACAAAGGAATTCAAATGAAATATTTTGGGGTTGCAGTTACTGGAAATGGTTTAACAATGTTTAATACTTCTCAACTAAACAAATTTTAATTTTCTAAATAACTACAATTTATATATATTTTGGAAAGAAAAACAAAATATATGTTGAGATAGACTGGCAAATATTTATGACAATTTTATTTATTTACACAAGATTACACAATTTTACAGGCTAAATAAAATACTATGAATGTTTTTTTTATTTTTTTAAATTAATTAATTACTATAATAATATTTTTACTTCCTTCTATTACAAAAAGTATAAACATTGCTACAAAGGAGAAACATTATTCAGTTACATTTAACAGCATAAGTAATGGAGTGCAGTTATGAGTTAGAACTCCTAACTGCATTTTAAAATTTAAAATTTTAAATATCTACCCCCCTCCCCCCCACCCTTAAATAATATAAAAGTTTTGAAAGTAGGTATAATGTCCTCATATCACAAACCAAGACTGGTTTTACCAATAGAGCTATTCCAGGGTGACTGACTTTAGATCTTTTCCAAATTCCCTGACTATTTTTCACTATTTTCCCTGAATTATGCAGTTTTTTTTCCGAAAAAATTAGCGAATGACTTAGCAATTTACAATAAGAAGCTTTCAAACGTGGCAAATTTCCACAAAATTTGTCAAATTTCCCTGATTTACATGAATTTCCCTGACTATTTTCAACTCACTTCAATTCCCTGACTTTTCCATGACTAGTGGCCACCCTATATTCTTTCATTTAAGTTTATAGCTACTAAGTCTGTTATAATAAATTTAAAAGCTAAATAAATTTTTAAATGTATCATTAATTTTTAAATAAATAATTTTAAAAATCTTAATTGGTATAAATTATAATTAAATTAAAAATTCAATAAGTTTAATATTTTCTACTATACACTCCTTCTCATATTTATAAGGACACTTTATGTTTTGAAATAACTAATGTAAAAATAATTGTGAACAAGATTATACTAAGTGCACTTAATATATCTAGTATTCTAAAAATCAAAACTGATATAATTTTTTTTACCATGAAAAAATATTAATAAGAAAAAATGCAAAATATTTTTTTCTCCACGTTTTTAGATGTTCATAATTATAGGGTCAATCAAGATTTTTTCGTTTTATTTAACTTACTAGCGGATAAATTACAGTTGACATGTGAATCTGTTAACTACTGGGCTAGATTAATTCATATATAAGCCTTCATTTTTTCTTGGACGGACATTACTAATAATTCTTCGAAAAAAAAAGAACATTCATGTAGTGAAGTATGATAAATGTGTTTTTTAAGTGGAAGGATAATTTCAATCTGCCGAATTTCTAATGAAATTCAAAGATCTAAAATTGCTGAAGGAAATGTGATCAAACGTTGAACTGCTGGTTCGATAGGAGAGAGATCTGATGCAAAATCAGAGTTGTTTTACAGAGATCGAAGACTCATAATTCCTCTTACTGTTCTACTCATGACTACTGCTGAATTTGCTCGTAATTTTTAATGAAAGGTTGGGGTCCACATGTATGCATGTTTAAAATAATTAATAATATGCTAAAATGAATAAAAAACCTGTAATAATCAATAAGCATTTAATGGGGGAAAGAATGTCTGTGTTAAAGTTGAATAAAGACAATATTAAATGGTAAAATGTTGCATTTTCGGATGAAAAACATTTTATTCTTGATTAACCAAATGGTTTTAACAGTTACTGGCACGATCTGAAGATAATGAAAGACAGAGCAGATTTTTTAAAGGCAGATATGAGTCGGGCATTTTAAAGGTGGATCTATGGTGCTCTGGGGAGCTGTTTCTATTGAAAGCAGAATGAATTCAGTAATTTTTTCTTTTATTATGAACATCAAGAGAATATCCACAAGTTTTAAATGTGGAATTCTCAGATTTTTGACAGATTTTGGGGGGTAATAATATTTTTTTCGACAAGACTTACATTTTTGCTCTGTTTCTAGAGCAATAGGAAATAGTTTGAAGAAAGAAACTTCTGTATTATTGCCTTTTCCGTGGCCTAAAAGTTGAAAAAACCTTAACTTATACTAGAAAAGTGCATGCAAGTGGAAAGTAATTTTAAATAATTTAAATGTATTTAAAATATCATCTATGCTGTATGAAATGGTATTGAAATTGAATATTAAAAAAAAAATGTATATATATATATATATATATACCAGAGAGAATGTCTGACTGTTTTACCCTAAAAAGAGACACCATGAAATATCAATTTAAAGAATAACTGAAAAAAAAAAAAAAATTACTAAGATTCAAGCTGTCCTTATAATTGTGAACACCTGAAAAATCATCTTTTTGACCGTATTTAAAGTTTTTTAAGATAGAAAAACGATAAAACTTTTTAAATATAGTCTATTAAAGAAATTCAAATTAATGAAAAATATATTTATTTAAATAATAGTGTTCAGTGTTTAGTTAATATAGAAAAACGGGTGTCCTTATAATTATGAGAACCAGTGTATTACCATTTGGTTCTGATTGATACAATAAAATTAAATGCTAAAAAAAAAATAATTCCCTTTTAAAGAAATTTTTATCTTTTAACATAAATAGTCATATTGAAATGGTAACGACTGAATTGGAACATCATGTTTCATTTCATTTTTTAAAACTTAATGCACATTTTGCTATGTGATTACATCACATAGTAAAAAATCAGTATGAGAAAAATTTCATAATAAAAACATCAGAGGTGATTGTAAAGCATGAAAAAATATTTGAAATTTTAGTGAGAAAAAGTTTTCATACGGGGAGAGAATATATAATTTATTGCAGGTGGAAGTCCAAACTTCCTCATTATGAAAGATATTAATTTTAAATAGATTTTGCCGTCATATGAAAAAGACAATATATTCTTATTTATGAATTTAACTATCATAAAAATTGGAATTTCAATATTGAAAATAAAATAAATATCTGAATTCAGGTAATTTATCATAAATTATCAGAACACAATCACCCCAGAAACATATAAGTAAAGAAAAAAATTGAAGTGATACTTCCATGTTCAAACATGCAGAAAAAACTTCAAACAATGATATATATATATATATATATATTTTTTGAGGTTTTTTCGTATTGTAATGCAACAATAAGAGCGACAGGGAAGTTTTGTAGTTAGCTGGTAATCTAAAAAGACCTGATGCAAAAATGCTTTCTCTTACTTTCATTTAGTTATTCTTTTTTAATCATGCTACTCTCATGTTGTGATAGAAACTACTATGTTTAAGTATGAAACAAATAAAGAAAAGAAAGAGAAGAGAAGATTTATTTTATAATATTTACAGTGAATATCTTTTATTTTATTTTATTTTATTAATTAGTGGGAAGATGTAAGAAAATTTAAGATTAAGACTTTGGTGATTTAAAAAAAAAAAAAAAAAAAAAAAAAAAGGAGGAAAAAATAATTATAAACAAGAAAATTTAATATTGGATTTTTTTTTTTTTTTTTCTTTTAATTCATTGAGAAAACTTTTTATTATTTCTGTCAGTATTCTTGAATAAAAAAAGAAAAAAGGAATTATTATAAGCATAGAAGATTATTGTTTTTGAAGAATATTATTATTTTTTTTTCTTTCAAGTAATTAACTGGAGGATTTTTTAAAATATAATAATAATACTAGAATTATTATACAATCTAGGTGACAAAATGGAAATGAAGACTGATGAATGAGAATTTGGAATGAAGGTATGAAATTCTTCATTTTTAAAAATACTTCAACCATTTTAAAATTTGGCAATTTTCTTTAACCTTTGTAACACCTTCAAAATTACGTCGTATTATCATAATATTTATAATAAAAATCAAATAAAATCTTACTTTAGTAATGCCAATACACTCTTCAACTGTCGTTTCTTTTTTTCCACTACTTAATAATTCTTCATTTGTTACTTGAAAAGCAGAGAGTGTATCAAATAAACATTTTTTGGGGAACTTAGGAGGTAATTTTTCCCACTTTTCATTAATATGAGCAATTAACATTCTAGAAAAACATACAAAACAGGTTTTTAAATTAATTCATACTAAAAATATAAGGTAATATTTATTTTTAAAATACAAAATACAGAAATACTTTTTAATACAAATCTCACAATTCTTAAATAATTATGTGATAAGTGATTCTTTTTCCACATGTAAAATCAACTTTGTTTCATTTTTAAAGTTCACAAAGAATTTGCCACATAGTGATTTTAAAATTTAGAAGCTCAAACTACATATTGCACAATCATTAACACAGCATTTTCAATTAAATGTAGCTACAATAATATGTCAAATGAGAATATATTTATGCAAATTAAAATATTGCATAGAAAGTAAAATAAGAGATCACATGCCAACACCAGTTGGAAGTTATATTTCTTTTCAAATAATCACTGCCATAACTGCAATTGAGTTTTTGATGTGTGTCAGTTAAAAATGAAAAATCCCCCCCCCCCTCCACACACACACACTTTTTCTTTTTTCCTTTATTTGAAAAGAAATTAATTGGACAGTTTACATTTATTTTCTGTGACTGAACATTAAAAGGTGCAAATAAGAAATATTTGCTGATTTCAACACCTCAGTCTACTCCCTCATTCATCTGATTTTTATCTTTAAAGCATTTTTTGACCAGTGTCAGTTGATTTTCTTGTTTTTTTTTTTTTTTTTTTTTTTTCCATTTGTGATTCTAACCTTTTCAATTATGCTATTAGAATATCCTAAAAAAGCACCTCATTGCTTGCAGGATCCTTTTGTTCAGTAATTCTTTGTTTAATATATGAATAACACTTAGCTCATTTGCAAGGTCTATTGGCTAATCAGCGACTTGATTGATGGCTTGGAGCTCATCAAGATTCTTGAAGAAAAAAGTACAGTAGAACCCCGATAATTCGGATTAATTGGGACCAGACCCAATCCGGATTATCGAAAATCCGGATTATCCGGAGAATGAGAAAAACTGAAATAAAATAAAACATACTTACAGAAAATCACCTTTATATGAAACATATAGAATATTTACAGACAGTAAAAATGTTTACTTTGTTATTATAAAGTCAGTAATCTTCTGCTGTGCCAATGTAGTATACCTTTTCCGGGCCGCACGGTCACGCATCTGCTTGAGCATACGTAGTTCGTTGGGTGTAGTTTCCACCTGACGTTCAAAATAAACCATTAATTGCTCTAAATGAGACGTTGCTTCATCATGGCTAATAACTTTTGGTTGATCATCATTGATAATGGTACTTTCGTCTGTATCATCTTCATTTTCTTCAGTTGTGCACAGAGCAATTATTTCGTCATCTGTAAGTGAGGCATAACCTTCATTATTTTCTGTTTCCAACCAATTGTTAACGTCGCTGATGTCAACATCAGAGCAACCATCAATTTTTTTTAACATGCTCACAAAATCTTCAGGTGTAATTTCTCTTTCATTCTCGCTTATTCCTCCTTCTGTTTCAAGCTTATTATCCAAGAAATCACAATTTGTAGGCCATAAATTCTTCCACGACTTTTGGAGTGTACTCTCAGCAACCTGATCCCAAGATTCAGCAATCATATACATAACTTTCTTGATATTGATTGATTTGAGAGTCTCTACCACTCCTTGTTCTCTATAATCTTCTAAAAGTTCATTCAGCATTTGTCGTTTGTAAACTTTCTTAATGTTCTGAAGAACCCCTTGGTCCATTGGCTGTACCAGAGCTGTCACGTTAGGAGGAAAAAACTTTACCATTATGTTTCCTTCTGTCAGTTCACTTGCTTCGGGGTGTGACGGAGCATTATCAATTAGGAGGACAGCTTTGATGGGTAAGTTGCACGATTTTAAATATTTTGTAACACCCGGAACAAAATAGACAAAGAACCACTCTTTAAAAATTTTGCAGTCCATCCAAGAACTCCTCTGGGAACGGTAAACTACAGGTAAAGTCTTATGATTTATGTTTTTTAGTGCACGGGGATTTTTGGATTTTCCGATTATAAGAAGAGGAAATTTGTGCTTTCCTGATGCATTGCTACAAGCCATGATAGTGAGGCGGTCTTTGCTCTTTTTATATCCTTTAGCTGATTCTTCTAATTTTGAAACTAAAGTTTTATTTGGCAACATGCGGTAGAATAGTCCCGATTCATCGGCATTGTAGATCTGATCTGCCGTTAATTCTTCTGTTTTAACAAATTCTTCAAATTCCTTTTTGAATTTTTCAGCTGCTATTTTGTCACTAGACAAGCTCTCACCCGTCACAGTAAGTTGGCGCACACCATGCCGGTTTTTCCATCTATTTAACCATCCTTGACTGGCAGTAAAATCTGGATCACCATCAGGCAACTTTGCATTTAACTTTAAGGCTTTCTGTTGGATTATAGGACCTGATATAGGTAAACCACGATCTCTTTCTGTGCAAAACCAAACGAATAACGCTTCATCCAGTGTTTCAAGTTTAGCTTTTTTAACATTCCTCCGATTGTCCAAACTGTCATTAGAAATTAATTTCGAGCAAAAATCCTCGATTGTTTTTCGATTTTTTTTCCAATCTGACACTGTCGAGGTCCCTACTCCTAATTCACAAGCAATCTTTTTTAAGGATTCACCTTTATCAATTCTACTCAATGCTTCCAATTTCTTTTGCATAGTCACAAAATTATGTTTTCGTTTCGTCGCCATAGCTAAAAATGTACCCTTAAAAACACTGCACACAAAGGAATGAAAAGAATCAGACACGTGATGGACCGCAACATTCTCTGGCGCCGATAAGAAAACACCTGGCTGGAGTCGCTGTCTAGTAGAATCCGAACAGTGACTGGAGCTTCCGTTGACATGTCTAAATGGATTAAATAGAAAACTGAGAAAATTGGAATCGCAAACTTAAAGTGATACATTGTTGTTTCTATGAAAGATAACATCAAAGAGTTTAAATAGGAAAGCGTAAAATATTCTTCCGAAAAATTTCAGAAAAGACTTTTTTATTCAGAATACGAGGATGAAAAAAATGATCTTATGGAAATTTGCTGATCGCTTCTCAAACTTGGAAAAAAAAATAAAAAAAAAAAATAAAAAATCGACCAGACTGATCCGGATTATCCGGAGATCCGGAATAACGGGGTCCGAATTAGCGGGGTTCTACTGTACCAACATTAATTTTATGTAACAATTACCATAAAGAAAACAGAGCCATATTTACACAGTTAAAATGTTGAGAAAGTAAGACGTCAAAGGTGCTTTATAAATTAAATATTAATTCTTTTAGGATTAAATATTATTTCATTTAGATCCTTTCATATATAATTATAGAATTTTCTATAAAAGGTTTATAAACCCTTATGCTTATTCTCATATAATTTAACTTAGACATAAAAATTAAATATCCTCAAAGTTCTTCAAAGCTTTATACTAATACTAATAAAATAAATTTTACAATAGCATCATAGAAAAATAATTACAGACAATCAAATTTTCCATCACTCAAAAAATTATCATCAAAATGTGGTAAAAAAAAAAAAAAATTCCAGATTTTGAAAGAAAAAATAATGTCTGAATAGTCTATATGAATAATATAAATTCATAAATGAATCTTAAAGAATAAATTTTATTTATTATACTCAAATCATTAAATTAACATAATTAATTTAAAGAAAAATTCTGAATATTCAAGAAAATTATATTTTCAAAAGAGCTTATTATTAAACAAACATTTAAAATACCTTATAAAATCCTTTCTAATTACTAGCTAATTAATTTCGGACACGCCGTGTCCATCATCAGAGCCAAGTAATCTTTCTCAACGTCATTCTTCTGGAGGAAACATCGTTGTTTACTTTGAACCCAGAAGAACGACGTCGAGAAAGATTACTTGGCTCTGATGATGGACACAGCATGCCCGAAATTAATTAGCTAGTAATTAGAAAGGATTTTATAAGGTATTTTAAATGTTTGTTTCATATCAGTTATCCTTTTCTTTAAAATAAGATTAAAGAGCTCATTATTATTTCCAATAAATATAAAAGATTCGCAATGAATACAACCATAAAGACTATTATTATTATTATTATTTTTTGTAAGTCATTAAATCAAATATTAATAATTAAATAGCCATTAATTTAAATACTGAATATTTATTAAAAACCTACTTTGACTGATTGAAGTGTTTTGAGTATAGCTGCCTCCAAATACTATAGTTGCGAGTATCTTTTTCCAAACAGTATACTAAGCTTGATAATATCTGTAATTAAAATCAAACCATTTAAAATATATATCATGATGTACATTTTTGACAAATTTCAACTTAACTCTGTTAATTAATACATTGATACTTGAAATTGATAAATAAAAATATCGACAAACTGGTATTTCACGATGCATTATTGATATTTTTTAAAGCTGATCAAACATACAGGGTGGACCGAAAAACATGATAGAAAGTATTTTAAGTTTCTGATTTGAAATGTATTGATGCAAATATAATTCTTCCATATTATAATAGCACATATAGTGACATTTCAGTTGAATGCTTAATTACCGGAAATATAGAATAAGCAATATAGAATCACAAACCTTTTAAGATCGATTATATATCGTAAGAAAAATTTATCAGAATAACCGATGTAATGTCCCCATTCGACGGGCATGTCGTTCAGAGTTCAAAAAGAAAAGGACGCTTAGTGAAGAGAATCGTGCAGTAAGTTATAGCACTCTAAAGTCGCAGTGATTTTTAAGCCATCAGATGACTGATGTAATGGTCCTAATCTCTCACTGATTTTCATTGTTTACAGGTTGATGGACAGATATGAATCTACAGGGAGTGTTTAGGATGCAAAAAGAAAGGCGTTGGGACGAAAATCAGCAGTTGTTACTGACGACATCAGGGAGCCTGCACACACATACTTTGAGGATCAGCCAACCACTTCCACTCGACAGGCAGCCCAACAATTAAGCATATCCAAAACATCATTACAAAGGCTAATGAAAGCAGTAGGATTGTGTCCATACAAGATCCAAATGTGACAGTCGCTAAAGGGGGGGGGGGATACTGTGCAGCGGAGAGATTTCGCAAACCACATTCGAGGAACTTAAAAATGGTTCCATCAGTGAATACAAGATCTGGTTCAGTGATGAGACCCATTTTCAGTTGAATGGTTTCGTGAACAAACAAAACTGGCGCCACTGAGGTACGGAAAATCCTCATCTCAGCGCCATCTCTTCACTGCATCCACAAAGGGTCATGGTGTGGTGTGCCATATCGTCGAAGCAGATAATTGGTCCGATATTTATTGATGGTGTGGTCACAGAAGTGAAGTATCAAGAGTTGCTAGAGCGTCACTTTGGCCCTGATGCGGGCCATCTCAACAGGACACGTCGGTACTGGTTCAAGCCAGATGGGGCTCGTCCCCAAAAAACTTCTGACGTCTTCACGTGGCTTGAAACGATGTTTGATTGCATTGGATGCAGAGAAATTCACGGGGCACGGGTTAGAGTGGACCCCATACAGTCCGGACCCAAATCCGTGCGACTTATTATTATGGAGTTACATCAAGGTTAGAATCTATAGGAATAGCCCTGATTCACTGGAGGACCTAAAATTGGCTATCAGAAGTGAGATTGATGCACTTAATTACGACACACTCCAGCGCATTATGACAGAGTTTCGGAACCGGCTTTATAACACTACAGTTGGGGACTGTAGACATTTTAAGCATTTTGTATATTAAATGTCATTCATATCATTATTCAATAAAATATGTTTCATGTTCTTGCATGTTGTCTTTTTTCCACAATGATCGTTTACTTTCTATCATGTTTTTCGCACCAGCCTGTATTATATAATACTAGAAAATATAAAAGTAACTGGTTAAAAAAAAGTTCCCAATCTTTTCTAAAACAAAAAATAAAGACTTTCTCCAATTTGTATACTGTAAAAATTTTCTTAAATGATACCTATTTTTGCCTAGCAGTGATTGTTATAACTACTAAGTTTCAAAGTTAAAAATGAAAAAAAAAAAAAAAAAAAAAAGAATAAATTAAATAATAATAATAAATAAAAATAATTAAAATTAAAGCTATTAAAAATCAAAATTGAAATCTATCTCCTATAGAGTTTAGTACTTTTATTATTCACTATGGCTTTCCTTACAAATATAGGAAAGAATTTCAGAATTTATGAGGGATGTATGATTTTACTGTGTTTTTACTCCATGCCAACATCAACATCAGTGCTTTGTAATAGTACCTGCATGTGGTCGCAAACAACAAGATATATAAAGTAGAGTGAAAAATGGTAACCCTGACAGGGTTCAACATGAGTCATGAGAAATGAACCATCTATGCATTGGTTCTCTTGGTAACAGCTTATTTTCAATAAATTTCTATGGCAACAGTTTGGAGATTGTACTTGGCGAAAGTCGTAACCGCCAATATTTTTGTTTACTTATGCAGTTTAATACTTTTTTGCTCTAAATCATTTTAGTTTTTATTTTACTTCTTTTTTATATCATGTAGTTGAAATTTAGCCGACAAAATATTAAAAAATAGTTGGTAAATTATTTTTTCTTGTTAAATTTAGCTCTTTTAAAAGTTTAACTTTTCTTTATAAACACTCGTAAATTTTGTTGAAAAATAATGAAAAAAAGTATTTTATTATTTATTATAATGTAAAATATGTGATAAATTATTTAAAAAATATTTTATTTCAGTTATAGGACTATCGTGTTACCTAATAATAATGATAATTTGCCAAATTGAAATTTTAAATGCCAAAATAGCGATAAAGGGCCAAATATAGTAATCTGTGGGTTCATATCACGTGATTCGTGTTGAACCACGGAAAGCTAATCCTTTATCTATTGAATCAGCACTCTAATTTATTTATCTTATTGGTCGCAACCAATGCTTACCTCCATTGAAAATATAAAAAAAGATAAATTTTCTGAAATGGGAAAAAAAAAAAAGGTTTACATTTAGAATTTTGATTCTTTGCATGAGCAGAGATTGAAGACTGAACAGAGCGCAGCCCCTGCTCACCGCTCGAAGAGCAGAGATTATTGAGAGTAAAGTGCCAGGAGTTTAAAGCAGAAAAAAAAAAAAAAAAAAACTATTACATGTGTTGATGAAACGAGCCTGAACAGCAAAAAAGAATTAAGATCTTAAACGCCATGCATGCGGGTTTGTGTGCATGTAAGCATAAATATATCTAGGATAATACGGTGAAGTTTTTAATACAATGACATTGCTAGGCTTTCTTTCAAAGAATGAAAATACTCTTGACCTATTTTAAAGGTGTAAACTTGGCATTTTTAGGAGTAAAAAAAAAAAAAAGCCTAAAATCAATTACTGTAATACCCTTCCCCCTTCTACACCCCATGGAAAAGAAAAAGTTGATCTTTTGTTAATTTATACTGAACTAAATTTTACTTCTTAATGTATTCAAAAATAAAATGTATGTATACAAGTATACAATAGATGTATGTACATATGAAGCTCAAGTTATAGAGACTAATAAATTTTAAATAAATTCCTTACAATATAATTTGTACAGTATAATATAAGAACGAAGTATATGAACAAAGTAATTCAATTTACAAATTCTAATGAATATTGAAAGGTGATAAGACCATATTTAGAACTGAGAACTTTTATTAATGAGGCAAATGTTTACAATTTTACTCATCAAAATAATTTTAGTTATATAATTCTTTTATTTGTTGTAAATTGAGAATAAATAAGCAGGTCATATAATTAAGGAAATACTAACTTTTGCAGATACATAAATAAAATGCATTAAATTTAACCTAAAAATACAATTCATGAAAATACTCATGGTTAAAATTTAAAGGAGAATTTCTGAATTTTAATTCTTAAAATACATTTGTAGTCTGCGGAAGATATATAAATACCTTTGGTTTTATCTTATATTTATATGCTGTAAATAACATTTTATAATAGGTTATTTCCATGTTGCAGGGACAATACTTATGCTTATGATTGAAATTGTTCCTTTGCTAACAATATATATATATATACATATATATATAATTAAATTAAGAAAATTTTTACTATAGGTCAGACTTTGCAAAAATGATATTTAAGCCAATATTTTAAAGGAAGTTACATAAAATAATACTCATAAAAATTATATATAAAACAATATTTTAACTTAAAAATCTCAACTATTACTTAGGAAGATTTTTACAGATTTGTAAGTAAACTTAACTTTGGATGTTTCAACTCCACAAGATTTCTCTAATTCTGTAAGCCAAGCTACCAAAATTTTCTGAGAAATTTTCTTTCAAATACATGTTTACCCAAGTAAAAATAATTAAAATTGCTCAATCACAGTTTTTAAAAAACAATGCTATTTTGCATACGATACTAAGATGTAAATAAATTTTATGCACAGATACTTTCAAAAGTATATCTAATTCTAACAAATTAATCATTCTTATATATTGTTGGCTAGAACTGAAAATTTGATGTAACTTGATCCTTTTAATCTTAAATGGCACTTTTTCAACTGATTACTGATATAAACAATAGTCTTGACCAAATTTTTTGAAGTAACTTTTTTAAATTATAGGTTCATTTTCAATTCACCTTAAGGGTCCCCAGTAGTCAGATACAGCCCTTTCTCCTTGTTGCTTTGTGTTTTCTGGATATCTCTTTCAAAAATAAAGTTTCTCAAATTCTAGTTTTTGAATTTCACTCTTTGAATATTTCACCTTTGTTCTTAGTAAACATTTTTTTCTTTTCTTCTCTTTTTCTTTTTTTTTAAATAAACGAAATATTTCTTTTCGAGATTGAAAACTGATTGTTTGTTTTTCCGGATTTTCAGTCTGCTATACAAATCTATACTTTTCAACAAAGATATTAAATAAAAACCTCATTTTAACTTTAAAATGATTAAAAAGAATATTTGATACCAAAATAAACAAATAAAATACACATTTATTTTCCCGGAAATAAATATATTTCATAAATTTTTTTAAAATATTTTTCATTTCAAGTGAATAAAAATTAGGGAAAAAAACAGTTACACTACATAAAATGGTGCACTTTTTATTATTTTTTTTAATCAGGAGTTTGTGTGTAATTAAATATTTCCATAGAGATATCTGGAATTAGTTTAAAATATTTCTCTTTTATGTTCTCACCTTAATTTTAAATAATTATGATATTATTATCATTATTATTAGTATTATTGTTATTTGTAAACTAGCAGGCAACGCCCGCTTCGCTGGTCCCTATTTTTAGATGAATCACTATAATGAATTCTCAAAATTGCATTAATTTTTATCACATGAAAAAAAAGAGAAACAAAATCTGAGTAGGAAAAATGTCGCACCGGGTTCTCACTGCCTTCGGAAAAAATTCCCAAAATGCTCTAACTCTTATTTCTATTATTTTCCCACTTCGCCCCCCCCCCTCCTGTCTATCCTAATAATTTTACAAATTTTAAAATATCCGCAATCGATTTGTAAGTATCAAAAACCTCTATGCACCAGTTTTGAACGATATATCACTATTTTTATTTTTTTACCGCTCTACTCCCCCCCCCTCCTGCCCTCCCAATAATTTTAAAAATTCGAAAATATCCGCAATCGATTTGTAGGTATTGGAAACCTCTATGTACCAATTTTGAATGATCTAACTCTATTTTCTTTTTTTTTTTTTGCCCCTCTGCCCCCCCTTCCCGGCCCTCCTAATAACTTTACACTTTCGAAAAAATCCCCATTCGACTTGCAGGCCTCTAAAATCTATCTGTACCGATTTTGAACGGCCTAACTGTATTTCTATTTGTTTTTGACCATAGCCCCCCCCCTTCTCGCCCCACCTAATAATTTTAAAAATTCGAAAGTATCTGCAATCGATTTGTAAGTATCGAAAACATCTATATACCAATTTTGAACGATCTAACTCTATTTTTATTTTTTTGCCCCCCCCTCTCCCCTCCCCCTTTCCCGGCCCTCCTAATAACTTTACACTTTCGAAAATATCCCCATTCGACTTGCAGGCATCTAAAACCTAACTGTACCAATTTTGAACGGCCTAACTGTATTTCTATTTGTTTTTGCCCCATAGCCCCCCACCCCCTTCCCGCCCCTCCTAATAATTTTACAAATTCGAAAATATCCGAAATCGATTTGTAGGTATCGAAAACCTCTATATACCAATTTTGTACTATCTAACTCTCTTTTTATTTTTTGCTCCCCCCCCCCCCTGCTGCCCCACCTGGGGGCTGAATTTCTAAAATTCCAGAAATTGCTTTTTAGATATTTGCATTAGCTATATTTTAGAGCAAAAACTTCACGCATATCTATTTTTTTGTTTGAGATATATAGGATTATGCGAAATCACGTTTATACGCATGTGAAATCACATTTTGCCCCCCGGCCCCCTTGGGGACCGAATTTTGAAAATTCCAAAAATTGGTTTTTTGATATTTGTATTAGCTATATTTTAAAGCAAAAATTTTACGGATATCTGTTTTTTTGTTTGAGATATGAAGGATTTTGTGAAATCACGTTTTGCCCCCCCCTCCCCCCTTGGGGGGCGAATTTTGTAAAATCGCTTCTTAGTGGATGCCTACGTCATAGAAAGAACATTGTCACAAAATTTCATGCTTCTAGGTCCAGGGGTTTGGTCTGGGCGTTGATAGATCACCCCCTCACTCACTAACTCACTCAGGAAGTGTTCTTTTATATATATAGATATCATAAAACTGTTTTTTTTTTTTTTTTTTTTTTGTATGAAATACCTTTAGTACCGGACCTCTTTCACAAATTTAAAAGTTGGCACCAAAGCAGCTCGGACGTCATCTCACCAAGATCTTCAGTTATGCAATTATGATTGCTATTTTAATTCATCGCAAAAATGGCCAAAAATACTTAAAGTTGACAAGGGGATCCCACACTAAAGATGTGCCTTTTGTATTTATTTATTTATTTGTAATATTTTCTAATAAACACTTTGGGAAATGTTTTATGCATTTCTCTTTCCACTTTGCACCTCTGTTCAGTTCTTTCATTGATTTCAAAATTCTATAGTCACTACTTCAATCTGGGCAATGCCGGGTTGTGACATCGTGAAGGTTGTGTGCTTTGTATTCGACTGCCCGTGTGAGGTCCATGGAGCCAGACTGTCTGCAGACACGAGAAACCGGGCATACCACGCGGCTTTTCATCCTCCTGGTTTCAAAGTTACCACGATGTCACGGTTGATTTTGATGTTGCTGCCTGCGCACACCAAGCGAGGGTGGTACCCCGCCTTTCTGGCGCCACTTGAAACCCCAATGAACTGATGAACGGGGTGTAAACCTGGATACTCCTCATGACCAAAGACTGTCTGATTGGTGGTTTTCATGTGGGAAAATGGTTTCCTCCCTTTTTCATATCATCAAGTTTTTTTTTTGGAAGGACTGAAAAAAATTTCAGATATTAAATCAGAGACTTGGATTTATGACTGCGTACAGAACGGTCGTTCTCCTGAATCTTTATAAATGTTACACATGCTAGGTTTTCACAGGTATCTGTGATGCACATTGTATGTTTTACGATGTTAAAAGTAGTTTTATTAAAGTTTTATTAAGTTTTGCACAAAAGTATTGTTTTTTTTGTGTTTTACTAAAATCATATTTTTGACATATAACAAAAGTGAAAATGTTATCCACACTTATTACTGACGATACCACAGGGTAGACCTTCTAGTAATTGATAAATTTACACCACAACTGTAAACCTTGAAACATGTAAATGAAGTGTAAACTTAATATAAAAAATTTTGACTGAATACAATATTTCTATTACCTATGATATTTGGATAATGGAAGTAATAAATTGTTAATATAACTAATTACATACTACTTAACATAAAAAATAACACAAAGACTAACTTCTTCTTTTAAAGCTGGAGGACACTGTGGATCAAGCCTATGCAGATAAGAAGGGAAATAATTCCGCAGCACTGTTTCTGGCTCAGGCCCATAACTTAAAGTCTAAATTGAAATACCAACAGAATTTAAAATACAAATGATAAAAACAAACAAACAAAATCTTTTTTTTTTTTTTTTTTAATAATTAAAAATTATACTTTAATTAGAATTTAAAAGTAAATCATTAAAAAGTTATAAATATAGGATTTTGTTTTTAAATTTTTATACACATAAGAGTAATATATACATTCATAGGTGAATAATATATATTCACTAAATTGAATAACTAGTGATGCATAAAAAAATGTATAGATATGCAGAAAGAATAAATTTCAATGGATTAAAATAAATAAATAAATAAATAAATAAATAACAAACTGGCATGTATAATAAAAAACTGGCAAATTCAGTATAATTTTCCATTTTTAAATATTATAGACTTTTTTTTCTTTAAAAACAAAACATGAATGAAAAATAGTTAAAAAAAATATTTCTAATAGATGGTATTATGATGTATTTTTACTTTACTAAAAATATAAAATTATATTGATTTGAATTAAAAAGTTCCTTTTTACCTATTTATGTCTTAGTAATAGCATGCAAATCAAATTTCTACTTAGTTGAATTATTGTAACTCACTGAATATAGCTCATGTTGACACGGGTAGAAATGAGAGTTTTTGTATATTTTTTTAAGTCAACAAAGAATCAGCAGCAGACTCATTACATAAATTTAGATTGGTGAATAAAATAAAAATATATCAACATGAAATCACTGAAACTGGGCTTAGAAAAGTAATGAAAGAGACTGGTTTAAAAGAAAAGGTAGCTTAGATGATGATAGTTGTTTCAGTAGCAGGATACAGTTGTCGGAAATAATGGAAAAAATGCCAAGCAAGGTAGTAATGAAAATGGATACTCTAACAGGACAGTCACTCAGTACCACATGCATAGTATACATGAAGATTTAAGAAACACAAGTTTTTAATTAATATACATGTTTCAAGTTGTGCATGAAGTTTAAAAAAAAAAAAAAAAAAAAAAAAAAAAAAAAATTACCCACACAAAATCTATCTTCTACAAGAGCTGAAGCCAAACAATATTCCAATATAATAGGAATCTGCTTAATACGATTTATGAAAGATTAAGTATGCACAATGAATTTTGAGGATCTTTTGGACAAATGAGGACAATTTTTCTTTGTAGAAATTAATACTTAATATGTATATAACCTTAACCCTTTATCTACTGACGGTACTTTAAAGTACCATTACTTTTAAAAGAGTTTAAAATCAAATTTATAGACGAAATGTCAAAGATATTTATATGAAAGGAACACATGTACCTCACTTTAGTTTCACTACAAAGCATTAGACGATATATATAGCCATTTTTGTTCTATAAAGGATTTTATGGAGTGCACTTGCTGTTTTTGCTTGATATTTTTCACGATCTTCATGTGTGTTATAATTAATTCCTATATTATTTTAAGAATATCCCACTAATCTTAGAAAAAATATGAGGAACATAAAAAGTAAGTATTTCTTTACACTTTTTTCATGCCGAAATACTTTTTTCGACCTCTATGTACCAGTGGTACACTAAAATACAAAATTCTCATTAATTACTTTGATGAGGTGATATTAATGATTTTTAATGCATATATCATTAAATAATGCTCTTTAGTAACTAAAAATATATGTTTCAAACACAATTTTTGTCTGTTTCAAAATGCAGTAGATAAAGGGTTAATGTAACTGACAGATATAGGCTTTTAAAAAAAAAAAAAAAAAAAAAAAAAAAAAATCTAAACACATACGTAGAAAACTTATGCATGCACTAAAAATTACCATATGATGCAAGTTCATTGCATTAATAATAGTCAGTTTTTGTTTCTTTAAACAATCAGGGACAATCAATGGTTAGAAGAGATACCTTGTTAGAGGAGACAGTTATACTTATTTCAAAATGTTGCGAAATTATAATGTGGCATTTGAGTGCAAAAGCAGCTCGTAGAAACTGCTAATACAAAATGCTGCATCTTCATTTACATGTGATTGTTGTAAAGTAGTTACTCATTTCAGATTAATTTAATAAGTAGGGGTGAATACATCAGAATTTGTAGTTATTTTGCATCTCAGTAAACAAATATCTGCTTTAGAATCTAGATATTTTCATAAAATTTGTTAATATGATAAATGTGCAAAATCTATCATTTGATTAAAAATTTTCAGCTACTTGATAAATCTAAATGCAGAAATTGCCATTTGATACCTCAATTAGTCAATTAATTAATTAATATTACTATTTTAAATTGTCCAAATGTATGAGACAATAATAATTAAAAATCAGAATTTAAAAAATAAATTAATATGAAAAATACATAAAATAAAAAATAAAAAAAAGTTTTTATCATATGTAATTGAAAGATATACAACATATAAGTAAAATTATTTGAACTATTTATTCCCAATTCTAGATTAGTGCATTGCAAATAAAATTATACAAACCTTCAATGTAGGATAAAAAGATATCAACTTTTTCTGTACACTCTTGACAAGTTCTTTGGAAAATATGAAATCCAGTATATGGAAAATATCTTTCACTCCAATAATGCTTTTGTTAATTTTTGTTAAATCTTCTGAACTGTAGAACAAAATTATAAATTTAAAATTAAACCTTATTTTTAATTTTATAACACATTACAGTACCAGAACAATTTTAATATAGAAATCTGGAATTGATTCACATTTTAATTTTTTTTTTTGGGGGGGGGGGGGGGGGCTCATTTTTGAGAAGAAAAAATTTTTTGGTGAAATTTTTATTTAATTTTATGTAACAAAAGAATTAATTTTTAAAACAAAATTTTGTGAAAAAGTTCCCTTTATGAATTTTGTAGTACAGATAATTCATGTTTTTTTTTTTTTTTTTTTTTTTTTAAACTTGACTTTTGTGAAGCAGCTTTTTTCCTGAAGTGAAATTTTGTGAAATGATAATTAAAAGGCCCCAATTTTTGCCTGGATAAACCACTGGAAATGTAAATTTACACATTTTAAATACAAAATATGTATAAATAAAAATTTTTCAACAGTCTCTGAGAGAAAACTACTGTAACTTACTTTATTTTAGTTTTAATTAAAAATCTTTGTCTACAGAATAATTTTTTGATCATAATTGCTATTAATTAGTTGTAATTAACAATTAAGCAATTGAGTTAATACACATATAAAGATTATTTGGCAGCTTTGCTTTAGATACCAAGATTCTCATCAGAGGTAAAAATTGGGTGAGAATTTCTCACACTAACTCAGAAAAAAAGTGTGATTTCTCAAAACAAAGTGAGGACAGAAATATGCTTTAGAAAAAATTCATTTTCTGAATTTTTATAAAATATTAATAATGCATATTTCTGTATACCTAATGAAATAATTATGTATGCTGAGATGATTAAAGTAACTTATTGGTTTTTATTTGTGATATGCTGTCCACAAAGTATAAGTAGTCATATTTGCCTTTAATCACACTAATATAAAATATTTTTATTTTGGGTGCTATCTTTTTTCAGTATTTAGTAATCTGTACATTTATATCTCATAGCATTCATTTGTCAAGTTTATATTCTTCTTCATTGAACTTGAATTCTTCTCAAGGATTATTTATCTGAACCAGAGCAATTGTTTAAAACATGCATGATGATTGCTAGAAAAACTAGCAATAGAAGTTTACTTCCTCAAATAGATTTAACAGATTTAAATATACCAGCTAATATTCCATAGCTCCACTCTCAATAAATAAAAATAAATAATATAAAATAAAACTGAAAATTAACTAGTACATTAAAGAAAAACTTTCTAAAATATATGTTCTTTATATTTATCTAAAAAAACATTAATATTTTTTAAAAAGAAAGTTACAGAATATTAAAGAACACATTATAAACTTGCTTTCACATCCCTTCATTGATTTTCAATAATTTATACACAAAATCGTATACCTAAAGTATCTTTGCAATGTCTTGAATAATCTGTTTGGTCAATGCTAACGTACAAAATAATAACTAATATAATTAGACTTTGCAGTACCAAACATCTGCAACATATAAAAATTTCACAAAAAAAAAAAAAAAAAAAAAAAAAAAAATCTTAAAAAATTCTATTATTTTATGTAAAAATACTTACCACACTAGTTTTTCTAAATAATCTACAGCATATGCAGTACATGTTTTAGTTCCAATCATGGGAAACATTAGATCAGTCCACACTGAAACATTACACACACAAAATAAATATATCAAAAGTCATATATTTCTTTGTCATGCACTATAGTGTCACAAAAATATGGACACACATTATTATATAAAAAATTAGAAAATAAAGTAAAAATGCCAGTGGTGAACATCGTACCAACAGCATACATTTTAAAATTTATACTCTAAAAATAAGCTTCCTAAGTCATGTACAGGTTCACATTGCATTCAAGGTTGGTGTTAAAGTCTTCTACTAATCATGTCTCCATCTACAATATTTCAAGTCACCAACTCTATAATGATAGTAATTGAAATCTAACAATGCAAATTTATTGCCATCCTGCCTTTATTTCTTGTAGTTTTGAATAAGAAAACCAAATTTTCTTTGTTTTGCATGTGCTTATTATAAGCTGATTTCAAATATCCTTTGCTTTTATATATGACAAAAATAAGTATGTAGAATTTATTGTGTCTAATATTTAATTTTGTATTGACATACAGTAGAGCACTATTTATACATCTTTTAAGGGACTGATGTAAAAAAAAAAAAAAGTATAATGAATAGAAAGAAATATAATCAAAATTAAAAATAAATAAATAAATAAAACTTTGAAAAACACAAAATTTAATGGCATTGCAGCAAAATTTCTGTTAAAATACTAAATAATAAAGTTTTTAAAGATAGTAACTAAGCACAGTAGACTCTTCGAAATCTATAATTGTTGAAACCAAGGCTTTTGGTGCATTTTTAAATCATAGTTTTGTTTACATACATTTCTATTCTTATTAGAGTATAAATCTGCATTGTTAACATAATAAAAATTAAAAGAAAATTATATTAAATAAGAAATTTAATTATTCGAAACACATTTAAATCAAAATTATGCAAATAAATTAATAAATAAATAAAATTCATAATAAATAGAATAAGGAAAAATACAGATCCATCAGCAATTATTTTAAATGCAGTTAGAATAAAGGTAAAATATAAAAATCAGCATTAAATATGAAAATTGAAATCTAAAAGTAACTATAGTGTAAAATATAAATAAATAAATAAAATAAATGGAATATACATATTAATTTACTGGTGATAAATTTACAAATTTCATTAAAAGATAAACATCCAGATGCTTTTTTTGCAATTGTAAAAAGCTTAATTAAGATTGTGTATTTTGAAAAATATTTGCTAAAAATAGATTTTTTCAAACAAATTTAATCCCAGCCAAAAGCTTAGTTACCATTTGTTTTGCTTGTTTGCTTTGTTTTGAGTAAAATAATTGAAATTTGCTTAACTATTAAGTAGAAGTTATATCTGGAAATCTTTAACTCCATTTACGGCATTTTTTTTGCAATCGGTATGCTACAATATTTCTTAAGAATATACCTAATATTTGTCTTTCTACAATTAAAGTACAATGAGTACAAATACTTTGATTAGAAATGATTAATATAATCTATACCCATTTGTAATATAAACATAAATATAGAAAATCCTGTTCTAAAACTATGTAACGCTCAACTGATATCACCCACAGGCAGAGCTTATATTTAACATTACATCAACAATAACTGTGCGGGGCAGGGCTGAAAGAGTTCTGTCAAAAGATGGAATTTTACAAATATTTTTTAAGAATAATCTTTATCCCAATTAATTTCAAATATTTATGTAAAAATATAATAAATGTTTTTCTACATGAAACTAGCAGTACTGAAAACACAGAACATTTTCAATCCTATTGAGATGTCTATACATTGACAATGTTATGTCGTGTTTCATAGCAGGTATACTGAATTTTTAGAGTTAATTCACATAATATTTTATTTATAGTGGTCTAACCATTTAAAATAAAATAGGAACTTAAAGTTCCTCAAGGGCCGAAAAACCCTCCTATGGACCCTCATCTTTTTATTTATTATATTAAAAAGAAAGAAAAGACTTTTTTTTAAAGACCCCCCCCCCCCAACCAAAATCACCCAAAAATAAAAATATAAGCAAAATATATAATTTGCATTAAAACATACCACGAAATCCAGCTTCTATATTATTATTTCCAGCTTGACCAGCAACCCACATAATAGAGAGACAAATGTTTTGGCGATTTTGATGGGAGTTACATAATTCTATACACTAATGAAAAATATAAACAAAGAAATCATATATCATACGAATTGTAATTGTAATTGAATAATATACAAACACATGAATAATTTAAAATATTGTTTCTATTAATATGAAATAAATCAACACATGCATGATCTGCAACTTAATTGTATTTTTAAATTCAAGATCAATTTTAAATTTACAAATGAACCTGTTTTTATTAAGCATACAGAATCATGGAAGACTCATTGGGTAACTAAGCATCGTGAATACAATAGTTTTTATTTAATTCTTATATTTTTGATAGTTTTTCACTTATATTATCAGGATCATATCAATGAGGTTTGTATTTCTGGACTGATATTTAATTTAGTGATGTTCACTCATGTATTAATATTTATTGCAGACAAATTTGATAGAATGCATAAAATAAATGAATAAATAAATAAAAATAAAATAATTTGTAATTTTGCACTAAAAATTGGTTTTGTCATTTCTTGAATTTTAATAGTCCGAAAAGTAAAATTTTTGTCGCTAAAATAAACAAAATAAATTATATCAATCTGATGCAATTGTCACATTATGCTGTTTGTAAAAATGTAATTGAATGTTATTCATTAATATATATACAGTCAAACCTTGTTAACGTGAGCAGGCTTAATATGAATTATATTTAATGTGAACTGCTTCCACAATCCCTGTCAAAAGGAAGATTAGTTTCTGAGTTACTGATAGCATGAACTACAGATAACATGAATAAAATTTTTTTATCCTCCTTGAGATTCACGTTAACATTTCATATATATATATATGAAATGAAACTGGATTAATATTGGTGAGAATGTCTTTATGGAATAAAGAGGAGTCCTTTTAAATTGACCAATAAACCTTTAATTATAGATTATGTAAAGATTTGCAGTTTTAGCCTTATTTTAGGCAACCTGAGTGGAGATTTTGCTCTTAAGTCCTGGAAAACATTATGCAAAGGCTACCTAGAACTGGCAATTTGCTGCGAAACGGGAGACCGTGAAACATAGTTTAAAAAGCAATTGTGATTGAAGCTGTTTTTGAAATTGTCTTAAAGCTAATATTATGTAGGAGGTGATTACTGTTAAGAAACGAACAAAAACATTTAGCTCAATATGCTCTGAAAACCAGGAAGGAAAAATGAATAAAAGAAAATATAGCAACATTATATATATTATTGATTTATTTTTTAAAGCTAGAAACATTTTTTAAATATTCTTGAAATTATCAGCATTAAAAAAACAAAATGAGAATTTTTTTTTCCTTTTTGGGAGAGAGAAGGTAGGAGTTTTGATTGAGATAAGCAGATTGATTACAAAATTTAGTTATAGATTCTAATTCAAATACAGTACAGGACTCATTATCCGGCAATGGTAGGACCGACCGTATTGCGGTTATCGGAATTTTCCGGATTTCGATCCCTGCCAAAAACGGAAATATCACATCTGCAAAAGCCACCCCTATTTTTAATTAATCACAAAATAACTTACCAATGAACTGTACTGATAACATAATTCATTAGAGAAAAAAGTAAAAGAAGTATACTTATTTATCTTTTAAAAAAATTACTACTATAATAATAAAATTCTGAAATTAGCAAATACGTTTTATTTTTTGTTTAATGCTGCAAACATAACTTTTTTTAATACTTAGGCCTTCTCAATGATAAAGTTTCTTGAACCTTAATACAAACGTAATGTCATGCTACTATATTCATGTTTGTTCATCTGTTTCATTTGTTTTGTTTTGTTTCAATGAACTTAGAACGCAGCAGGGTGGTGCAATTCAATGTATCGACACTTTTTACTGGTAACCTATATAGGAACTTTGTTTTCACGTCTCAGAACTTTGTTTTTGTTTTCGCACTGGTCACTTGTGGTGTGTGTTTATTGTATTGGATTGGTATATCGTATTAGAATTTAACAGAAACATTTGATTTTTCGAGAGAATGCCATTTTCTGAATTCCACATTTAGCTAAGCTTAAATAGGGTATTGGCGATTTGTCAAGCGGTAATGTGATTCGGTGTATCACACACTATTTACTGATAATCTTTCCGTATCGGAATTTAGTATTTTTTAATTTCGCGTGCATCAGCCACTCGTTTGTGTTTATTGTGCAGGATTGGGTTTTTTTTTTTCTTTATGTGAAATGGGGTTTTAAAAGTTTTTTTTCTTTCTTTCTCTTTAGAGCAAGATGCTTTAAAACTATAAGGAAAATACCAGTTTTAAACAAAAAATGTATCTTATAACTTTTTTTTTTCTTCCTTTCAGTCTGTTTTTTTTTTTTAAGAACAAAAATTACGCGTCCCCTGGGATGCACCACAATAATTTTTTTTGCGTCTCGACTTTGATTTTTCACGTAATTTATGCGCTATATCGAGTAAAAGGCATCACTGAAATTTTAAGGAAAGAATGCTTGATAACATTTTATTTCAATTTCCTACATATACAACAAAAGCAATAAAATATGGGGATTATTATTATTATTATCATCATCACAAATTTCCATTTTAACAAATTATATTTAAAAGATCATTCTTACTTTGGCAAGATTAGCAGTGGCAACTGAGGGCATTTCATGAGCAAGAACTTGTAATACAACACGATAACCAAGTGTATGAATACCTAAATATATAAATATTAATGCAGGAACATTTGCGTATATATTTTCAGTTTTATTATCAATTCTTTTAAAGCACTTTCTTAAGCAGTGGCAAATATTGAACAAAAATTAAAACTATATTTATTGTACTATTTTTACTTTCAGATATACACTATCTACCAATAAGTATTTGAACACTTTCGAATTCAGACATTTTGTCATATATCTAAAAATGTTCTTTAGGAATCATCTCGAAACTTCAGTAGTATAAAGAACATGTTATACCTCATACATTTCAGCAAAAGCTGTTTCCTGAAGAGGAATTGGGGACCAGTAAAAAATTAAACAAAAATCAAAATGTTTTGGATCACCTTGTAAAATATAATGCTTTAAATGTCTTTTGGCTGCAGCATGTGATTATGAGGATTTTTTTTTTATTTATTTTATTATTGGTATAAATTTTTATGAGGATACCACATTTATTCATGGAGATATAGCCTTTTTTTTTTTTTTTTTTTTTTTTATTTAAATTACAAAAAAAAAAAAAAAATCCACATTTTAAATTATAACACGTAGGGTAAAACCCAGTGCAAAACCATTTTTAAGAAATTTGGCATACTATATTAGACCCAGCATACTGCAAACAGAATGCAAAAATGTTAAATATCTTACGATATATCAGCATTTTTATTAAATAGTAATTTTTAACTATGCATGTGATAGCTTTTAAAAAATTTCATTTGTATAATTTAATACCCAAAACTATTGAGCAACTTATGTGAAATCCCAAACCAGATATCGTGTAAATTCAAAAAGTTATGAGAGATAGAATGAATAGAATTTCAGATCTTCTTGAAAAAAGGAAAATGACAAGGGTTTTTATCAATATTTATTTACAATCAACGAACACTCCATTGCTATTGGGCATTAATTGAATCAAAATAAAAATGTAAGTAAAACCCCTTATAGTTTAGCTCTTACTTGTATTTTGAAGGAACTGAAATTTTGTTCATTCTATCTCTCATAACTTTTTTAATTTACCTGATATTTGGTTTGGGGTTTTCATATAAGTAGCTCAATATATTTGGCTATTAAATTATGCAAGTGAATTTATTTAAAAGTTATTGTATGCATAGTTAAAAATTATTTAGTAAAAATGCTAATATTTCGTAAGATAATGAACATTTTTGCATTCTGATTGCAGTATGCTGTGTCTAATGTAGTATGTCAAATTTTCTAAAAATGTTATGGAAACCTTTTTGCAATTTTTTTTAAAAAAACTTTATATCTCCATGAATATATGTGGTAGCCTCATAAAAAATTTATACATATAATGAGAAAAATCTTCATAATCACATGCTACTGGCAAAATGCATTTAAAGCATTACTTTTTACAGGGTGATCCAAAACATTTTGTTTTTTCTGTAATTTTTTATTGGTCTACCTTTTTCTCTTAAGGACACAACTTTTGCAGAAATGTATGATGTGTAACATGTTTTTTATACTACCAAAGTTTCAAAATGATTCTTAAAGAATTTTTCTAGATATTTGACAAAACGTCTAAATTCAAAAGTGTCCAAATACTTATTGGTAGATAGTGTTTAAGGTATCCATAATTAAACTTACCATTTTAGAGTTCTATGTATCAAAACTATGCCCCAGAATTTCATGAAAACTGCATAATAGCATAATCAGATGATGGAGATTTTACAGCACAAAAAAGTTCCAAAAAGCCCCCTCTAGAGGGAATATGATGGAAAAGAAAAAAGTTTGAGGAAGAGTGATGGAAAATGATTGGTCATCCTTTTCCTACAGCTTGGCCTTCGAGATCACCAAACTTGAACTCTTGTGACTAATGATTGTGGGGATACCTAAAAGACTTGGTATACTGTGATTCCATAACATCTGTCAACGACCGTAAAGATAGCATAGCACGCCATGTTTTTAACGTTCCCCAGCATACACTGCTTTCAATAGCTGAACATGCAATTTTACGCTTACAGATGGTAACAGACATCATATCGAGCAAGTTTTGTAAACAAGAAAAATTTTTGAAGATTTTTGTTATATTCTCAATAAAACTATAACACACCTTCTAGTGGTGGTTTTTTGGAACTTTTTTATACTAGATAAAATTCCCATTGTCTGATTATGCTATTAACTAACTTTCATGAAATTCTGCCGCATAGTTTTTGATACAGAGTGCTGCTCTAAAATTGGGAAGTTTAATTATGGACACCTCGTACATTGCACTCTATGCTTTTGAAAGAAAAACAGCTTTGCAAAAAATTAATACAACTTTGCACAATAGATTTAGATAGAATTAATTTAGAATAATTAGCAGAAAACAGACATTTCTTAACTATTTTCTAAATAACCAAGAGCCCATAAGAATAAATGTTATGAAATTTTAAATTTTAACTTTTTTTCATTATTATCAATATTTTGAAAGACACCTCAAGTATTTTCCTTATAAGCTCCTTATTTCACTTTTCTAGACTACTTCTAAATAATTTAAACAGAATATCTGTAATTTTTCCCAATAACAAATTTAATGATAAAATATATAACAATGTGCATTACAGCATATCAAATTTTTAAATTATCATACTAGCTAATCAGAAAACTTTTTTTTTTTTTTTTTTTTTAAGAATATTATATTTAAAAATCCCATTTTCAAACATCTCAATTGCTGGGATTAAAATACAATATTTAGTAAGTTAATCAAATATTAAATATTTCAACAGGACTCTGCATTGAAGATATTTACTAAATATATGACAGGCTATCAGAAATAACTAGAATTAATTAATTAAATAATTTTCTTATAAAATTCAGTGAAATCAGAACTATTGAAACCAAAACTAAATGAGCTGAAATCTATGAATCAACAAATGAAAGAAAACCATTATAAATTAGAGTCTGAACCGAAAGCAAAATTAACTAATTTAGCCATTTTTATTGTCAGAGTGTCTAAAACATACTTGCCAACCAATTTTAATAAAAAAAGGGAAGATTTTTTTTTTTTTTTTCTCTTTCACGTAATAAACAATACAGTTTTACAATTTTAATATTTAGAAGCAATCTATAAAAACGTTTTTCTATAGATTGATTATACTAAATATATAAAAGTTTTAAATGAAGTTATTCCTCTTCAACTTATAAATATCTACAAAACAGAATCTGTAAGAAATTTATTTAACAATAGACAAAAAACTTAGTTAAGTTAAAGTATAAATAATTTTTTAAATAAATAGAATATGATTTTTGTATATGTACATTAATCATACATATAAAAAAAAAGTAGCAGTAGCTAATTATCAGTTTCAAACGTGCATAAAACTAACTGAGTATTAATTTTCTTAAATTGATTTGGAAAAAAATTTCCTACCTGAAAAAATTATTCTTCATTTTTTTTCCATGTTTACACATTTGGTATAAATATGACATACAAATATTTAATTTAATTGAGGAAAAATAAACAGATTCATTAAATTCAACAATAAAGATCCAGAAATAATTACATACGTGAGAAATATTGAGCACTTCCATTGCTTTATTGTTTCTAGAACTGATCATTGATCACAATCCGGGGAAGGGGAGCAGGGGGGGGGGATACAAAAATAATTACAGAGTAAGAAATATTAAACTCTTTCAACTCTACTTCTAGAATCTAATGAAAGAAGTTTAAAATTAATATTATCATTTATGTTGCAGATGGATAAAGATTAGAAAACAAAAGACTTCTGCAGAACATTTGATTGCTGATCACTAGTTGGAGATAAATGAAGGGGGGGGGGGGGGGGGCAAAAAATAATTAGATCAGCAAGAAATATTTAACAATTCTATATCTTTACATGTTCTAGAATCTCATAAAGCAAGTTTGAAATGAATATTGACATTTATGTTATGGATGGAGAAAGATTAGGAATCAGGAGTTTTAGTAGAACATTTGGGTTTTCTTTTTAAAACGAACGATATCCGCGACTTTTTTAAAAACGGAAGATTTCATCATCTGTCCGGAAGACACGTTAAAAAACCGGAAGTCTTCCGGGAAAACCGGAAAAGTTGGCAAGTATGCTAAAATAATAACCATTTACATACACTATTTCCACTAGCCAATTGAAAGCAAAGGGTGGAAATTTGTCTCTCTAATGTAATTGTGAGAAATTAATGGTATGAAAGGGACAAACATGAGCGAAAAGTGGATTCTGGATTTGCAAATATCTCCGTAGAGACATATCTTCACTACTAATTGAAATTACACTACCCTTCAGGCCCTGTGCTAACTGTTAGCTCTCTCATGGTGAACATCTGCAGGCCAGAAACAGCAAATGTAGTTGTAGCAATAAAATACTACGGTCCCAGTATGTTATCTGATCTCTGAGTATTCAGCATGTGACTGCAAAGTGAGAGCACTTAACTCCAGTAAAAATATAACCACTTCACTTCCCTCCATATTATTGCTTTTAAAATTCTTTAAATATCTCCATCTTTAAAACAAACCAATATACTTGTTTTCTTTTGTCAAAAATTTTCAATAACATTTGAATTAGGATTAATTCTGAGTCTTTAAATTTAGTCATATTCCCCCCCCCCCCCCTTTACATAAAAAAGTACTGAAAGTTTCATTCCACTATCATTTAAGATTATCATTCATATTATTCCTGCTTATACATGGCAGCTTGAATAAAATTGTTCTTTGTTTTAATAAATTTTTAAAAATAAGAATAGTAAAGACGGAAAAAATATATACAGTGAAACACCAATCTATCGTTCCCACATTGATGGTTTCATTTCTATGGTCCATACAGAAACTGTATTTAAATAATGTTAATGGAACCCACATGTATCATTCTTCAAAAAGTTTTTTTCCTGCATTCCTCATTGCAAAATTTTTCTTCTGACCGAAATGAAATTGAAAATCAAGCGATTCCATATGGTATTCAAACTGGAATTACTTCTTTTATCATAAAACAACTCTTTTCCTCCACCACGGAGGATCAAAATAGTGATGGCATGTCTTCAAACCCTCCTCAAAAGTGAGTTTCAAACCCTCAGCATTGCCAATTTTGTAGCACTAGAGCGATGTAAAACCCAACCAATCGCAACTGCTCTACCTTATGCTGTTTTAGGTGAAGAACACGGATTGTGCACATATTCTAATATGTGTCTATGAATTACGGTATATAGATAGCGTGTTGTTGCTTGGAGAATAAGTTATTCTACTTTATCTAGAGAGGAGAATGGATGCGTACAGTATGGCCAGCAACTACATTTTTTCACATTCCTGAGGTTGAGTCTATGCCAGTGCCAAGTGTGTTTGACATAATTACAGCATTTGAAAATGCACAATTTTTTTTTTTTTTTTTTTTATATGCACAGAAAATTACAGAAAAAGACCAGAAAATGTTGTAAATCTGGAAAATCTTTGTTTAATTTATAAAATGAACAAAAAAACCCAACATAAAGTTACTGATTTTTAAAAATAAATATCACTTAATGTTCTACAACTTTGATTTATCTCTTTGGTAGTTTGGAAAGTAATAAATTAGTTTTTATAAGTAGTATACTTTATTTATTCCGTGTATTATTTCATAAACATTGTTTTATTCATGTTTTGACTTTAACCCATATTCATCATTTTCCCGCTTTTATCATTTTTTTATGCACCCCATGAAAAACGATGGATTGAGGTTCTACTGTATATGTTTCAATAAGAGTTCTTTCCAGGTAAAAATTCTCACAAATCTTCCATTTGGCCCCATCTTAGACACTTAAAGGCAAAGATTACATTATTAAAAGGAGACTTGGCGCTGGATTATTAAAACTAGTAAAAACTACAATGTCAGAAACACCAAAGAAAAATATTTGGCAAGCATACAGCTGTTTCGGTAACCTTAAGCATACTGTCTTCAGTGCATAAAGAATGCCGTTGTCTTTATGCACTGAAGATGGTACGCTTAAGGCTACTGAAACAGCTGTATAATTCCCAAATATTTTTCTATGTCATTTCTGACATTGTAGTTTTTACTGGTTTTAAAGATTACATTACCTAAAACAGACTATTATAAATAATATTTCATTTAAAGAACAAAAAAATTGCCACAAAAAATTATTATTAAGAAAGTTTGCTTCATCAGAAATTGTAGAAATATCATATAATAAAATGCTCATTGGTAAATTATTCAGACTAAGAAAATATTAATAAATAAACATTTTTCAACAAGAAAGTTCCATTTAAAAGTTCATATCACCTTTACTTTTCCAAAATTCATAAACAAAATCTACATATGTCTAAAATTTTCCAATTTATATTAAAAACTATGCAACAATAATACCTTTTAGGATATCTGTAACCATGTTTTGTAAACAATGTTCAAAAAATAACTGCAATATTTGAGGAGTACATTTATTGAAAGTTTTTATCATCAGATCTTTAACTCCTTTAGATAGTAAGATAGATGGATAACCTACAAAGGAAAAAAAATTAGATGTGTGATTTACAAATGAACTTTTATGAGCATTAAAAAAAAAAAAAAAAAAAAAAAAATTCATTTGCTAATATAATGTCTAAATAAAAATTATTAGTGTTACTTTTAAACAACAATGTATTTTAAATAACACATTTTCTTTTTTAAATAAACAAAGTGGTTTTAATTTAATCAGTAAAAATTAGAGTAGAAAAATATTAAATTCACAGGCTTTTTTACTTTATCCGCTTTACAATAATATTTTAAACTAGTATATAACCCCGTCAAAAATGACGGAATGTGAACGATAAATCTTGAAAACAATGTTTAGATCATGATGGTTACCACGTGATCATTTAAATGTATTTTCAATTTTTGTTTATAAATCAAATGTGTTTCGATATTTTATAATTTGCGTTCTTTGTGAGGTCTAACTGTAATAGAGACAGTGTCCGGAGATGAGAGAAGTCGTGTAGAGCCACACCAGATTGTAAAAACGTGAGAAAAATTGCAACTTTGGCCTTTATCATGGTTTTGTGAGGTCTAACTGGAACGTTTCCGGCTGCAATCTTTAAGAGACAGTGTCTGGAGATGAGAGAATTCGTGTAGAGCCGCACCAGATTGTAAAAACGTGAGAAAAATGGAGGCTTTGGCCTTTATCACGGTTCTGTGAGGTCTAATTGCAACGTTTCCGGCTGCAATCTTTAAGAGACAGTGTCCGGAGATGAGAGAAGCAGAGCTGCCAACCTAATCCGGCAAATTGTTAGTACCGCCTCTTTTTCTACACCACTTAATTTTTAGAGAAATTCTCTTCAAATGTATCTACGATGAATTAAGAAGAAAAATACTCTAAAAATTAAGTGGTGTAGAAAAAGGGCCGGTAATAACAATTTGCCGGATTAGGTTGGAAGCTCTGGAGAAGTCGTGTAGAACCACACCAGATTTTAAAAACGTGAGAAAAATGGCGGCTTTGGTCTTTCTCATGGTTCTGTGAAGTCTAACTGCAACGATTCCGGATGCAATCGTTAAGAGACAGTGTCCGGAGTTAAGTGAATTCGTGTTGAGCCGCACCAGATTGTAAAAACATGAGAAAAATGGCGGTTTTGGCCTTTCTCACGGTTTTGTGAGGTCTAACTGCAATAGAGACAGTGTCCGGAGATGAGAGAAGTCGTGTAGAGCCGCACCAGATTGTAAAAATGTGAGAAAAATGGAGGCTTTGGTCATTCTCACGGTTCTGTGAGGCCTAACTGCAACGTTTCCGGCTGCAATCGTTAAGAGACAGTGTCCGGAGATGAGAGAAGTCGTGTAGAGCCGCACCAGATTGTAAAAACGTGAGAAAAATGGCAGCTTTGGGCTTTCTCACGGTTTTATGAGGTCTAACTGCAATAGAGACAGTGCCCGGAGATGAGAGAAGTCGTGTAACACCACACCAGATTTTAAAACAATATACAGTATATAATTATTAACACATCACATTAGCAAATTAATTGTGCGATACATTATTTGTATCGTACAAGGATGGAAAGCGTTTGCTGACGATGACGCGAATTCAATGATTTTTCTTCAACCAAAAGTTTTCACTTCAAATGGAAAGCGTTAGCTAACGATGACGGGAGTTCAATGATTTTTGTTCACCCAAAAGTGCTCAACGCGCCTAAAGAAGTTTTCACTTCAAAAATTTTACCCGATCAATAAATATGAATGACAATTAAAAAAACTGCTGGTTGACAAAAAATATAGGCCCGACAACACAACAGCAACAACATATCCCAGTGTTCCATTAAGTGCTCTATACGCAAGCGAAGTGTGACGTCACTGACCGTCCGTGTATGTAAGAAAATGATTTCCTATGTTAATCGCCCATTGGATTTTTTGTAAAAAATTATTAAAAATCGAGGAAAATTATTTCCCGATTTTAATCCCCATATTCGGGTATATGTATGTATTAGTTATCATGTGCATATGTTAGATTGAGTTATATTGCTGTCAAATTGACAAAATTTTAATTTTAAATTTCAAAACTCTGTTGTCCTTGGCGTTTTTGTATTTGGCGATCAAAAACGTACTACGAAAATATACATGCCAGATGTATACTTTCAAAATATGTGTTGTGCGAAATATTGTTTCATATTATTCCTTACTCTTTTAATATAAATTTTTTAAATAACCATGATTTTTGAAAGGAATTAAATTATATTCGCCAGATAATTTGGCGATATATATATATATATTTTTTTTCTGCCAAGGATGGCCGATATCAAATCTATTCCGCTGCAACATAGTAGTATCTTATATCAGATACTTTATTTAGAAATTTGAAAACAAATTTCACTTCAAATTATGATAGAATATTTATCATTTTGCTTTTAATTAGTATATTATTTGGATATTTATTGTGTAATATCATCCTTTGAAATGAAATGTTTATGTTTTCAATGGAATATGGAAGTTTTTTTTATTTTTTTTATCTAGAGTTTTGAAATTTAAAATTCAAATTTTATCAATTTTAGAACGAAATCAACTTAATCTAACGCATGCACATGATAACTATTACATATCTAAACCTAAATATGGGGATTAAAATCGGGAAATAATTTCCCCCGATTTTTAATAATTTTTTACGAAAAATCCATTGGGCGTTTAACATAGGAAATATTTTTCTTGTATCCACGAACGGCCAGTGACGTCATCACTTCGCTTGCGTATTTAAAGTCCTCATAATAAGAAAAAACGATTCACTTCATTTTACCAAAATACTTTTTTTTAAGACTATCGTAGATCCTGTTTTCAAATTTTCTAACTAACTATCCAATAACTACAGACACTCCATGCTAACCCAAATTCACCTCTACTCCATACCTCCAACCAGCTATCTCACCTTCAACATCGCCAAAATATCCAGGATCCAGCTAGGGACTTTCTCATTCTCAACCGAACATTTTACCTTGACTCGACATTATCACCTTAGACCAACGAGATATATAAAGTAGAGTGATAAATGGTAACCCTTGAGAAGGTCCAAGATGAATCATGTGACATGCTCTCCTTGCACCTGCGTATTCGGCGGTTCCCTTGGTAACAGCTTATTTTCAGTAAATTTCTATGGCAACGGTTTGGAGATTGTTCAATGTTTTTGTTTACTTACGTAGTTTAATATTCTTTTGTTCTAAATCATTTTGATTTTATTTCTTTTTTATTTCGTGCAGTTGAACTTTAACCGACAAAATGCTTAAAAATAGTTGAAAAATTATTATTTGTTGTTAAATTTAGCTCTTTAAAAGTTTAAATTTTCTTTTATAAACGCTTTTAAACTTTGTTGGGAAATGATGAAAAAAAAGGTATTTATTATTTATTAAAATGTGAAATATGTGTAAAATTATTTTAAAAACAATTTATTTCAGTCATAGGACTGTCATGTTACCTAATAATAATGATAATTTGTCGAACTGATATTTTAAATGCCAAAATAGCGATAAAGGGCCAAACACAGCAACCTATTCGAGCATGTCACGTGATTCATCTTGAACCACGGAAAGCTAATCCTTCTTCCATTGAATCAGCACTCTAATATATATATCTCGTTGCCTTAGACTACTCTAATTTCAATACTCATTTCAACTGGTGACTTTTACTTGCCCAACCAAACATTCTATCCCAACTATCATTTTACACTAATTTCAAAACTAAAATCAACTGGCGGCATTTACGTACTAAACTCGGTGCCAATCATACCTTACAATGTAAACAAACAATGAAGTTTGATAAAAATATTAACGGCGTTTTTACAAATATTTTAAGATTTTTAAGGCTTTAATCTGTTTTAGAAATATTTTAAGCGTTTTTTTAATGAAACAATCAAAGAGTCGTTCATTCGGAATTAAAAAGTTGTCCATTTGGAATTTGTATTTTCTGAATGGCAACAGTTTTGGTTTGTTTTTATTTGGTCTTGCTTTGTTTATAATCATGAAGTTACATAATTCTATTTATAGGTTCATGTTTATAATAGCCAGTGATCCGTTATACTTAATTTATGCATTTAAACATTACAATTGAATAGTTTTTCAAGGTTTTATAGGAAATAAGAATATGTGCGATACAAAACATGTATGAAAATGATATGTATGTTTCCTAAGTTGAATTAAACAAACGGAAAAAAAAAATGGCTGCCAAAAAGTTTCTGTTTTGAAGCAGTACTAACCGGATTCGTTCATGACAGATGAGGATCATTATATATATTAATAAGTAGCACTAATAATTATAAACATTGAGAAAATAAAATTCTTTATGTTTGATATCAAATTATTCATTTTAAAATAAGGATTCAAGTAAAATTACTTTTGTGTCCAGGGCACAATTCAACCGTTGCTTGAAGAGGAGGGGGAAAGGTAATTAAGAGGCAAAGTAAATAATAACCTAAAAAGATGTCCGATTTTGTGTTATTTAAAATTTTTTATATACATCATCATCTTCTTCTTTTAATTATATTTTGACTTTTTAGGATAATATACCTACATTCCATCTTTAACTCTTATTTATTTTTGGCGTCTAAACACTTGAATTTTGGACATTCATTGCAGAAACTTTAAAAGTTTATTTACACCAGAAAGTTAATGATAAAAGGTGATTTTTTTTTTTTACATGTAACATTTAAAGTTTTAGCAGTAACAAAACTAACGACAAGAAAATGAGTAATCTAAAAACTGTAGCAGCAATGTAGAAGTTAAATTAAAATAAATTTTTTAATGTTTTTTTTTTGTAATTATTCCATAAAAATGAACTTTTCACTTCCTTATACTTTGTATATGTTTTTTAACAATCAGCCTTTCTCTGATTTTTGCTATGTTCTTTTATTTCAGTTTAATCCTTTTTTGAGAGAACAGCAAACATAGGAGTAATAATATGGCAGAGGAAAGATATTAAAGATATATTACATGAGAATAGCGAAGACAATTCATTTTGAAAGGATAAAATAAAAATAAAGATTATTTCGAAATAACTTATATTTTTTGAGCAATAAAGAAATACATCTATTAAATTATATACATTTGTAATTTGAAAAACAATATGAAAACAGTAATTTTTAGGCCAAAGAAAATTATAATAAAGCTGAAGAAAAGGTGCTTTTCTAGTTTTACCTTCAGCCACAAATGTGAACATTTTTGTGATTTACTGTGGATCATAAGGTCCTAAAAACAAACATGATCCACTAGTGGGTCATGTGAGTGTTACAGGTTAAGAAAAAAACAATTATTTTATTGTACAGGAAACGCATAATTTTAGAACAGGTTGATAGCAATTATATTTTAAAACAATTTCCTTTTTTTCAAATAATAATAAGGGTTTTTGAATGAAGAATGAAATAAATACCTAATGGTTTTCCAGAAAATACTGGATCTTCAATAGCAAGGTCCAATCTAACATTAAAAAAGTTTGCTAAATCTTTCAGCCATACAAGAGGTGTAGAAGGACAAACTAATTCTAGAGCAGCAATCAGATTTTTCATATCATCTTCTGTAATCTAGAAATACAAAACCAGAAAATAATCCTTCGGTCGTTATTTACAATTAAATAGGCAAAATCATAAAGCCTTAATTTTCTGTTCCTCAAATTTACATTTTCTTCCAATTAAAAGCTATATATTATATATAGAGGCATAATCAGAGACATTATCAACAGAAGGATAAGGTGAAATGGACTTGAGATTCCATAGCAACCCCTCTCCCCCCCCCTCTTTTGGCTAAACCCTTGTGTACATGTAGGTAAATACATATAACTTTTTTTTTATATTAATTATGCTATTATTTTAATACTATAATCTTAACATTAATTTTACAAGTGTTCTTTACGTATACAACACCAATCATTTTATATCAGAATTATGAAATACTTCCTTAAAAATAAAAAATAAAATAATTTAACACAAAATTAGCTTTCTTTTTTAAAATATACTTTGTTACATGATTTGCTATTAAAATAAATAAATTTCTTTGTTTTGCTGCATCTGGGGGAAAAAAAAAGAGTAACTCTACACAGTTTTCTGAACATTTAAATAGTTATCAAGCAGTTAAACAAATTTAAATCAGTCAACAATTCAATGAATTAACAAAATGGAACATCATATCATAATAGGGTGTCAGAGTATTACTTCTTAAGTTTATATATCTGTACTATGGACCGTACTATAACCAGATTCTTTTGTGAATCACTCTAAAAGAAATATAAATAGTAAGTTCACAGTTTCTAGTCACGAACATGCTGCAGCAAAGTTGTAAAACTTACATTAATTTCATTCACTTTTAAATAATTTAATGTGCTTAGAAATTATTAATTAAATTAATTAGAACATAATATGTAAATCCTTTCATATTTCCCTTCAAAGAGCTATAAGGAAATGCACAACATTTCCATAAAGATCATATTTTAGCAAAACAATGTGTAACATCATGCCCTAGCAAAAACCCATCTAAACAGCAGTATAAGCTGAGGAAGCAGGGGCCCCCTTGTAAAAGCGGCTATGCTGTCTGCCTCGAAGCTGTAAAGTAAGGTATTTCTTATAATTTAATTTAGTTAAGTATGCATTGTTTTAATAATTTAACATTATTAAAGTTAATTACAAATAATTTAAAACCACAGACCATAATGTATTTAAGAATTTTACTTTGTGTAAACGTAAAAGAACTGTAAGTCTTAAAAATCTATACAGTTCATGTGAGAGAGATGGTATTCTATAATATACTTATCTATCATATTAACAAAATAATAACTGAGAAATATAAAAACCTCAGAAATTTTTTCTTCTATACTCTGTTTTGAAGGAGAAGTATTTTTCTTATCCTTCTTCTTCTTCTGCTGTGTATTTTTACTTTTCACAGGTTCACTCACAGTCTTCTGTTTTGGAGGTTCTTTCTTTTCTTTTTCCAGAAAGGCATCATAATTGTTTTGAACTTCACATATAGGCCCAACTGCAAAACATTTTTTTTTTTTTTTTTTAATTACTTTATACAAAACAGAAGAACACACACACAGAACAAATACATATAATCTTCTCATTACATAATATCCATATATTCACAATTAAAACATTCATATTTGTAATTTTAAAAGAAGTATTTCAATTTATAGAAAATAGTTTTCAAGTTACAATTATAGTTTGATTTTAAGTGATCACTTAAAAAAATCACTTGACAATGTGCCCTAATGAAAAATTGTGATCTGAATTTACTTATTTTACTTCTACTCTCCAAAACATTACTATTACATGTAAAAAATAATAATTAAATGTTTTATTTTAACAATATTACAAGGCAATATATTCAAAATTTCAAGATTTCTATATTAATAGTTATAGCACAGCGGTCTTGGGCCACCCTCTCCAAAAACCAATGACCAATCATCCAACTACAAAGTGAATGGCATGGATTAGCAAACATAGTGCTTGCTATATATTCTATCCTGAACTTATTTTTAATGTTTAACTTGACACAAACACATTTTTTCAAAATAGCTTAAATGACTTTTTCAAATGCTAAAAATGAAATATAAACCAAGTTTCAAAGATAAAAACTTGTTTTAACGGCCCTCTTCACTTACCGTCACCGAAAGCCCGAGCCAATGTTATTCTATGGGGAAATTTTCTTTACAAATAACTTATCAACTAATACATATTTTTAAATTCTGTTTTCACATTCAGAAAATTCCCAACTGTTAAATTGACGGACCTTTTTTAAAAATGTATTTTTTTTTATTATTAATATTTTATTTTGAAATTGCAAAATGAAAAAAATTCACATGTTGAAAATTTGTATTTTGCAGCTTCAAAATAAAATATAAAAATTAAAAAATTTTTTTTTAAAAAAGGTCCATCAATTTAACAGCTGGGAATTTTCTGAATGTGAAAACAGAATTTAAAAATATGTGTTGATAAGTTATTTTTATTTGTAAAGAAAAATTTCCCATAGAATAACATTAGCTTTGGCTTTCGACGGCGGTGAGTGAAGAGGGCCCTTAATGACTAATCTTTCTTGAAAATAAATAAATTAAATAAAATTACACAGAAACAGAAACTGAGAGGGCACAGTCTACTGGCTCAGTACAGTATGTCACAATGCAAGTGTAGGAGTGTGAATTAATACAAAATTTTGAAGGTAAACTTAGTTTTATTCATTGAAGACTGTGCCCTCTCAATTTCTGAGTGATTTGATCTTTTACGAAATTTTAGTTAAACTTTAGACCATATATTTGAAAATAATGCCTGTTGCTCGTTTCGCAATACTGGTAACGAATTGTAGTAATACATAATTTTTTATAGATTTTATTATTGATATTCATTAAATCATATACAGAAGGGTGGATTCTTCAAATAATATCAAATACAGTAAAATCTTGCGTAACTAGCACTCAATTAACCGGCAATCTCAAAATAACGGCACTTTCTCTAGTCCTCCCCCCCCCCCCCCCCCCCCCCCGCGGAACTTTCACACGCGAAGAGTTTTTCTTTCTTACTTTTTTTTTCCACCCGGGAACGTCCATTACATTAGTTACCGCACCTTGCGCCCGCGAGACGAAACAGGGAAGTCACCTCATTGCCAGGATTGCCGGCGTAGTTGTATTATCGCCAAGGAGAATTGGCGATAATACAACGCCGGCAACCCTAGGGAGGATATCTCACTGCTCGCTCGCTCATTGCCGTGCCGCTTTTGTTGCTTTGCTTGCATGTGCAATTTGAAAATGGCTACTAAACGTAAGAGAAATATTCTTACTCTTCAATTAAAGCTAGAATTATTGGATAAAATGGAAAGAGGAGTGAGCAGATCCAAACTGATGGAAGAATATAAAGTTGGAAGTTCTACTTTATATGATATTAAAAAACAAGGTGGACAACTTCGGAAATTTTTGATCGACACAGAATCGAAGAAAGTAGCTGAAACTAGAAAAACTTTGCATCAATCCCGATGTGAAGAATTAGACCGTGTGTTGTATGAATGGTTTATGCTAAAAAGATCAGAGGGAGCGTGCATTTCAGGGCTGATGCTTCAAGAAAAAGCAAAAGAGTTACAAAAAAAAAATGAATGTGGAAGGAGAATGCAAGTTTTCAGTTGGCTGGCTTAATCGCTTCAAAGAGAGGCACGGCATTCGAAAATTAGATGTATCTGGAGAGCAGAAGAGTGTTGATACAGAGTCCGCAGACAAATTTATAGATACATTTCAAAAATTCGCTGAAGAAAATAATGTTTCTGCAGAATGTATCTATAACACTGACGAGACAGGATTGTTATGGAGATGCCTTCCCACGTCGACTCTTGTGTGTAGTGACGAAACATCGCCTAAAGGATTTAAAAAAAGTAAAGATCATGCAACTGTACTGGTATGCGCAAATGCTGCAGGCACGCATAAACTCAAACTATTTGTTGTTGGGAAGTACCGCAATCCACGTTGCTTCAAAAACATAAAGAATTTGCCTGTGCGATATCAATCACAAAAATATGCGTGGATGAATTGTGACATTTTTAAAGACTGGTTTCACAGTTTATTCGTGCCCAGTGTCAAGGAACATTTAGAAAAGAAAGGATTGCCAAGTGATTCAAAAGTGATTCTCTTGCTAGATAATTGCCGAGCCCACCCCCCAGTTGAGGATTTAAATGTGGAAAATATATGTGTTATGTTTTTACCGCCAAATGTCACCAGTCTTATCCAACCAATGGATCAAGGAGTGATTCAAAATATAAAAACAAACTATCGCTCCATGTTCATGCGCCGATGTGTGAATTTTGAAGGAACTGTTGAAGAATTTCAAAAACAGTTTACATTGAAAGATGCAATATTTGCGTTATCTCTTGCCTGGAGAGATGTAAAAAAAAAAATGCCTACGCGGGTGTTGGAAGAAATTGTGGCCTATGATTATATTTCAAGATGACGAGTCGAGTGACGAAGAATTCTTTGGTTTGACCAAAGGCGGGCGCTCGGCTCGTCCAAAAGGATTATGTCAGGATCAAGAGCCCGTGTCCGACATCATGGAAATTGTCGCGTCTTCGAAAAAAATTAAAATTAATGAAGAAGAGTTGCAGGCTTGGGTGGAAATAGACAGTTCTGTTCCTGTTACTCTCTCTCTTGATGATGATGAAATCATCGAACAAGTGCTGGGAAAAGGTCAGGATGAAGAGCAGGAAGAGGAGGATGAAGATGAAGACACAAATACAAAAAAAGTTACGTGGAAGGAAGCCGATGAGGGATTATCAACTTTTATACGGTTTGCTGAACAATGTTCAGCTATGTCAGCACATGAAGTGATGAAATTGCATTGCATTCATAGTGAATTTTTAAAAATCAGAAAAGAATCATGCAAACAAACTGATATTCGAAGTTTTCTATCTAAGTAATCATAATAAATTTTTTTCTTTTTTTTTTTTTTTTTTTCCTGGAAATGTGAATTTAGCGTAAGTATGTTCTTTTTTTAATTATTAATTTAATTAATCTGTGATATTTTTGATATTGTATATTTCGATCTCGCGGCCGTAAAATATCTAAAAAAAAAAAAAAAAACTAAAATATACTTTGGTGATTAAACATATAGGTTGCGCGAGGTTAAATTGAATAATGAAGAATCATCTAACTCCAGGAATTAATACGACTCCTTTAGAAAAATAGATTTTTATTTACAACATAACGAAAGCATCTACGGCAAGCTCCGGTACATAAAACACCGCTCTCTCAGACGAAGAGAGAGAAAGCTCTTAGATGCGCGCAGCCGATGCGCGTGCACACATCCGATGGGACGGAGAAAGAGCGAGGAGTGCGCTGTTACAAAACAAATGCTCTCCGCTACAATACTTACGGTGGTATGTGTTTTTGCTTTAAAAAAATCGGCGATGTTTCCGATATTGTTTTTATTTAATTGAGGCCGGGAGATCGAAAAATTTGGACAACAAAATTCATATACAGAATATGAATAGGTAAATATTCAATTATCCGGAAAATTCTCTTTTCCGGCAACCTCTCGGTCCCAATGTTGCCGGTTAAAAGGGATTGTACTGTAATTTGACTTTTTTTTTTTGAGTTAAAATCAGATTTTGGGTAGAGGGTGGCAGTAATGCTTTTTTGAAGTTTTTTAGAGGATATGGTTTATAGAAATGCATTCTCATGGAATGCAATGCTTTGGAATACTTTTGGGAGTCCCTGTACACAAAACATTGTTGGTATTTACTATATTCAATAAGGAACATCCAATAGAGAATTTGAATAACATATTTCAATTTCATTAAAATTTGTGCAAAATAAAGTTGTTAAAATCTAGCACAGCAGTCACTGGGCCCAACCCTCTCCCAAAATAAGGCCAACCATTCAACCACAAAGTAAAAAGACGAGAACTACTTGCCTTTGATGCTGAAGCATTTTTCTTAAAAAGAATATGTTCTATCAAAACAGCGCAAAAGACTTTTCTTCATGATTTTTCACATGTCTTATGGGATTTTATAAAGTTTTAATGACAAAAAGTTGTTTTTCAAGATTAGCACACTGATTTATGTTTTTTCTTTTTCTTTTTTTTTTTAATGTGGCTCATGAAAATTTAACAAAAAAGTATGAAACAATTTTAAAATTGTAAGTTTTAGAAAAATTATTTCTGTTAAAAAATTCTGAAAATAGAAAATGACTTCAAAAGTGCCAGCTATACTTTAAACAAAAATTTAAGTAAAAAAACATTTTTAAACATTAGAAGCTTTTTATTGTGTAGCCCTAAAAAGCATAAAATAAAAATTTATTCTGGCAAAGACATGCTATAAAGAAATGAAAGTTTCAACACTAAGAAAATTTTAGAGAAAAATATAGATATATCTCTTATGCAAGAGATGAAAATTTTGTAATATTTAAAATATTCTAAAAAGTATTCAAGACCAATATTCTTAATTATTAGTTTTTGTATAATTATTCATTAAGCCATAAATTTCAAAAGGTCTTGAATCACAATAAAAGCTTTTTAAAATATTCTGAATATTAAGAAATTTTCATTTCTTGCACAAATGAAGTATCTATATTTTCTCTAAAATTTTTTTAGCGTTGAAACTTTCATTTCTTAATAGCACGTCTTTGCCAGAATAAATTTTTATTTTATGCTTTTTTTAGGGCTTCACAATAAAAAGCTTCTAATGTTAAAAAAAAAAAAAAAAGGTTTTTAAATTAAATTTTTATTTTGTGCATTTTAGTAACTAAAAGAAAGCTTCTTAAAAAACTAATCAAAATTTCTCAGGATACTGGACAATGAAAGGTTTTCTTTTAACAATTGATATATCTTTTCTATTAATTATCTGCAAAAAAGTAACACATCGGCCGTTGAGGACTGAACCCAGGATCCCCATAGCCCTTGTTATCCCCATAGCAGAAAATGCGAGATGCGAGACGTACGTCACAGATTTTTTTTTAGTCTGCAGATTATTTCCAGAACAGCAATATATATAGAAGTTTCAAATCTCTCGATTTTGGCCAGAAATATTGTAATTTCCAATCTTTTTCCATCCGCAGCATAAATGCCAATGCTCATTTTAAACATGCTTTATTAGATTCTAGAACCTATAAAGAGTTAGAATTTTACAATATATTTCACATGCATAGTTGTTTTGCCCCCCCCCCCCTCTTCACTAATGATCGGGTATTAAACATCTCACAGAAACATTTTGATTTCCAGTCTTTTTCCATCCACAGTGTAAATGCCAATGTTCATTTTAAACATGCTTTATTATATTCTAGAACCTGTAAAGAGGTAGAATTTTTCAATATATTTCACATACATAGCTTTTTATACCCCCCCCCCCATTGTTAAGATCGACTGTCAAACATCTCACGGAATCATTGTGATTTAAAATCTTTTTCCATCTACAACATAAATGTCAATGCTCTTTTAGAACTTATTTAATTAAATTCCAGAACTTATAAAGAAGTAAAATTGTTCAACATATCTCACTTTTGTAATTTTTTTTTCATTATTATTATTACTTTCCCCTCTTCCCTCCCTCTAATGATCAACAATAAATTGCTCCTTAAAGGTATTGTGTTTTCCAGTTTTTTTCCATCCACAACTTTTTCAACTCACTATATTAGATTCTAGAATCTATATAGAAATAGAATCCTTCACTCATATATTTTTTTTGTGACCCCCCCCCCCCCCTTCCTTTCCATGGTAACAATCGATGATCAAACAGGTGATCATTTACAGGATTAACCTAAGTATTTGGATACATTGGAGCTATACTTGGAAATTGCTGGAAGTGTATTATGGAAGTGTTCTATTTTCAACTTTTTTTTTTTTTTTTTTTTTTTTTTTGTATAATACATGTTTTGAGGTACCCTAAATGTGAAAGTCTAATTTTTAGCAGTTGATCTGTGTGTATATCTGTTATCAGCATAACTGGAAGAACAGATCACTACAGGCAATTCAAATTTGGTATTTTGAAATTCATATTAGTTTGCTACTTAGAAAAAAAAAAAATGATTAATATTGGCAATTTTTAATGCAGTGTTATAAGAGTCTTTATATATATAAATGTAGGCATTATAAATGAATGGAGGATTGAGAGGAGCAGTAGCTCACTTTACACAGATTAGATTATTTTAAAAGTAGATTGAACTTTATTATCTTACCTTATTGTTCTTACGATTTAATTTGCAATCTATCTTTTTAGTATTGAAATGCAGGATAAGAGAAAGTCATGTGACTCACACCAGTGTTAGAAATAAGAATTTTGAAACTAGGCGTCAAAATGACGCCTGGATTAAATTTTTTGGGCGTCAAAATGAAAAATCTAGGTGCCATCTATAATTAAATATGTATATTAAAATAATAATAATAATAATGAAGCATCAACTTGTAAATAATACACATGCAAGATTATATAAAACATATTTATGTAATGAATGTAATTACATTGACAATATTAAACGTACATATTTAAAATCGCAAATTCATTCTTCACCCAGAAGATACATCATTCCACCACAATTTAATAGCATTTTCTGCACAGAAATCTTCCAATTTAGGGCTGTTTAAATTAATCATTAACAAATCGTCAACTACTTTCATAGAGATATGATTTCTTAAATCAGTTTTTATTAGGTTCAATTGACTGAAATAGGCTTATTTCAAGTCTGATGGGATTGAGAAAATTATTAGGTATGATAAGGGAAAAATCCAGGCGTCAAATATGGCACCTATGATTGGAATTCTGGGCGTCAAAATGAAAAAACTGGTCGCAAAATGCGACTGACGACCGCTTATTTCTAACCCTGACTCACACACCAGATTATTTTTCATTTAATTAATTCATTTGGAAAAGAATTCTTTATTATTATTTTTTTAATGTTTTTATTGAAAACAAATGGTAAAATATATTGTAATAGAAAGGATTAAAAATCAAAAACTGATTAAAATATATATATATATATATATATATATATATATATATATATATTTGCTTTTTTACTTATTTAATTCATTTGAAAGAAATATCTTTTATTATTATTATTTATTGTATTGTAGGAATCAAATGGTAATATAGCAGAAGAGCAAGAGATATAAAATACATGGTTCTAAAGCTAAAATATTTAATAAATAGTGAGTACAGCCATCTTTATAATTATAGTTCTTGAATAATAGTAGTTTTTGGCATCCGATAAATACCCAAATTGAAGTTCCAGGAACGATGCTACGGTAGGTCGTGTGTACCCCAAAGCATGGTTAAGAGTGATATTTGAAAGGAAATTTATTTATTATTATTTTTTTTTTCTAAAAACTGATTTAAATAAAAAACTAGCATGTTGTGGCCACCACATGAATTTCTTCTATATTTTTCTGCACAAATTCACTAGTAAAAATAATGTACTGAAATTATTATTTAAAAAAATTATCTTCCATGATAATGCAGACGATTTCCATATTAGAGAAGTAGTATAACACTAAATATCCAAAAAGAGTTCATTTTATTCTCGATATTACTTTTTTTTTTTTTTTTTGTTAAAAATGAAAAAAATTGATAATTTTATTTTAAATTATCGCAGATTGATGGTTCAACCATTCGTTTTAAAGGTATCGGCGAGCTCTTTTGAATGATATGCATCATGAAAATTTACTTCCCTCGAGGGGGACCCCCCCACCCCCCAGGGGGAGAGGCGAGGCTCCTACATACACATTTTTTTCCCCCAGTTGACTATTCTCTACTAAAAATAATTCTTGTAAATTTCATAATGATTATTAAAAAATAATTCTCTTAATGCATATTTATACAAAATTTTGTCATATCCTACCATGTTAAAAATTTAGAAAAAGCGGGATGGCAACGCAAGGTGTTGGACGATTTTCACCAAAAGTTGATAGGCACTAATTTATATTAATGTGTAACTACATACCAATTTGTATGAAATTCTGTGCAGTAGTACCTGAGATACAGTTGCCCCAAAATTTTGTCACACACATACAGACAGACATTCATTTTCTAAAAATGGTCAAATCGTGTTCTACAGCTCTCAAAGCGTGTAAATCCATCAAAAACCTGAGGTCAAAAATGTTTACGAATCCAATTATTTCTTCTATTGAATATAGAAGAAAGTAATAATTATTCAATTTTTTTTTTTTTAAATTCATGTAAATATAGCAAACAGCGAAGCCTGCTAGTATTAAATAAATGTAAACTTCTGACAAAAGTACACTTATTGTACCTTGCAATCTTCTTTTTCTGCTACTTAAGTGAAATTATGCTGCAGATTATTTTCTAATTCCTAAAAAGTTGTCGCAGATTGACAGAAAAAAATCTGCTACTGGGCTTGTTATGAACATGACACTAACCAACTGAGCCAACGAGCAACGCAAAGTTTTGCTTACGTTTATTTTAATGTGGAGGTGCCTTGTTTTTTTTAGCATGACACGAAGATGGGATGACAAAATCCAAATTTAATAAAAAGCTACTAAAAAAATTTATTTTAACTACAATACTCTTCAAAAATTCTTAGGATACAGAATAGACAATGAAAAATGTTCTTTTATCAATTGATACATTTTCTATTAATTATCTGCAAAAATTAACACCTCGGCCCCTCGAGGATCGAACTCACGATGCTCGCATTTTCAACATGATGCTCTAACCAACTGAGCCAACACGAGATGAAATCAATAGCTTACATTTTTTTTTTAAAAGTGAAGGTGCCTTGTTTTTGCGTGACATGAAGACACAATGACAAAACCCAATTTCAATAAAAAACTTCTAAAAGTAGGAGTCTACCACTTTTTGGCTCAATCAAACGTACATTTTGTTTACTAGTATTTACTGTACTAAATTTTTTTACTAGTCTGATTTTAAGTACTTCTTACCAGCTTTCAAAAAAAAAAAAAAACAATCGCTTTGTTATTCAAAGGCATTTGGCAGTTTTAGGGGGGGTCTGTATTTTCAAATAATTCATTGGAACGATGCAATTTTTCCAAGTCCTTTTTTTTTGTACATATGTTATTTATTATGCCCTTTTCTTATTTGGTGGTTTTAGGTGAACCTTACAAATAGTAATTTAACTTATTCCTTCCTCTCCTCATTTGTGAACATGTATTTGCATGCTACAACAGGAATGGATAACACACACGAGCAGTTCTTTGTAGGCAAACAGTGCCTACTAGCGGTTGTCACTGTGCCAATGACAAAGTTGCTTGCATATTCATCATCATCAATTTCAGCCTTCACCAATCCACTGCTGGATGAAGGCCTCTCCTAGCTGATCCCAAACTGCCTTCTTTTATGCAATTCTTCTGCATTCTGCTCTTCCAATCTTCACAATTTCATCTCTCCAACAACACAGTGGTCTCTTCCTCAGTCTTTTCTTATCTCTTAGTATCCAAAATAGGACTTTAGTGGTCCATCTATCATTATTTCTTCTCGCAAGGTGCCCTGTCCAGCTCCATTTCATTGGAAAAAATTTCGGCCAATATAGGGTAAGACAAAAGATTTGCACAATGGTATCATACAATTGCTCAATAGCTCAGTTGTTTCTTTAACTCTGAAAGGAATAGATTGCTAGGCCAAAAAAAGTGGATCCCATATTTTTCTTCAACATCATATACAGTGAAACTTGAATAATTCGAACTTGTTTAATTCGAAATTTTGAATAATTCGAATATTTTACACGGTCCCTTGAATTTTGTATTAAAATAATGTTAAAAAAAAATCGTGGATAATTCGAATTCTATTTTGGATAATTCGAATTTTTCATACGATTACCTTTAAAATATTACAGTAAAATTTGATCCCGAGATTTTACTCATCTGAAGTGCACCATCAATTTTTATAGTCTTTCAAAAGAAGGATAAGGAAATACAATAGAAGCCCCTAGCTAGTGCACCAGAAGATATGGTGCATATGTATGAACTTCGAGGTTATTATGAATTGAAAGTCATGTGTAATGTAGAAGATTCTATTTTTGTATCAGGTCTATGCCATGACACAAAGATTCTACTTAAAAAAGAAATAAAAAAATATTTGACTATTTTTAAAAAAGTGTTGAATAATTAAGCTCATAAAAAATATGGATTTAATTGGGGGAGGGGGGAGGGTGAAAGGGGTAATGTAGCGGTATTCTTAGATATAAAGTTTATGTGTTAAATCTTTGATCGCAGAGTTTTAATTTTTTAATTTATCACTTTTTTTGACAAAATAGTATATGTAATTTGAATTTTTGGATATTTCGAATTTTTTTTTTGTCCCTTCAACTTCGAATTATCCAAGTTCTACTGTTCTTTATTTCCAACATACAGCATTTAGGGTAATTCATAATTTATTTACTCTTTATAGGAAGAAAGACAAACTTATATTTAAGAATTTTTAAAAATAATTTACTGTTTTACCTTTAACAAGAAATGTGCTTCACTAAAATGTTTCGTTAATATGTAGATATCTTGACCATGATAAAAAAAAAAAAACTACCCTGAACATCAAACTTTACAGCAGAAAAACACAGCCTAGCAATCCACTCCTTTCAGAGTTAAAGAAATAACTGAGCTATTGAGCAATTGCATGTAATATCATCATGCAAATCTTTTGTCTTACCATATATTGGCTGAAATGTTTTCCTATAAATTGGATCTGGGCTGGGCTGGACACTTTGCGAGAAGAAAAGATGATAGATGGACCACTTAAGTCCTATTTTGGATACCAAGAGATAAAAGACCGAGGAAGAGACCACTGTGTTGTTAGAGAGATAAAATTGTGAAGTTTGGAAGAGCAGAATGCAGAAGAATTGCAGAAAAGAAGGCAGTGTGGAATCAGCTAGGAGAGGCCTTCATCTTGCAGTGTAATGATAAAGGCTGAAATTGATGATGATGATGAATATGCAAGCAACTTTGTCATTGACACAGTGCCAACAACTAGTAGGCACTGTTTGCTTACAAAGAACTGCTCATGTGTGTTGTCCATTCCTGTTGTAGCTGGCAAATACATGTTCACAAATGAGGAGAGGTAGGAATATATTAAATTACTATTTGTAAGTTTAACCTAAAATCCTCAAATAAGAAAAGTACATAATAAATAACATATTTACAAAAAAAGGACATGGAAAAATTGCATTGTTCCAATGAATTATTTGAAAATACAGACCCCCTAAAACTGCCAAATGCCCTTGAATAACAAAGCGATCTTTTGTTTTTTGTTTGAAATCTGGTAAGAAGTACCTAAACTCAGACTAGTAAAAAAAATTTTACCTGGCCCCCACATGACTTTTTTTAGCATTGAAAACAAGATTTTTTTTTAGAAAATTTGCAACTTTGGGAGGTTATATCTTGTGAAGGGGGCAGAGTAACAAGTCAGTTTTTTTTATGCAATAAGTAACCATACACATGTATGTAAGAAAAAAAAGAGGGCTTGTTATTCCAAGCCCTTCATGATTTTTTAAATTTTCAAAAGTGGTAAAAAGTCAATTTTGCATCACACATTTTGACCTTAAAAAAGTGAACTTTTTTTTTTTAAATCTAAAACTTATTGATACTGTAGTAAAAAAAAGACCATTATGTTAGCTTTCGAATGAGCTATGTTTGAGCTCCATAGCTTTGATAGAAAAAAAGTTCTAGTTCATAAAGCAAAGCATTAAAATACCCAATTTTTGCTGTTGCCAACAACACAAATAGCCTATATATCACATAATAATAATAATATATATATATATATACACTTTTTTGAGGTCTAGGAGACATGATGAATGCACATGCAATTTGTCATCAAAATCAGAAATCATTTGCAGATTTAAAATGGAATGACCCGGAAGTGTTTTATAGTAATTCGTTTGATATGTTACTTTTGCTGAACTGTGTCATTTTTGAAGTAAATAACAAAAAAGGAGCAAAATTTATCGTAGTCAAAGGATATGTAATCAGCGTTGTTAACTTTTATGGAAGCGGCTTTAGAATCCTTGCTGTATATCACTGGATACTCGTATCTCAAAATACATGAAATTATGTATTGCAGCAATCAATAATATACATGTTTGTACACATAGTGTAGATGGGGAAAAAAAAAAATCACTGGATACCCATATCTTAAATTGCATGAAATTACATAATAGCAGCAATCACTAACAAATGTATGAACGCTTTGTGCACATGAAAATAATTATTACACCTTCCCCCCCCTCTTTTTCACAAATCTGGAAAAAAAAAAAAAAAAAAAAAAAAAGCACTGGTCAGTATTTTTTTTTTAATAAATACTGAGTAGATAAAACAACTTAATCCTCATTATTTATAATTTAAAGAAATGTGTAATTTTAAACTTTGCATGATCATCCAATTTCAATAGATTACTGTTTAAAATGAGCATAGTAGACTCACATACATAAATATATTTTTACATTTATAGTATTTACTTAGAGATAAATATTTATTTCCTAAATAATGAACCAAATCTATTTATATATATAGTATATATAAATTACCTCTAATCCTCGTTATGTTTAAATATAGTATATATATATATATATATATTTTTGTTTTCATGTACTACGCGAAGCATACAGATGTGCATACTACTGATTGATGGAATATGTATTTCCTGTATTTTGAGTAGGGATGTGGGTTTTCTGTAAAATTTTGAAACGGAAAATTTTCAGTCTCTAAATTATAAAGGTTTTGTCAAATAAAACCAATACATTAAAAGTTACAAGTAAACAAAACTATTCAAAGGAAAACATGAATAATTATTAAATTCGAAAATAAATAAATAAACAAAAGATAGAAATTATGATTTGATGGTTTTTAAACATGTGTAAAGCTAGGAAGTTACAATAATTTTTAATGTCTCTTTTGCATGTATAATGATTGAATATCTATATACATAAGGTGTCTGTGTACATTCTGCAGCTCTCAGAGGCTATCCATATATCATTGCCAACAACTGAATCCCACTGACTTTATTATGTAAGAAAAATTGTTATGAGAATTAATGATATTTTTAAATTCTGTTTTTATTATAAAAAAAAATTAGAATTATTAAATTTGCCTTTGTTTTTCCTAAAATTTATTTCTTGAATTTTTAATATTTCGTATTGAAGTTATAAAAAGGGGGGGAAAAAAAATTGAGCAAAGTGCCTTTTTGCACTTTATTACCTCAAAATGAAACATTAACTTAAAAAAAAAAAAAAAAAAAAAAAAAAAAAAAACTGTTTTTGGAAAACAAGAACAAATTTAACAACTGTGAGTGTTCTGAAAGTAAACATGGAAAAAAAAAAAATACTTATCATAGCTGACAACCTTTGAGAATCAAAATTAGGGAAATTTTATATACGACATAGTTTATACTGTAAATAGATGATGGCACAGTAGTGCCAATATTAAATTTTTATGTCTTTTTTTAAGTTACAGTTTGTAATAAAACTTTTAAAAATCCTCCTAAGTGTATCTGAACTGAAGATAGATATCCTTTATCCCCCCCCCCCACACACACACAAAAGAGAAAAAAAGAGTCGAACTTTATTTCAATCTTTGATAACAGGTATTTGCGTTATTTTTGAAAAAAAATTTAGAATGTGTGTGAGAGAAATTTCAGAGCTCTGGACATTTCCTAGATTCCTGGGGATGGTATGCCAAGGTTCGAACCCAGTTGCAGCTTAGGATATGCTTAACTATACAAAACTGAATAGATTCGAAATTACAGCTTTAATCTGTAGTGATAGTGATCGGGCATCCAAATCCAGAGATCCAAGAGGCAAGCAATTTAATAATTTTAGGAAATTTTAACAATAATATACCATTATTTATATAAGCTGATTTTACAGGGGAAAAAAAGTGAGTATGTAGTTAATTTATCGGGTACTTTTAAATTAGTAAAAAAAATCAGTATGACGGTTATTATGTAAATCAAGCATACATCTTAAAATTTTATGCATTAAGAGACATAATGAGCTTCACGATTAATAAACACTGTTAGGGAAAGCTCAGCTTTTTCTTATACATGTATACCTAAAGTTATCTAAATAAAACACTAACAATATGGAAAATTACCACAAATAATTCTGTGAAAATCGGAGATCCAAGATTATTGAATATCTGGCAAGATTAAAAACTTTATTCGACTTTAAATCCTAGCTGCGTTATTACTACTCAAGTGAACATTCTAATACGATATGAAAAGGAAAATAATGTCTAACTAACCTGGTGCTTCAACTGTAGTATTTTCCGGTTTTTTCTTTTGACTAGAAGTTTTACTAACTCCATTTTTTTGTTTTGCTCTCTTCGATTTACCGCCGCCAACAACTTCCCACTGTCCAGTTGGCATGATTGTTGCAAAATACCGACTATACGAAAATTTTCAATTTAGAAAACGTCTTTAAAACACGTCATACAAAAAAATAACAACAAACAGAAACACTAAGTGCATCACTTCCGTGTTTAAGTTCCGGATGATGCCATTTTTAATTTACTTTTGTTAATAAAATATTTTCAAACTCAACTCTATCATTTATTCATCATATTCCTAAAACTTTGATTTTAAAAATTCCAAAAATTTTTATTTAGAAATATCTAACAGTTTTATAGGGTTACTACAAATCCATTTCTTTTTAATATTGTCGTTTATATACATATTTAGTCTAAGCGTCAACTCCATGGCTGAAGTTTGATCATGTGACTTCCGGTTCGTCTGTAAATGCAAATGCAAAACATCAACATGTTTATAAATGTAAACTAACTTAATTTTAGTTTCATATTCTCTTTTTATTAGAAGTTTAATCCGTTTCTGTATAAAGTGAAAGAGGACCATATAACCAGCGATGTCGTCTGAAGAGGTATCTTTATTCAACTATTTCAGGTTTTATTTCAAAGGAAAAAAATAATAATTTAGTTTTATTTTTACACTCTCTGCATGAAAATTTTTAGTAAAATCGATTGTCATTACATTAACGACTTTTGTTTAGTATTTTTAACACATTATATGAATGAAAATTACTTTGAAAACGGCTTTTTCTCATCATTTGTTTAGAATTTATGTTTAACAAAAAAAAAAAGTATATATATATATAAATGAAAATAAAATAAAAATAACACTTGTCATTAATAAATATATAACAGTCTATTTAATTATATGTAATTAAATTCTGAATGACACAATTGCCAAATTTAGTATTTTTTTTTTTTTTTTTTCATATCATGTTGCACTTGTTACTTTGTTGATGTCTTTAATATAAACGGTATATACATAGTATTTGTGTGATAGATGCATATTAGATTTTCACAAATTAAAAATATGTAAGTTTATTTTTTCAATAAGTGCACATACATACATATATATATATATGTATTTTTTTGTCCAACTGATATTGGATATCAGATACTGTATTTTATAAGATGGTTTTTAACATGTTGTGTTCGCTTTTGCAAGAAAGTGTTTGATTTGAAATTGATAGAATATATGAGGGTCATCCAGAAAGTAAGTTTTCCATGACCCGTAAAAAGAAACAAAGCATAATTACCTAGAAAAATTTATTGCGAAAGATATAGCAATTTATCAGCTACTTCTCATAACAAAATAATCACTAGTAACACTTGTCATATTCTGGGATTAGTTTTTGTAATAATGTCATAGAAGTTTGTAATCTGGGAATAGAGTCAGTATGTTACAGTTCTCTGCACCTCTTGGCAAGAAGCCAACAAGCAAAATGCACTTCTATCCCAGAAGGCCATGAACATCAATTTGCATACGAATACACGGTATGCTTAAATTGGTCCTGCATGGAGATTCACTGTGATGACACTGCCCTGACCCATTGACTGATGCTTGGTTTCTGGTGTGGAGCAACCCATGTCTTATTACCTATATATAAAGATCCTGTAGAGAAAGGAACCTGTTGCCTTCATTGTGATAGCACTGCAAAAAAGTCAATGCTGCTCCAATGTGTTTGGTTTGGTATTTGGTTGTAAGGTTCTTTGGCACCCACCGACCCACCAGGTGTACGATTTCCAGAAATGTTACAGAGATTGTGATATCTGCTGGAAGTATCTACTGAGTTCCATAACGATTGAAAAAGGCTCTGTACACTGTTGCACTTGCTCCATAAAGAGTCAGTGAAGAGTCTATTTATATGAAAAATTGTAGATTTAATAATAACAATAATAATAATAAAAAAAATATAAATTTATCTGCCTGTTTGACTGCACCATTATAATTATAAAGTTAAGACTTTTGAATATAGTAACAAAGAAATTGATTGAATAATTACTTACAGATACAGGAACAGGACTGTTCAAAATAAATACTTAATATATTATAAATAATAATAATAATTAGAAATGCCTATTATTATTATTATTTTATGAAACATCAAAGAAAATAAAAATTGGATTATCCAATTCTGTTAGTATTTATTGTCTTACATTTTTTTTCAGAAATAGGATGGTAGTTTTAAAATGAGGAATATTTCCAAGAGTTTCCTGTATAGGGGAGGATGAGGCACGGTGGACCACCCCTATTTAAATCTATTAATATTCAACTCTTTTAGTTCATATGGATACTCATGTATGGCAGCATGGTACTAGTTGTATGCAGCAAAAAAAAAAAAAAAAAAAAACATATGGGAAATAGTAAGGTAACCATTTTGAGCAGTTTTTATGTTTTGAGCTGCTCCAAGTAATTTTTCCACATTGAAGTTTTTAAAATTTTATAAAGGTTGAATTAGTGACTATAAAAACTATATAGCTGTTAAAGGAAGGCAAAATATTGCTGGTTTTAAATTCCTAAAAATTATTAGCATATTTGTAGTCTATATATTTTATTATTATTACTTGTTTTCAGGGTTTAACTTGGAAAAAAAAGTTTCTTTAGCATTTTAGCTAAAACATATAAGCAGTATTTTAGCTTTTTCGAAAATTAATTCTTTTGAATAGTATTGATTTCTTTTTCTTAACTTGGTTATTCCCAATTTTGTTTTCTGTTTGTTTTGTTCACTGATGATTTTAACGAAGCATATATTGCGATTTAAGAAAAATGAATCAGCAAAATTTTGTTTAGATTTCAACAAACGCAATACTAGCACTGAGATATACATCTATGAAGCAAATTCTTAATTATGTTTTTATTTTTGAATTTAAATTCAACTATTAAAAGTCGAAATTAAATCCAAATATACTAAATAGATAATGATTCTCAATATTTTCAGTGATTTTGTAATTTCCGTCCACGAATATTTGTATAAAGACTAGAGGTAGTTATATAAAGATATTTTATGAAGTAATCTAGTTTTAGCTTTTTAGCGAAATTCTTACTGACCTAGTTTAGCAAAATACAGTATCTTTTAGCAAAATGCTAAAAAAACTAATGGCAGTTTAAACCCTGCTTGTTTTACTCTGGCCCGGGGCACAGTGGACCACCTTCCAATGTGTCTAAAAGTACAAATTAGATTTAATACTTATATTTGTTTTAGTTAAACTTATAGATATAATGTAAAGTATTAATATCTCAAAATAATAAATATCTTAATTTTATAATAAAATAAATAAAAATAATAATTTTTTGAAAATAATAAATATTTGAATAGTAATATAATAATTATTAATATTTAAATATATTAACTATTTGATTTATATAGCATTAATAAAAGAAAAAATATCTAATTTAATAAATAGTAGGAATAATTTATTATTATTGTTGTTTTTAGAGATCACATGTGAAAAGCAAAAGAAGTAGCTCAGTATATTTTAGTTAAATTTATCCTACAAATATAATGTAAATTAATTATAGCTCAAAATAATTTTAAAAATATTAAATATTTGAATATAGCAGTATAACATTTATTAATATCTGAATTAAAAAAATATTTGATTTATCTTAGTAAATTTTCTTACAATTTGATTTCTTTTTTGTTTATTTTAATTTCATTTTGGTTATTTTATTCCATGAAAATGCTTGAATTATATTCTTTAGACTAGAATAGTATAAGAAACTAATTTTAGAAAAAAAAAAAAGTTGTTTATATTAATTTAATATAAACAATAGAGGCTGGTCCACTGTACCCCGGTGACAAGACACAGTGGTCCACTTTGTGAGTGCTCACAATTTATTTTTTCATACATAGCGTATTGGAAATATTGTTTAAAAAAAATTAAGACTTTCCAAGAAGGGTTTAGAGATTGTTTGCTATTTTTTTTTTTCATACATTGCCTTTCTGTCTTTTGTGTGAAAAAAAAAAAAAAAAAAAAAATTAAGAGTGTGAAAATGGTTTTTTGTGCCCTGGTCTCCCCTATATAAGCAATGCCGAAGCCAATTTAGACAGTGGTTTGGGCCAGAAAAACAATTGTCAGGGAAAACTATTTACAAGTTTGCATTGAAATAATATTTTAGCAAGATATTGTTAATCGATAACTTCATTAATTGAGGTTATAAATTCCAGACCAAGCAAAACATCTTATTTTGATAATTTTGCACATGTTGGTATCTTACATGACATTGGACACCTTGGCCTCAGACACACAAAAATGAACAGCCGTGAACGTGATAGTAACTTTTTATAGAACAGAGAGAAATTATAAATGTATAAAAATTGACCTTTGTCTCAAAGCTGTGTTTTTGATCACATATATAGATATCTAATGAGAGTCCTTTTATTAAGTAACAAATACTATGATAAATTTTAATAATTTCTTTTATTGTTGCATTTAGATGTGTAATAATAAAGTGCATTATGTATTTTTCTTTCATAGGATCAAGATGTTTTTGAAATTACAGATTTTACAACTGCATCGGACTGGGAAAGGTAAAGAAAAAAATTTTTTTTCTTCTCTGATATTATTTCTCTCTCTATATAATTAATTTAAATTACGTTTTTAATTTATTCCATTGCATGTAAAGAAATAAAAACATAATATCAGCAGTTTAAATTTAAACTTAAGATATTCTTTAATGTATTTAATTGTTAATTGTTCCTTCCCTTTTCTCTAACAATGAAGTTGGATACCTCTTTGCATCTTTTTAAGTCTATTTTATTATTATATCAGGTTTATTGCTCGAATTGAAGAAGTGTTTCATGAGTGGAAATTGCCTCAGCATACTTCAGCTCCACCATTAAAAAAGGTAATTTATAATAGATAGAAAACAATTTAATGTAGTTGATCATTTTTTTAAATGTTTCTTATTCACATTTTGCTTATATAATTAATCTGAAATAATGATTGTAATTAGTTCTGATATTTTATTTTTTATATTTTATTTATTGCCTTTAAAAATTACTATATTCTTGTAATGGGCTATTTATATTTATACAATTAAAATGAGAATTAATTTCATCTGAGTATTTCTTAGAATAATTAAATCTTTTTCAGTGTTGTATGTTGAATATTTTTTTTAAATCAATTTAATTAAAATCTTAAAAATATTTATTATATTGTGTGATTAAACAGTTAGTATAAATATTAGGCTATTTTATGAAAATCTGATGTTTTTAATAACATTATTATTTATTTATTAGTATCTTGTATTTGAAAAAGATACTTTAAACATCGACTAGGTGTCATTTTAAGCATATAAAAATATGTAAAATTAAGAATAAAATAAATTTAAAAAAAAATCATCAAAATTAACTAATAAAAAATTGCAACCGAAGCATACCTGTCTATTCTGTATCTTTCCATAATAATAAATTACATAAATAAAGCAACTATAATAAATAAATATATAAAATACAACAAATAAGTTAATGAATAAAATAATTATTTCTGTCCTAATTTATTTTAGAATGAAATAGCCTGTTTTAAAAATATGTGTAATGAATGTGTTCTAATTCTAACAAATGCACAGTACCATTGTTTGTGTGCTCTCATGATGTATTTTAAATTCAGTATATTTCTTTTATTATTTTTCTCATGGTGTTTTACCGAGAAATGGTACAATGCTTTTTTGCTGAACACCTGCATTAAAATTTTGGTCATCGTAGGATTTATTAAAGTACTTAAATTTAATTTTACTCAGAGCATATTTAATTATAATTAAAGTTATACCTTATAAAGCTGAGGATATAGGTTGTCAACCTATATCCTGAGCTTTATAAGGTATATCTTCAATCATAATTTATTAAAGTATCTATATAGATTAAAGTTTAAATCTCCTCTTTCATTCTCTCGAAATATTGCATTATTTATTCACATTTTTATTGATAATTTTCTTATTTAAATAAAAAGTGTAACCAAAAAAAAAAAAAAAAAAACTTTATTTTATTTTATTTTATTTTAATTCACAAAATGATTGTGTTGCATATACTCATTATGTTATTGATGTTCTGTCTTTATGAATTTATTTTTGTTTCGGTTAACTATATATGGTTAAATATCTATAGACATTTGCTGCACTTTTTTTTTCTTTTATGGATTTTCATTTTATAAAAAATCAATTGAATTAATAAATACTTCTATTAATTCATTATAAATATATATATATATATACATGATATAGTATACATACATACATATGTATCTTTAAAAAATTCTTTCAAGGGTGAATTGAATGATGGAACATGGTTAGAAAAAAGGGAGCAATTGATGTTTGCATCATTCCAGTTCGAAGCAGTTCATCATCAACTAAAACCAAGTATTGCTGATTATGATCCTGGTACTAATTTAGATGCTGATGATGAAGGTATAAACAGATCTTTTGTTTTATATTAAAATAAAGTTATATGAGTCTGAATTCCACTGTCAGATTTTATGCTTTATTACCCTACCCCCCCTTAAAAAAAAAAAAAAAAAAAAAAAAGTTCTAATCTCGCAGAACTTATTTGAATACATATTAATTTGTTCTAGCATACAAAATTTAATCTTGTTTATAATCTGTGAAAGATTTTTTTTCCCCCAAATCTTAATATTCTTTAATTACTATTGAATTTTAATATTTTATTCAGCATTTTAAGGATCTCATGTAGGTTTATATCAGGCCCCAACTGTTATTTAAGTGTACAAAAAGAAAGTTATTTTAACTCTCTAAGGGACGACTTTTGCTTTGAGAGTTTGTAAATACCCTTGGATTTTTATTGAAATTGGCCATATTTACTTCACTTTCAGTTGACTTTTCATTCTCTTCCCTTTTATTTGTTTTGCCTGTATCAAGACTTTGGCACATCACGGTAGAATGTTTTTTTATCACAGATAAAACACTTCAGGACAGTTTTACACTAGTGTGTCCTGACCCCAAACAGAGGAAACAGCACTTCTTATTCTGCTTCTCATTAAAACTCATCTTTCGTACTGTAAAACAGTCTGAACTCATATGCTTTCCATTACAAAACACACAATTTTTCTTTAGGTCCTGTTTAAAAGAAGTCGTTAATATAGTAGAGGCAATGGGCTTAACAACATCAGTGTAAGCATTCTTTTTCTATAATTTCTGTCATCATCTTTCTTCGCCAAACCAAAACCGGCGACCGCCAAATTTATTCTTTCATCTCCTTCAACTTCACTTTTGAGAAATTGCATTAAATTGTCCAACCGTTCTTTCACATCAGAACTAGTAGAAACAATGTTACTTCTTTTCCAAGCTTTCAAAAATTCAGCTGGAAAACAGGATTCTACCATAGGATATAATATAAAAGTGCATTTATCAGTAGTGACACCCAGTGTTTAATTTATATATTGTTTTCCATGCTAATTTTATGAAAATAATGTAAGAACAATAATTTTAAACAGCTGACTAATAATTGAAAAAACAAGAATTAGATTTATCATTAAACTTTATTTTTTTCATATATATGTGCATGTGTGTTCAGCTGTAAACATTATCTCAAAGAAATTTTAAATTTTAGTATCGTATATTAATGACTGCTAAATTTTATCTTTAGTATTGCTTTTATTAAATAACATTAAAAAATCTATTTTACTAACTGTGTAAGTATTATATAAAATTTATTAATTTTTAATCAAACATTAATAATATCTAATAAATGTATGTGAAGTCATCATAAAAGCAATGAAAGTAAGAAATTTTCTGTAAAGTTATACATACATTAAGCAAAACTTATTAGTAGTTCAAACAGGATTTTTTTTGATAATCTTAGCTTGAAGAAAAGCAGTGGTGGATTTAAGGGGGTGGGGGCTAGGGGGCTGAAGCCCTCCCCCCAAAAAACACTAACATTCACAATTGGATGTTACAATTGTAAATTTTTCATTGATCTGGAATAACATCTTGAAAACTCCTAGCCCCCCCCCCCCCCCCCCAAAAAAAAAAAAAAAAAAAAAAAGTTCTGGATCCGTCACTGAAGAAAAAGTATACATAATTATAAATTTTAGTTTGGGAGAACAGTTTTTTTTGTCACCAGTAACACAAAAAATGTAACTGTGTCTAGCAGTAATTATTGAAAAATTCATTAGATAATATGATTGATCTATTTTATCTTTCTGCATTTTTAGATTATTTTCCTCTTATTATACACATTATTGTCATTAAAACATATGTTTGTTTATATTAGAAGAATTCTATCGATCTTTTTTTATTTATTTATTTATTTATTTTTTAATTTAATTTTTCCTTGTTATGTACATTATTATTATTAAAAACTATATTTGTTTATATTAGGTGAACCATTACCATTTTGTTTGGCTGACATGATGTCTAAGGATAATGATTTTCCTCCTAAAGCTCACTGCCTTGTGAGATGGTAAATCCTAATTTATTAAAATTTTATCTATCTAGAGGTGTGCATGAGCTTGGTTTTGATCCAGGCTCATGATTGGCCCAGCAAAAAAGAGATAATTTTTCAAATGGATCATGCCTGAAAAAAAAAAATAATAAATAAGCTTGTTCAGCAGAACAAAAACAAATTTCCTACCAGACCAAGATTTCTAAATAAAAATTAATTTTCAAGCATTTGCACTGAAAAAAATACAAATGGCTTATTTATTTTGTTGTCTGTAAAGGAAAATCAGTTTTTTTTTTTTCTTTCTAAAGTAAAGTAAAAATTTTGTTTGTGAGAAATACTAAAGAATTCATACAACTAGTGTACATTATATTACTTCATATAGACATATATATATTTTCCCAATGTAGTAAAATTTAAACTTTCTTCTCTGTAAATTTATATGCCTACACACACACTCTAAAATCTTACATCGCTCATAAATTACGGAATACTTTCCATCTTTATAAGAAAAAACATAGATATTGTGCGTGAAACTGTTAAAAATCTGTAGAGGACAGAGTTCAATTTTGGCTTCTAATTGTTTTAATTTTATTTTTACGTGGACTGGTCAGGACCAGATTTTTATTTTTACTCAGAGCATAAGCTGGGCTGGGCCAAGATAGTTACTCTGTGGGTTGGGATTTGATTTTAGTTTTTATTTTGGGCCTGCCTTGCACCTGGAATTTCAAGCCTGTGCAGATCTCTATATCTATCTTTATTATTATTATTTTTTTAGACTGGTAGATTATTAAAAGGATCTTTTACTTTGAAAGTTAATTTTTCACAGTACAAAATCAAAAAGGTATGTTCAAGAGATTTTAAGTTTTTTGAGACATTCTGAACGATTTAAAGGGATCCAAAATGTATTAACTTATGCTTTAAATTAATTTTGATTATCTTATTAAATGGAAATCTTATTTTTTTATGCCTTGTAACATAGAAGAGAAGTATTTTTAACTGTAGTTATTCTGTTTGTCTGTTCTCAAGCTTTCATTAATACATTTTTAAAGCCAATGCCTTTATGAAAGTTATGTTAACATGATTAAACAATTTTTGTTTGCCTTTTATTAATAAAATGTGTGTTGATATATTTATTAAATTAGCAAGAAAGGTTATTTTATAATTCTTCATTGTAGTCAAAAATTTTTTTAAAATCATAAACAGTTACTTAGTCTAGCCCCAGTAAAGTTAAAGTTTAAAAGAAGTTTAAGTAAGTGCTGTAAAACATTTAGTTCCAGTTTAATCTTCGTTAGAAAATACATTTTAATAAAAGTTAACTCGCACACACTTAAATTAGTATAAAAAAATAAATATGCAAGTCTTGGAAAACAGGTATTTAAGATACTGCATATCAATATTTTATTTATTAAACTTTTAAACGATTACAATATTTGTTGTTATAAAAAAAATTAATCTTTTATTATGTATTTCAAATTTATTCTGATAAGTTTCAAAATTACAAATAAAGACCACAGGGATTTAATTACTTGTTTGCATTCTAATGTTGATATTTACTGTTGTTTCAGCAGTGGAAAAATAAAACTTGTGCCATGTTTTAATAAACTTATGTATGCAAAAGATATTACAGAGTTTTTTTTTTTTTTTCATAGATGAAAAATAGTTAACTTTAAAACAAGTTAAATACACATGACTTCCAATATGTGTGTGTGTTTGTACAAGTATGTTTGTGTATATATGTGCATGTCTGTGAATGTGCTTGTGTATGTATGTATTTGCATGCACATATGTGCATGCTACTCTATAACTCTATCCTGTGTAATATGGAAAAGTGTTTCACATTACTTTATTTCTGGTTGTAAATAGGGTAGGATGGTGGTAAATCAGTGGTGGGGTAAATTGGAGGAAATTTTTTTAAAAACTGTTTAACCCTTCTTATAATTTATTAAATAAATTTTAATAATGCCAAAATGTTGCTTATACAATTGTTAAAGGTATTTAACGTTTTTTAAAGTTGCTTATACATTTCTTAATAATAAAAAAATATTTATGCAGGGTTGCCAACTGCTCCAATTTCTGCGGAGTTTCTCTGAAAAAATTTAAAAACTTCGCAATTCTTCAAAGTAATGTTTATGCTCTGCAAATTCAGTCTTGAACACTTAACTAAATATTTTTTATTAAATACATAAAACTGAATAGTGGCAGACACTGAAAAAAAAAAACTATTTTTCTTTCTTTCTTTCTTTTCTTTTTCCTTGCACACATCTAGGCTGAAATCGTGATCCAATCCTTATCAACTTTTGATTTTGCATTTCCAACAGTTGCTGCATAAGACATTATTTTTTGAATTTTATTTTTTATCTATGAAAGCGCTTCAACGTATCTTGAAAAAAAAAAAAAAAAACTACCTTTTACAATTTAGCTGAAGAACCACAGGCTTCACCACGTACAATACTCATAAATAAATAGCAAAGAAAAAAGAAAGAAAGAAAGAAAGAAATAAAACATTCTAGTGCTAGGCATTCCGTAATCAAAATATTGCTGATTCAGAACAGGAACAAGTATTTGTTTACATTAGCTAAGAGTGTGTTTAATTAAAACCACAAGCTGAAAGGGGGGAAGAAAGAAACCAAATGCTATGATTATGCAGTGTTTTGATTTTCATTTAAACTATATCAATGTTTCAGTTATCTTAATGCTTAATAGGTCATTAAAAAAATTGTTTATTTTAATTATTTATGGATAAAAATGGATTCAAAGCTACTGAACTTTAAGGCAGATTGACAACGCTTTATTTAAATTTATTTGAAATAATTATGTATTTATTTTATCATCCACCTAAAGCATTAATGATTTATTATTATATCTTCATTTGTATCTAGGGGGAAAAAAAAATCAGTAAACAAATTATGACCAATAATCTGCAAAATTCTAAAGTTTACAAAACATATGGTCCCAAGCTATGCAGATTAGTGGGAGTTGACTCAGAGATGAGATTTACATTTATAGATACACATTTATATGAATGTCGGAGATATCGTTTTTTGGATTTTTATGTGATAGTATAATAATTATTTTGACATTCATGAAAATTGTTGGAAATTAAATTATTATTATTTTTTTTTTTCCCTTTGTGCTTTCTTTTCTTTCTTTTTCTTTTAATGTAACTGAATAATCTATTATTATTTTTTTTTTCCCTTTGTGCTTTCTTTTTCTTTTAATATAACTGAATAATCTACTGTCCATATATTGTCTTTATTTATGTATGGAAAATATGCCATTATGCAAAAAACAAATTACTTTTGGGTTTTAAGCTTATATTCAGACTTAATCATTTCCCATTCTTATCTCTCTTCACTGTTTTGCTAAATATATTTGATTATCAATAAATATTTCTTAATTTCATATAATTATTGTTAATTTATTTTTGTTAGTAGTTTATTTTTTATTTTTTTTTATGTGTTTTTAAAATTGCTCCTCAAAGGAGCCAAAATGCTCCTCAAAATTTCTCTGAATACTCCTCAAACTTTTTGAAAAGTTGACAACCCTGTTTATGTTCAAATATTTATTGCATACAAAAATGGAAAAAATAAAAAAATTGTATTTATTTATTTATTTATTTATTTATTGACTATGGAGAACCTTAAATTCTATTCATTTTTAGAAATAAAACATGTTGTAGACCACACAGATTAAAAAAAAAAAAATGTGAAATATGTTATCACAAGAAAAAGGATATCCTAAGCTATAATTAGCTACATGCAGTTATTTTTTTTAAGTTAAAGGGGTGCACAGATGTCGGGGAGTTAAAATTTTACCTTCAAATTACCCTGATGTAGGGAAATTGATGGAACATTTTTTTTGCAATTTATTTTTGTTTAGAATTATTTCAAAATCTTATAAACAACTTTTTTAAAGCATTTCTTTTGGTCTCTTAGCTTAATTTGGACATTTATCAAGTCAGCTGTAGGTATATCGGTCTTACTGAAGTCTGCTAGTAAGGTAAAGGCATTATTGTAAAACAAATGTGAACAGCTTGCATGTTTGTTTTGGAGCTTATATAGGTTTAAAACATGGCCTATCATTGTATTTTTAAGTTATTCTTTTCTTATCAGTATATTTCCTAATTTTAAAGCAATAAGTTTAGTTTGTTCAGGTTCAAAGCAGGTCTAAAAACATCGATTTTTGTCAAATTTTATACATTTCTAATAAAAATTCTGTAAAAGTTAAAGAAAAATGGGTTTGTTTTTCGTAATCCAATTTTACTAGTTAGTAACTTATTGTAATATTAATTATTTATGTTTTTTATGAGGAGGCTTCCACAAAACAAAATTGGTTAGAATAGGCAATTATTATTTTTAACAACATTTTTTAAAGCCTTATTATTATTTTTTTTTTAATATGAAAGTATGTTTTCTATAAAGATTTTAATTAATGTCTGAGTACTACCTTACCCTACAATTTTAACATGAATCTCAATAGGGTTTATAGCCATATCTGCAAATTAACCCTGTAGGGTAAATTGGAGAAGACTTTTACTTTAATTTTTTTATCTGAGTAAAACGTTTTTTTAAATTTATAAAGTCATCTCAGCATGATACATTAACCCCTTAACGCGCGGTGTCCTCGCTGCAAGGACGCAAAATTTAAAATCCAGCTGCAACAAAAATTTACGTTTATAACATATCAGAAAAGGCCGGGTTTTTTAACCTTAAAATTAAAAATTTCTTTTAGTTTAATTTAGTTCATCAATTCCGGTGGCAGTATAATTTAAATGATCCGAATTGTCTTGCGCCGCAAAGGGTTAATGAACTCCCCTGCTGTAGCCATTTTTACAATGGGAAAAATATTGTGAGTATGAGCATGATTAAAAAAAAAAAAAGAAAATTTCCATCAATTTACCTCCATGGGCCATCCTACCATAGGTGAAAATGTATTTGCTGCATATTCAAAGCAAGTCTTTGTAAGCTTCCCCCCCTCCCCCCCCAAAAAAAAAGAACAGTATATATATATATGTATATATATCATTTTTATGATGGAAAAATAAAATTTTTATTTATTAGGTTTGGTTTAAGGGAATTTGTTGTTATTCATCCTGCTAAAACAAGTGATGCTATCATGACTGAGGATAGGACAAAGATGTTATTGAGTTCTGTTTATATTGCTGTTAATAATACAAACTGGTGAGTTAAATATTCTAAAATTTTTAGCAAAATACATATGTCAGCTTAAAAAGTCCTAATTTTTAATCTGTATATAATCTTTATTTTTAGTTTTTCACTTTCTTATTAATTTTATAACTTTTAATTACAGTCAAATTCCTGTGTTTGTGCAACTACAACAGATGAGACAGAAATATTTTCTTGGTGTATGTGAAGGAAGTGGTATTCGCACAAGTTTTGATATGATTCATTTACATAGGACTTTTCCCCAATATAATCATCTGTCAGGACTTTTGTCTCTTTTTAAATCAAAGTTGGTAAGTTAAATTTTTCTTGATTATTATTAGTATTATTTTTTTTATATATATATAAGAAGAAAGTATTAGATTCAAGAAACTTTTTTGACCTACTATTTTTCAATGAATTTATACATCTTGAGATGTATTGATCATGATTTGATTATTTTTAGAAATTGTCTGTATGAATGTGTATGTTACCAAAATTTTTGTGGATGCTCTATATCACGAATCAATGAACAGAATTTAACCATACTTGATATTTAGTTGGACCTTGATCTAAACTGCTGCTGATTACATTTTGGGATAAATCACTCAATAGCAATCATTGTTCTCCCATTTTTTCATAATGTTGAATATGGTAGTACTGAAAAAAATTTTGTATAAATGTACCTAATAAGAATTATTTTTAACCAATTATTGTGAAATTGAAAAATATGTACTTATTTATAGTAGTAATAGTCAACTAGGGAAAAAAATGTATATGTGCTAAGCATCACTTTCGCAAATTTTCAACATGAGTATTTTTAAAAGAAAAGATTAATACTTTTGAAATGAATGGTGGAACTAGTGTTCACATTTTTTCAAAAAAAGGGCAGGGCGGATTTATCGAAAAGGGCACTTTTTTGTGAGTGAAAGGGCACATATCCCCAATACGCAGGCTTCGAGCAATGGCGTGAACAAACACATTGGAGAAACCACGGCTATTAGGATAATTTTTTCCGTCGACCACTGGAAGATACAGACCAATGACCCATAGATCGCGCCCAGAAGTGACTTCTTATAGAATTTTCAGATCTCGTTTGTTCGAAGGTATGCGAAGTCTGATTTCGCATCACATAAAAATGTATTATAAATGTATGTTTCTCAGCGAAAACAGTAAAATATCTTTAAAAAATAACGATATAGCAGATGGGAAAAGACAGGGCATATTTTCATTTAGAAAAATTGAAAGGTGCAATTTCACTTGAAAAAATTGGAAAGGTGCATTTTTCACTTTGAAAAGGGCAGGGTGCGGCGCCCTCTAAAAAACGCATAACATGAACACTAGGTGGAACTATACATCCACAATAATTTGAATCAAAACTATCTTTTTTTTTTTTTTTTAATCATTAAAATAACAATATTAATAAATATATTTCCCTAGATATCATCTGTAAGCCATAAAATTAACTTTATTTCAACATTTAGTATTATACTTCTCTAATTTCATCATGGGAAATAATTTTAATAAATAATTTGTACTGGGTGAATTTTTATAAGAAAGAAGTTGTTTTGTGATGGCCACAGCATACTTAATTTTTTTCCCTAAGTTTTGTTATATTTTATATGTTGTATGCTGCAGTAAAATGCTTTTGATAAAATTAATCAATTTAAATGTTTCTTTTTATTAGTTTTAATCGTTTATTATTTATTATTATTATTATTTTTAAATAAATGAATAACCTTCAAGAAAAGAAGAAAGAAAATAATTTCCCTAGATGTCACCTGTAGGGCATAAAATTGACTTTATTTCAACACTTAGTGTTATACTTGTTTCGGATGAAAATCGTCTGCATTCGTCATGGAAAATACCTTTAATAAATAATTTATACTGGATGAATTTGTAAAAGAAAGAACTTGTTTTGTATAGGGTCACGATGTACAAAGTTTTTTTTTTTTTTTTTTTTTTTAGTTTTGTTATAATAGTTCATATGTTATATGCTGTGATGAAATATTTTTGATAAGATTACTCAATTTAAGTATTTCTTTTTATTAATATTTTTTTGTATGTATATTTTTTTTAAATAGATGAATAACTTTCAAGGAAAAAAAAAAATGATGTGTAACAACCACATGACTTCCATTACCCACTAATATGCATATTGAAAATTCTTTTTGAATAAAATGTGGTCAGATGACATAAAACAGACTTAATTAATCAGACGCTTACCAATTTTCCTGTAGTAACCAACTAATATAATCGTTGTAAAAACATATAGACTTTATATAGCGAGTTTAAATAAAAACATTTAAGCCATTTTTTTTAGGCATCCATTTCCAAGATCTAAAACTGATTTACTTAATCAGAGAGTCTATCAATTTTCCGGTACTAACTAGGGTTTAAATTGCCATTAATTTTTTTAGCATTTTGCTAAAAGATATTGTATTATGCTAAAATATGTTGATATGAATTTCTCTAAAAATTGGATAAATTCATGATGGGAATTGTTATTCAGTTTGTACATTTTGGATTTAATTTCAATTTTTAATAGTTGAATTTAAATGCTAAAATATTTATTATAAGTATGTCAGAATTCAGAATTTCTTCATAGAAACCTTCTTAGCACAAGTATTATGCAATGACCTACCCTTACTTATTATTCTCCTTTACATGTTTTGATTGTTACTATGCTGCAATTTTTCTTGTTTATGGAAAGACTATATCTCAGCTTCTATTGCATATAAATCTGCTAAACTTGCTATGTGAGATGATTATGGGGGGGGGGGGGGAATGAACTAATTTATGTGTATATCTGCAAAAAAAAAAAAAAAAATGTTGCTGCTATTATTTGCCATCTGCGATTTTCTATATGACTATATATCAGCATCTATTAGTTGAAATTGCATTAAACTATGTAAAACTTTTATAGTGGTGAGAAATGTTTTTGTGCATGTTGACTAGTAGGTGGTGCTGTTATATAGGATCATATGCATAAGTGTTGTGCATATATTAAGTAACAAGAGTGGTAACTTGTGTCAGATCTGGCAACACATTGGAGGTGAGACATGGAGATAATGCAGATGAATAAATGGTACACCCTCATTAAGGGTTTCAAGTTTCTACAGTCAAGCAGAGAACAAGTTGTTGTTCATATATATATATTTTTTTTCGTAAAACAGTTTTTTTTTAAAATTTGTTTTAAAAATTATTGATTTCAATTTCAAGCAACACTGTTCTATCAGGTTTTTCATCAGATTTGGGCGCAGTGCTATGAAAAGTTTTGCAAAACTTCAGCAAGTCTTTGAAGACAGTGTTTTGTCAAAGGCCCAGGTACTTCTAGAAAGAAGTGTGTTGATTGAAGATGAATTATGCATTGGAAGGCTTATCTTCAAAAACTGATGAAAATGTTTTCTGATTAAGTGATCTTTTACATTTAGATTTTCAGTTGATAGTTAGAAATAATGATCGGGAAAGAGTTAAATTTGTATCATACCAGCCATGAATAACTGTTGAATCACACCACTACTTATGAAGGCTGTTGTATTACAACAGTGTCACAAAGCAATTTTAATAAAGAAATTTTTGGCCAGCAAAAACATCCCTATGTAGCTCCCCAGCTACCTTTTTTTGCCTGACTTGAGCCTTTGTGATTTTTTTATCTTTCCCAGTTTCAAAATTCCCCCCAAGGAATATTATTTTAACACACTGAAAAATATTTAAAAGGCTGTAACTGACCAGTTGAAGATTATTCAGTTATTCACCTACCAGAATTGCAGCATTGCTATTTGAAATGAAAGAACTATTTCCAGTGTGGCTTTCCAAAAAGTTATTTTGAGAGAGACAATATCAAATTGTAACTTTATTTCTAAGTGTCAGTGCTCTCATGATGAACGCATACTGGCCGTACTGTGTAAAAAGTTCCAATACAAGAAACTCTTGAACTGTAAAGCATTTTATCATTGTTTCTTGGGTCTCTCAACATATGACATCTTTAGTATTACCATGAATGTTTGGTGATATTACATATATATGTTGACTTTCTACCCTTCAATTTTTTTAGGCTGTGTCAACATTTGATGTTCCACCTGTATCTGTGTCCATTCGATTTACATATGTGCTTCAAGACTGGTCTCCATGCAGTTGGCCTCAGCCCCCACCTGGTAAGTTTTTAAAATTTAATATTAGTTTAGAATTTGTGCTTTGGTAAAAATTTGCCAAACTTTAATGCTTTCTCGTTTTGTAACAGTAGAATTGCACTAATCCAAACTAATTGGGACTAATGTCTGTTCAGATTAAAAATTTTTGATTTACTCGAAATTCCAATAAAAATAGAAAAGAAAAAGATGTGTGCTAAAAAAAGTGTAATTTATATGTACTGAAATAAATAATTCGATTTCACTGGAAAATTATTTATCACGGCAAGAATACAAAAGGGATTTTTAAAGCATTGCCACAAAATATCTTGCATGTTAAAAAGAGTCTTGGGCTCCAATCTCTAAAATGAGTAAAGTGTGACAGTGTTAACATGCTCTAATACAATAGGAGATAATAAATTACCACAAATGTTTGTAGAACCCTAGTACATTAAAAAATATTAACATGAATTAACTTCCTCTATTTTACAGGAATCGGAACAAAGCGTAGATGGCTGTCTAGCTTTTTAGAGAATGGTTCAAAAAACAGTTTTGTTCCAGCAATATAAAATTTTAATAAAAAGAACAGTTTACGAAACCTTGCTTTACTAATTTTGAATTATACTCCATCTCATCCAGTAGCAACATCGTTGTGTTGAGGAAATATAGAATCAGTTTTTCTACCTCCTAATGTAACATCTTTATTACAGTCTATGAACTAAGGAGTGTTACAACATGTAAAATCCAGCTACGGAAGATGCTTCTATGAAAACTAATTTAATGCAATTGTATTTCTGTCTTTTTACCGCAACTTATGAAGAATGCTACATTCTTGCTCAAAAGTTTAGCAAGATTTGCAAACGGTCAGTTTTTTTCAATTAAAAAACTTATCTTTCGATGAAATGTTTTCAAACTTTGGGTATTTAAAGAACCGGGTTTTCCTTTTATTTTTCAGTAAAAATTGGTTTAAGACAGCATTTAGGGGACCGGTAACAAATTGAGCGAAATCAACACTATTTGTGATCACCCTGTATTGCTAAGCAAATAAAATAATCTGTAATTTTAGGATATGTTAATATAGACCCAGTAAAATATGTGAATGAATTTGTGTGATGATAGCATGTTGAATAGTGGAGACATAAACATTTACTTTAAAACTCCAAAACAAATCAGCATGTTTTTTATTTATAATATACACAGTTTTAAACGAAAATTATTCTCACTTTCAGATAAATTGAAAAAACACTTTTGAAGCAATATACTGCAATCGGAATACAAATATCTTAAATATCTCATGAACTCTGAGTATTTTTATGAAAAACGTTTTCACTGTGCATGCATGAAAGATAGAAAAATTTTTTATTGCATAGCTAGATAAAATGGGCAATTTTTTTCAAAAGTTCATTTGAATACATTAAAAATTATGCAAATTGTCTGAAAAAGAATGAACTAGATTTTAGGTATTTTCCATAGTTGAAATTTCATAAGGGGTTTTTCACATGCCGTGTAATTAATTTGGAGATCCAGTTATTTCAACAACTTTGCAAAAGTTCTTTTTTGTGAGAAACCCTATATGATCTCACAAATCTTAGTGAATAAACAAAAACATGTATTTTAAATTTACAAGCTTATAAGGGGTTTTTCACAAAAAAGTACATTTGGTTGAATTAATTGGATCTTCAGATTAATTATGCGGCATGTGGAAAACCCCTTATGAATTTTCAGCTCTTGAAAAATACCTAAAATCTAACTTGTTCTTTTGCCAACAATTTGCTTAATTTTCACTCTATTCAAATGAACTTTTGACAAAAGTTGCCCAATATATCTAGCTTTCAACCTATGTAATAAAATTTTTTTCTATTTGTTGCATATGCACAGTGAAAACATTTTTCATAAAAATGCTCATATTTCATGAGATATTTAAGATATTTGTATTTTGATTGCAGTATATTGTTTTAAAATTGTTTTTTCAATTTATTTCGAAGTAGGAATAGGTTTTGTTTAAAACTCTTTGTTTAAAACTTTGTATATTATAAATAAAAAAAACACTGATTTTTTTTTTTTTTTTTGAGTTATAAAATAAATGCTTATATCTCCTTTATTTAATATGCTGTCTTCGCATAAATTCATCCACAAATTGTACTGGGTCTATATTAACATATCCTAAAGTTACAGTTCGTTTTGTTCAATTAACAATACAGGGTGACCCCAAACATTATTGATTTTGTTGAATTTGTTACCGGCCCCCTAAATGTTGTCTTAAACCAACCTTCACTGAAAAACACGAGGAAGATCCAGTTTTTCAAATACCCAATGTTTGAAAACATTTGTTTTAAAACAAAGTTTTTAAATTGAAAGAAACTGATTGTTTGCAAATCTTGCTAAGCTTTTTGAGCAGGAGTGTGTAATAGAGGATGTAATTTACTAAGTATCAGAGCTATGGGACAATGTTACACAAAATTGTTCAGTAAAGTCATGAAAGAAGTTATGGCCATGTTTAGCTGATTTTAGCAATGTTGAATAGGATGGAGCAAACAAAAGCAGAATTCTTCAACTTATTAAATGTATCTCAAGCTGTGTGTTACAACTGAACACACTGTAACTGAGTCATTTTTTTGTGATGTTGATGCCAATCAGACAATACAAATTGAACTCACGAAAAATATTCACCCTTCAGTTTTTGATGAATTTACATATTTTGAGATATCCTAAACACGATTTGACCATTTTTAGAAAATGTCTGTTTCTGTGTGTGTGTGTGTGTCAAAAATTTTGTGAACGTTGTATCTCCTGACTCAAAATTTAATTGAATTTGGTATTTAGTTAGACCTTGACCTAAACTGGTGCTGATTACATTTGTGGATCAATCTCTCAGTAGGTGGCAGTGTCATCCCATTTTTAATATGGCATTTCTTTTATTATGGCAGTATAAAACAGAATTTCATATCCTATAAATGTACATAATGAGAGAATCATTTTTAGTTTTTGAACACGAAATTAATATATATATATATATATATAATATATAATGGTATATGATAGTAATAGTTAACCAGGAAATAATTCTGCCACTTTTAATATAAATTCATAAAACTACAAGATTTCCTTTGCATTTGGATCATTTAAAACAAATTTAAGAAATTGTAATGACAGTGACAATTTAAATTTTTCACTTTTCTGTTTTGTGATTCTGGAATATTAAATATATAAATAAATATATACATATATGTTGCATGATATATGTGCTGAATTTCAGAACTTTGCCACTATCCATGCTCGAGATAAGCAAAGTAGTAATGGATCACAAAGAAAAAAACATTAGTAATACAAATTCTTTAAGTAAATTTTGTGATTCCTTTCCTAAAATTCTGCAAAATACTAATGAATTTATTTGAATGTGGTCCATAGAAGGAAAGATCCTTTCATGTGAATGTGATTATTACACTTAATAATGTAAGTGTAACATATATTTATTTATGATAATTTCTGTGAATGTTTTAGTTTATCTAGAAAGATTATTTGAAATGAATGTTGTAAAATATTTACAGTTATTCATAATTTAATGGTTAATTACTTTTATCTTTTCTTTTAGAAATTGACGAACTTGGAGAAGATATTACACCTACTGATATTGGTAGACTTCCATGTGGAGCTCTTGAAGATCCAGTTCTGTTAGTTTCATTTTCTTTCTTTCTTTTTCTTTCTTCTTCTTCTTCTTCTTCTTTATTTTATTTTTTTTTTTTTTTTCTAACATTATTTTGAACTTAAAATTATTGATTTTCACATTAATCCATCCCCCCCCCCCAAAAAAAAAGCGTGAGATATCACTGGTATGCCAAGAATCAATATCTACTCTTCTTGTGAAGGAAACCAAATTATTATTTAATCACCATTCAAGAGATGGGGCCACTAGTGGTTTTACTCTGTATTTCTAAAAACGATAGGAGGAGTTTTCTTAAAGGACTTTGAACATTAAAAAAAAAAAAAAAAAAAAAAAAAAAAAGAATGTTTTTTATGTTTAATAAATACCCATTAACAAAAATATTTATTTATCATTTTTTTTTTTTTTTTTTTCATTGTAAAATTGATACTTTTTTTTCCTTTATAAAGAAAAGAGTGAAATACTACTGAGAATTACTACTGAGAATTTTAGCATTTTTAATCTTTTATTATTTAGTTGTAAATTTCAAAAACCCTTATGTCAAATTTTATTTACTATAGAGTTGTTACCCTTTTAGTAACATTTTTAAAACTCTCTATACGTTAAAACACTTAGCAAAAGCATGCTTTTTATTCAATGTAAATTATTATTTTTATTTTTAAGTTACAAAATTGCTTTGAATTACCAGTACAACATGCCATTAAACTCAAACAGTACTGTAATCAAATATACCCAGATTAGAAAATAACTCCTTTTTTTCTTTTATTTTTTTTTCTTTCTTTTTTCTTTTTTTTCTTTTTTTTTTTTTTTTTATAATAATAATAATAATAATAAATAAATAAATTACAGTAAACCTTCTATTATTCACAATTTTGCTTCAACTTTTTTTTTTTGATACAATGGGTTATTGTGTACATTAAAAAATCTACAGCAGTTAAGAAATTATGTAGCTAAGCATGCAGTTAAACATTACAAAGCAGAAAAAACAAGGAAAGACATTGCTTAGGCGTTAATTGTTAAGAAATCTATGTTAGTATTGTCCTGGAGGTAGATTTTACCAAATGCGGAAAATACATTGTAAAAATATGAAAATACTGTGGCTCTTTCTTATGATGCTATTACACACAATTTTCTGCACAACTTTTGTTCAAATTCTTTTTTCTTCCAATTTCTGGAGGCTAAAATCTAAAAGAAAGTTGTAAATGGTTAGTTAAAGATTACACTGCTCGGCGTGAAAATTGCCTCTGACACCATTTCAGCATATTCTTAGTAAAATGACCTCCTGAATCCGAATATGATCACCATTTTGCCCAATCACCCACTGTTTTCTAGATACACCCCCGCCCTCATTTTTATTATTGTTTGGTAATTTATACCCATCAGTTTGATTTGGAGAGGAACAATGATTATTTTAACCACTGACCTGAGGAGCTACAGAGGTAGAAAGTTCTAAAACACGAATATTTGTAGTAAGGAGGAAATTTAAAGGGGATTTGTGCCCAGAAAACAAAAGAAAATGAAAAAAAAACAATCAGTTTCTGCCCCCCCCTCCCACAATATTTCTCTTATTTTTTACATATTCCAGCTTCCAGTTTGCCATTTCCTTACCAAAACACCCCAAATAATAAAAATTATACAGAGGAATTTTTTTCAAAATATATATGTTACTGTTAAAGTGCAGAAATCAGTTAATCTGTAGATTGACTAGGTAATCTGCACATTAACTAGGGTGATCCATTAAAGTGAAAAATAGTTTCATTTTTCAAATTACCTAGGTAATCTGCGAATTACCTAGACAATCTGCACATTACCTACTAGGCACTCGTTAAAGTGAAAATAAGATCTCTGGTGTTGTATTACAGCATGCTGTGTTTTATTTGTTTTTTTTTTCATTCGGGGAAAAAAAAAAAAAGATTAAGTTTTCTTTTCTTTTCTTTCTTTCTTTACTTATATTAATCTGTATGTGTTTTAATGTTTGTCTTTTAAAGTTATATTTGTTTTAATTTTTTTATTGATTTCATCTTTTTTATTCTGTGAATATAAGTTTGAAGATGTTATGCATTTTTAAAATGAAATATAATAACTTTAACAGCTTTTAATTAAATTCTATTTTGTAAATGAATGTTAAAATTGAAATACAGTGATGATTTCTTTTCAAAATAAAAATATTTAACCATTTAATTTTAAAAAAAATGTTTTATTAACAACATATATTGCTATTACTATTTTTTTAAAAAAGTTATGCACCAATTTTTAATTCGCTAAAGAAATATTAAATTAGACAAATCAGAAGCATTATTTAAGAAGTACTTCAAATAATTAAAACTGCTTCAATAATTTTTAGAGTGCATGAAAATTAAAATGACAGTTTTCCAATGCTTTATTAAACTATATTTTGCAGCATGAATATATCTGTACAAGTTTAGCAAATATATTAATTTTACAATAAATAAATAAATAATAATAATAATAATTTTAAAAAAATTATTATTACATTTTATGTGATAAACTACAATGAAATTATCAGAAAAAGCGAACAAAATTAAAAATAAAAATATAATCATGATATATAAAATAAAGGAAATTTGAAATCGAAAGAAAAAAAAAATTGTAATGAAATGCTAAAAAATGCATAAAAATTTCATATTAAGTATTTATTAAGTAATGCCATAATACTGAATGCCATATTTTTCAGAGTTAAAAATTAATACATCTTTTTTTTTTTTTTTTTCAGTAAGTAATAGTAATTTAAATCAATTTTAAAATAAATTAGTTTTAAAAAGTTGTGGTTTAATAGTTTTATTTAGGTTTAATAGTTTCACTGACAGAATTGAAAAAGAGAAGAAATAAGATCAAAATTAAAACAATCATAACTTGCTTGTTACTTTAAATTTTGTGTTGGTCATAATAAGAAACCTAATCATGGCTTCGATGCTCCTCGTTTTGTGTTTGCCATTTATCATCATAGTGCAGTAGAAGGGAAGAAAGTTTTAGTTTGTGTTTGAAGATCATTTGCGTATCTTTATCACATGACTGTTTGACGTCATAGTCAATGTAAAAAAAAACTAAGGCTCGAAACAAACGTTTGAACTTTAACGATACAGTAGTCGCTAATGTGCAGATTATCTAGTTAAAACGCAGAAAACTGTTGATTCTGTACTTTAACGGGTCTTTTTAGTTAATTTGCAGATTAGCTAGGTAATCTGCACATTAACGTATTTTGAGCTTTAACAGTAACATATATATAAAAATGAAGTGATTGCAATTGGTTGATTTCTAAAGAAATCAACCTAAAATAATAATACAGTAAAATATTATAAAAGAAACAAGCTGAATTATTTCATTAATATTGTACAAATGTTCATTTCACGTATTTTTTCATTACATTATTATATAAAATTTCACTGTCTGTTGGTACATATAAGTAATTGATTCAATTAAATTTTGGTTCTTAAAAGTGGTTAATTCAGTGAACTCTTAATTTTTTTATAAACTGGTGATTCAGTTAACCACTGTTAATGATTCATCTGAGCACATTCAGTTAATGATTAGTTCATTTATAAATGACTGATTCATTTAATTGGTGATATAGAGACATGGATAACCCAGTTAATTTTTGTTTAAGCACAAATTATTGTCCCTTTTAAAGGGCTGTAGAAAGAGAAGAGTGATCACAAAAATGCTAATTTATTATTATTAAACATTCTTTTTAATTTCAATAAAAACTTGTAAAATAAAATAAATAAATAAATAAATCTCGTCTATGCTTTTGGGCAGCCTGTGGTAAAACTGCATTTTTTCTTTTTTTTCTTTTCTTTTTCCTTTGACAATACATATAAACAAAAATTAAAAGGTTTACGGGTCCATCAAGTCTCAAGCTCATGGTGGTTTATCTTCTCAGTTACTCAACAGCAATTTATTACTGCTGTAATTTTATATTATTGTGATAAGCATTACTGTTTTGCTATGAATAGAGTGGATTATTCACTAATATATGAAAATCAATTTGTTTGTACCCACCATTTACAAATTTTATGTAATTGTTTGTGTTAGTTATAAAAAGTTAACAAAAGTTAACATATGCTTGTATTTAATGATTTACCTTTATATCAAATAAAGCCAATATTTTTATTAAAATTTATAATTTATACTCTATAAATATGCTTTTTACAACAAATTGATTAATATTTTATTTGAGACTAGAATTTGTTTAAAATGTCATTCTGATTTGACGTTTATCTGTATAAAAATCAAAATTCTTTGGTTATAAATATGAATAAATTCTTCACTCATTAATGAACCACAGCCCATAGTTATAATTCAGTAATTACTTATCTATAAAATATAATTTAAATAAAAAATTTTTAATCTCTTTTAGTGAATTTCATTTATCTGTAACTTGGCCTCATTTGTTTGAAGATGCTGTTATAGACAATGATGTTCATTCGTAAGTAATTCATTTAGAATATTGTTTTAATAAAGTGCTTTTACTGAAGCAATTACTGAAACTTTAAAGGCTTTTTTCTGAAGATTGTGGGGTTAGAGTGCACTACTGCTTTAATATATTGTTACTTTCATAGTATACTATAATTTTGCGCAATTTCAACCTGATCTGAATTTTTCATGTTGTGACCTCTCTTTGACAGTTGTTTGGAGACTGTTTGGAGTAAGAAGATCCATTACTAAGGATCTTCTTACTCTGTTTAAATATATCTATTCTGTTTTATACTGGTACAAGAGAAAATTTTCATTCAACCTGTGGCCTCTCTCCTGAAGGTTTTTCTTAATGTAAATGGCAAATTTAATAAAAATTAAGGAGATTTATATAAACAGACATTAACAACTTTATTGAGACTGAAATTGCTTTAGACCCCAATCAGCCGTATGAATGTCCCTTTTTCCTAAAAGGTTATGTATTTATACTGTACAATCATACTTTTAGTTGCAAAAATATTTCAAATGAAGTAGTAATGATGTCATGTCATGAAAAAATCCACAAGTTTAATATTGCAAAACTCACACAATCAATTTTTTTATGAATATAGTCAGTAAAACAATCTTGATACACTAACATTATGCATATATATTTTTAAATTTAAAGTTAACCAAATTATTTAATTTAAAAATGTGAGATATTTATAGATGTTTTTGGGTTTCAATAAAAGATCAGGTAAAAAATAAATTAGAATATATTCCATGTTTAAATTGGTATGTAACACAAAATCGGTATCTGCCAAAATTACAATAAAAAGAAGTTCCCTGTTCATGAAAGAAGGGTGCTTGTATATTGAAATGATTTCATGCTCAATGCACTGAGAGTAATTGCTTTTCTCCTCCAAGTGGCAAATTCAAAATTTAAGTATGAAACTAAGTAAAACATACAAATAATATCATTTATAATTTATAGACAGATTGATTAGTTTATAGTGTTAAATTGAAACCTGGTTAAAAGCATCACATAAAAAATAAGAAAACTGTACAGAATGAAACAAATGAATAATAATGTTATAAAAAAGAGTCAAGATAGTGTGTTTAATTTATGTTATTTGTTTAATTAATTAATATTAATAATATTATTATTTTTTGCAATTTTACAAATATACTCTGGATGGGTACTTCTCATACAGAAAATAAAACAGAGGAAAAATGTAATCTATAACCTCAAGCAAAAAAGGGGAAAATAGAATCAGTAACATTAAAACTCTATTGTAACATAGTGTTTGTATAAAATAATTTAAAATTAATTTATACAAACAATATAATTTATACAGCATAAAGTTTGAAAATATATAATTTTTTTAAACTTTAGTTTTATCCTATTTAATATAAATACCATGTTTTATTTCATGAAGAGAATTTCTGATATTTTGTGCTCAAACCTTTTTTCTCCTCTTTTTTTCTTAATTTTTTTTTTTTATAAAGTTATTTATTTTTGTGATATTTATTTTCCTATCATCTTTAATTTTAAGCAATTTGATTCCTATTTCCAGAGACCTTAATCCTGTTTTGTCACCAAAATGGTCAGTACGCATGAGGACCTCAGAAAAACCTAGCTGCTCTATGGGTAATATTTTCAATATATATTTAAATTCATTTTGTATTTTATTTATGGACATAGTATATGTTACATACCTTACTGTTACATGTTTCATTGAAGAGATATTTCCCGAAGCAGGTCGTTTCGACGCGGGGTCAGTTCGACGCCATACGTTTCGACGCGGAGTCAATTCGACGCCATATTTTTTTTTTTTAGTATTTTTATTTATTTTTAGAATAAACATGCAATATGCCTGATATGATATATATATATTTTATATTATATATATGAAGCGTGATTCAAATGAATAAGTAATATGACTGATTTTTATTTATTGATTTAGCGATTGTTTGCACGCATATTTGAAATAAATCAGCATCGGTATTATATCGTCGCATTAAATGGAATTCTGCTATTTTGCTAATTTTCTGCTAAATGTCTGAACTTTATTCGTTCAGTTGATAGCGAAGGTTGGGGGGGGGGGATTTCACTTGTCAAAATAGAGATAGATTTATTGACAAGCCTGTAATATGTTTCAAAGAAAAAAGAATAGATAAGGATAAGCTAGTTGAAATGCAATAAAGTTTGAAATATGTTCAAAACCTTTGGAATTTTCTTAAAATTGCAATTAGTTCAGAAACGTTATTTGCACTTTTAAAAGACTGACAGTTTAGGACATTCTTTGAGGCTGTCAAAATAATAAAGTACAACGCCAGGTTTTTCTTATCAACGAAGTAATTCCTGTTGAATTCTTTGTTATAGTTTTTTGGGTTTCACATTAACATTTATTATATATCTGTTATATCAGTCATATTACTTATTTATTTGAATCACGCTTCATATATATAACATATGAAATATATATATTATATCATGCATATCGAATTTATTTGAATAATGATGCAAACTTATTCTAAAAATAAATAAAAATACGAAAAAAATGTATGGCGTCGAACTGACCCCGCGTCGAAAAGTTGGCGTCGAACTGACCTGTACCGGATATTTCCTAACTGTATATGTTAGAAAGATATTGAAAACATTATTTTATTTTATTTTGTCATGAAATTCAAAATTTATATGAAAATATTAATGATAACAAAAAAAAGCCCTTGCATTACTCAAAGAGTATAGAGCAAAAATGTTAAATACAGAATTAAACATATTTTTATGCCAAACTTTAATCATATTATTTATTTATTTTTATTACTATAAATACTATTCATCTTTGTAAAATTTTATTATTTTATTTGCCTGAAAAATTATATTTCTAATATTTAAAATGTCAATACTTTTTTTTCCCCCTTCTGTAGCAGAGTATTTGAAAGAATTTGCAATGTTATCTCAAGGATATGATGCAGATAATCAGCTGTTAGTTAATGTTGTTCCTGATGAAGATGAATTAGGTATGCATTTTTATATAAGTGCATATTTTACATGCATTTTACCTAAAATGTAAGCGTTATTATTCTGTTTTGCATGTTGAGAGTAGAGCTGGACGATATCAGAAATCAAATATTGCGATATATCGCCAAGTTAATATCGATATTAATGATATTATCGATATTTTTTCAAGAAAAGGAAAATAGACATTTGCTACTTTTTAAAGATAAATTAACACCAATTTTAATGTATACAAGCATGGATTGTTTTCAGTGTCCGGAGATGAGAGAAGTCATGTAAAGCCGCACCAGATTGTAAAAATGTGAGAAAAATGACAGCTTTGGGCTTTCTCACGGTTTTGTGAGGTCTAACTGCAATAGAGACAGTGCCCGGAGATGAGAAGTCATGTAGATCCACACCAGATTGTAAAAACGTGAGAAAAATGGCTGCTTTGGCCTTTCTCATGGTTTTGTGAGATCTAACTGCAATCTTTAAGAGACAGTGTCCGGAGATGAGAGAAGTCGTGTAGAGCGGCACCAGATTGTAAAAAACGTGAGAAAAAATGGCGGCTTTGGGCTTTCTCATGGTTTTGCAAGGTATGACTGCTATAGAGACAGTGCCCGGAGATGAGAGAAGTCGTGTAGAGCCACACCAGATTGTAAAAACGTGTGAAAAATGGCGGCTTTGGCCTTTCTCACGGTTTTGTGAGGTCTAACTGCAACGTTTCCGGATGCAATCTTTAAGAGACAGCGTCCAGAGATGAGAGAAGTCGTGTACAGCCGCACCAGATTGTAAAACAATATACAGTATATAATTATTAACACTTCACATTAGCAAGTTAATTGTATGATACATTATTTGTATCATACAAGGATGGAAAGCGTTCGCTGACGATGACGCGAGTTCAATGATTTTTGTTCACCCAAAAGTTTTCACTTCAAATGGAAAGCGTTTGCTGACGATGACGCGAGTTCAATGATTTTTGTTCACCCAAAAGTGCTCAACGCGCCTAAAGAAGTTTTCACTTCAATAAATGAATGAATATGTAAGTAAATATATTACTTTTATGTCGAAAAAAATATGTAAATGTACATTTTTTTTTTTTTTTAAATAATTAAAATAGAATTGGAAAAAAAAAAAAAGTGCTAAAGAAATGGAACCGCTTCAGCATAGCCCTTTTCAAAATTTAAATTTGGCACCGAAGTAAACCGGATATTTCTTTCCAAAATTTTCGATAGCCACTTTAATTCATCAATAAATTGACAACAAAAATTTAAAAACCACAAAGGGGCTCCTTTGCTAAAGTTATACCAAAGACATTTTAAGAAATGAATATAGTAATCGATGCTAGTGAATGAAACACAGTTATTAAAATAAGTCCAGTCGTACTAAATTAAATTCTGTTTACATAGAATGTTAGCAGAGTTTCTATTTATTTTTTTATTTTTTTTAACCACTTTTCTTTTGTTTAAATCTCTTATATTTAATAAGAACAGCTAAAATAAATAAATAAATGAATAACAATAATAATAAAATGCTGCACAAAAAATAAAATAAAATAAAAATGAATAAATAAAATAATAATAAAATGCTCAGTGTTATATCATTTTTCAGTCGGAAAACTGTCCCTATAAAATTTCTGAAGATAAAAATCTATTTTACTAGCTTAATAAAGAACTGAGTTTATTAAAATATTTAACATTAATAATGATAGAAGGTAAACTTATATATACAAAAAAATTTACATTATACTGCACACAATTGAAAATTACAGATCGAAATATGTTCGGAAATGATTTTATTATTTTCATCTTGGAGACATCCAAAACATTTCCTTTTTTTTTTTTTTTTTTTTTTTTAAATACCACTTGATATTATTCCGAACAATCGATGTCAATGAGTGAACATCCGGCAGACGAGATTACTCTTGCGATCAAAGTTCTAGTGGATATCAGTGTCTGAAATACTGCAATTCGGTTTTGATCATGTTTGATAAACATATGTTAAATCTCGCATGTTCATTGGCCAGTTAATACTGATCCGATATGAATGAGCCAATAGCAGGAAATGAGCTGCAATATTACTGGTATGGGGATATCTTCGAATGTAAGAAGCTGGGAAATAATATACTGCGATAACTTGATGAGTGATGAATGAAATATTTTATATGTTATCGTTCAACGTCTGACTTTTTAAGCAGTGGTACTGGTATTTATTTTCGATTTGAGAGATCACCGGTATGACAGAAAAAGGAAGTGGTTATATTACATTCGGATGTAGAGGGATGTATTGCGGAAAGAGAGAGATCGTTTGGGGCTATGAGAGAGGGATGTGGGGAAAGAAGGAAAGGAATATTAGAGTAAGATATTCGGTGCTATATTTCAGGTGGGATTCAATCGGTCGTGCTGTGCATGCGTGGTAAGGAAAAGCGGAAAGTGGAGTTTGAAAGAAAGGGAAAGAAGAGCCTTTTGAAAGAGGTAGTAAGATTGGATGTTTTGAAGCTATTTATCGATGTGCGATAGGTTGGCTGCATGGTGCATGCTGCGAAATATCATTAAAGCGATATATCGGCAGAGTAAGATTTTAAATACTGTTATTGCGATACTAAAATAATATTGATATTTTGTGATATATTGATAAATAATCCAGCCCTAGTTGAGAGTTTAGCTCTCAAAGTTGGCCCCAACCAGTGGCCGAATAGTTCTGCACTCAAAGCTTGTAGATGGGAAGTGCCGGGTTCAATCCCAGGTCACACTTATCGATCTAGCCATTCATAGTTTTCTGTTTTTTTTTTTTTTTTTCAGAAACTCATGTAAATATGGCTAGGATCCCTTAGAAAGACCCTCATGGAGGGCATTTCACCTATAGGTCAAGGACTCTAGTGTAGAGCCACACAACAACAATAACAGCTCTCAAGGTTGGTAAATGGCAAATAATGAGCTCAAACCCAGAGTGCACTTGTCTGCCTAGTTATTCAGTTTTCTATAGTTCTCTCCTAAACTTGCATGAATACAGGCCAAGGCCTCTAAGATTGCTCCTTATTGGCCTAGGTCCTGAGTGTGAACAATCAACCTTGACCTGTACACTACACTGTTGCATATTTTAATTATGGTATCTATCCTTTGTACAGTCAGCCAAAAAAAAAACGCCACCCCCCCACCTAATTTCGCCGTAAATTATCGTAGAAACATTTGACTGGTACCGATCGATTTGTAATAACGTCTAGTTTATAACGGTATAGTTAGATTTTGCATAGGGGGTCGTCTACATATTAAAACTGGCATATGCTTAATTTTTTTCAATGGCAACCCCTACTTTTGACTTCATATTCAGATTTCTGAGATCAAGACGGTTCGGAAAACATACCTATTTATATACTTTAAATCAATTCTAAATAGAGTTACAAGTGAAAATATATTAGGGGTCCGTTTATACATTTAGAAAATATAAATCATGATCTAACACCCAGTATACATTATTTATAAAGTTTCACACCGGAAAAAAAAATCAGAAATGTTAATTATAAAATAAAAAATCTAAGTTAGTTTATGGATTAAAAGATTATTATTGGTTTCTATTGATTAAACATCAAATAGTTCACTTCATACGAAGTAAATTAAATAGCTTGAATAGATATTAAAATATCTAAGATGTCATAATTAATATGATCTGTACGGATCGATTATGGGAAAAATATCAAATATTTAAGTTTCCTAAATTCTATGATTTTACAAAATATGCATAAAATTTGCCTAACATATATATTTGTTTTCTTTCTTTTTTTTTTCTCTTAATACAATTTACAAGTCTTTATTTTATAAACTTTTTATAAAAAGAATGCAGATTGTAATGTTAATTTATGTATTCAAAATTTAAATAGTTAGAAATTAAATAAAAGTTAATTTTTTTTGCGTCAGATTAGCCACACGTTTAAATATTAATATTTTGTGATTTACACATACATGAAGCTTTTCGAATGCAGAATTTTATAATTTCATTATCAAGGATTTTAAATATGTGCCTTGACTTAATTAATATTAAGAGAAATGTTCGATATTCTCGCAGATATATATTTATTTATTTATTTCTCAATATATTGAGAACAAAAAACTATATTTTATAAATTAGCAATGTGAAAATGATAAGATTTCCTCGTAAACACAAGAAAACAATTAATCGCATGAACACAAATAAAATAAATACATAAAAATAGAACTTTATTACGAATCATACTTTTAAAATGTGCTCTCCTCTCTGTTCCTGTTAAAATTCTCTGTATAATTATCAGTCTAAGTTAACAAAATTGTGTCAGATTGCAGTTTTTTTTTTTTTTTTTTTTTTTTAAGGAAAAAAAGAAGAAGATAAGGAGAAGGAGGAAAGATCAAAACGAATAGAAAGCATATTAAACGTTAATACCCTTTGAACACTGGAAAAGGGCGGGGTTTAGTATTGTATGTCATTTGGGAGTTGTAGAGTGCCAGAAAATTACTTGATGTAATAAAACTTTTCATTTAAAGGGTATTTAAAGCAGCATTATATTTTATACAAAGACTATTCAGAAAAAAAGTACCATTCATCCGGTTCATGAAAAATAAAGAACATTTTCTGGCATTGTTCCATGTATATACATTCTTGTCAACCTAACCTGGAGGATTACTGGTCCCGCCCTTTCCGTACATTTTTTTCACATCAGTCTTTGTAGAATATTTTTTTTTTATTTAACAGGTTCAGCGCCATGTCAGCCATCGGTGGCTGACACTGATCTTTCCATTTAGGCCAAGTCAGCCGGCAGTGTAAAATATGATGTAAAACTACAGAATTTACATAGTTTTAAGTAATTACTGACAATTTATTTAAAATTTATTTCCCTTTTTCTCTTTTTTTTTTTTTTTTTAATTATAGGATTTTTATAGGATTATATCGTTAAGGCCTAATGGGGTTTATCGAAACTCGATAAACATAACACGCTTCTAAGCAGTGCGTGTGGCCTGAATGGGATTTCCATAAGAATTCGCGTGGCGCTCAGTGAGTTAATCGTAAATGTATTTGAAGTTAATTACTCTAAAAATTAAATTGTGTACACAAAGGGGCGGGAACTAACAATGTTACGGGTTTGGTTGGCAAGTATGCATATATATTTCGCTTGATTTATAAAAAATTATAACACATTTTCTTTTTTTTTTCAGTATTTTGTGTTTATATGTCTCATTAAAAATAAATACAATATTCATATATAAACATTTCATACAGTAATGTATATAAACATATTTATTAAAGAAGTTTTGTTGATATTATATAATTATTTTTCTATCTGTATAGTATATTAACACAAATATATTTTGTAAATTTCGCAGCATCGAAAAACAGCAACATAGCTTCCATATCAAAGTTTAATGTAAATAGGACGTAAGCGTACTGTAGCTAGTGTTGAAATTTGAAAAAAAAAAAAAGAATAACAGTGGGCTAAAAATACCCCGGAATATATTAAAATGTTGTTTATTCTGGTTTTAGTCAGGTGATATCATTTGTGCTAAGTAGCTGGATCCACCCTCTCTTAAGCTCAGGTTCAGCTCATCATTAAAATATTGTTTTTAATATCTGCCGCACCAAAATTTTCAAAACAGAAATGCCAATTTTCATATGTTTTGAAATCTTCCCGTTTCAACTTTAAAAGCATTTAGATTAATTTATTTTATTTTGAATTTTTAAATTTAGACGATTAAAGTCTTTTAAATGAAATTTCAGGATTCTGTAAGATCAATATATATATATTTGAAAGTAATAAGACTATTCCTTTGTTTTGAATTTTTATTCCATAATAACTGTGACTTTGATTTCGTGATTAGGAAATTGAAAATAAATACTATTGAGCTATGTTCCAATAATAGATCTTTTAAACTTAAAAAAAAAAAAAAGCAATTTTTCACTATTTGATTCTGCATAAAAAAAACTTTTAATAGAAATTTGATATTTTATTATGTTACATTATGGGATAAACTTTAAATGACACAAAGCTTACAAACGGTACAGTAACCAAATGCAAATATGTCACAAAAAAATTTAAACAGAAAATTCATGGTAATTTTTTTTTTTTTTTTTTTTAATTATTAAATATTCATGATAATAATAATAAAACGATTGTCGAATGCATAATTGCTGTTTCATGCAATCAGTTTCGCTGTACCGTGTTTTCTAAAACATGATATTTAACTAGAGGTGTACGTACTCTTGAATATTGAAATGCGAAAAAAAGTGTAACAGGGTTAAAATAGAATTTTAGCAGCAAAAAAACTAGAAAAAGATATTTAATACTTATGAAGAAAGACTTAACATATTAGGATCGGATATATTCCCCTCTTGTACCGTAAGCCACGCCTTTTCACAAATTTTCTAAAACTTTATAATATAAAACAAAATAATTTTGCATATTTGTAATTAAATCATTTAAGTTTTGTCTTCAATAATCGATGTAGTAAATACCATTGTGATTTATGCATACCAGCATCACATATAGAGTCAAATAGGAATATGCAAATTAGTCTTTTTTTTAAATAGTGTTTCAGCGAATCAGAGGCGGGGCTTCTTTTCTTTTGAAATTCTTTCACAATCCCTCGCCTACATTGTGATAACTTTACAAAAATATGCCATTTTGTATAATAAACATCGAAATAGTTCTTAGGAAACAATAAAAATAACATAAAGGTAAATTAAATAGTTTTCCGTCAAATTATATACAAACATTTACTTATAGAGGATACAGATTGTAACAAGTGACGGCCCCCTAACAGGAATAAAAAGTGAAATATCACTGTAACTCAAAAAATAATGTTAGGAACGAGCTGTAAATTTGCAAACCCATGTTTTTGATGATGCCCGTTCTATTCGTGCGAAAATTAACATAGGTCATAATTCATAATTTTTTTAAATATGAATTTATTAATAATTTTCATAATTCAAAAGATGTTTTTTTAGCAAAAATTTGCATGGAATATGTTTGGGTCACTTCATTCTAACGAATAAAAAAAACAGAATTTAAAAATCATAATTATTTCGGAAGATATGATTTAATGTTTGTCACATTCATTTAACATTAGCATCCCCAAACTTTGACAGCTTATAACTCTATGAAAAATTGAGCGAAATATATAAAATATACCATTTTCCGTGATGATTTGATCCAAAGAATTCAAATAAATTATAAAAAAGGGAGGTTACCATTGAAAAAAATGAAGTTGATGTCAATTTTAATATGTAGACGACCCCCTAAGTAAAATGTAACTATAACATTATAAACTAGATGTTATTACAAACTGATCGGTACCAGTCGCATGTTTCTACGATAATTTACGGCGAAATTAGGTGGCGTTTTTTTTTTTTTGGCTGACTGTACATTATTATGTATAAATATTCTTAGTTTTCTAAGATTTGTTTATAAGAAGTTTAATGGAAAGTATTCTAAGCACTTATTATAAAGAAATCTTTTCAAAATTACTTTTATTGTCTTTTATTTGTGTGAATATTATATTCTGATATTTTTTATTTCATGAGTTTATAATGTTACCTCATTGTGAGTTAAAAGAGTAAAGACTTATTTTTAATTATGCACTTGTCAGAATAGTTTATTTGAATTTATTTCTCTTTTGCTATAGATAAGCTAAATTATTGAAAAAATAATAAAACATAAAAATATTTAGCTGAAATGCAATTATTAAGCATTATATTTATTATTTATTATCATTTTTTAAGGCAAAATTTGATGGTTAAAAAAAATATTTGCAATAGATTTCTGTTGATTGAATTATTTATTTATTTATTTTTAAATATATATATTTCCTTTATTAAACTATATATTACTTTAAGTAATTTTATCATTAATACTCTTTTTTCAATGATGCTATGAACAGTTTCCAATTTGCCTTAAATTTTAAGCGGTATTTAGACTACACAGTTTCAGCTGAACACTGTTAAAAGTAATAGTAGTAATAACACTAATAATAGCAAATGATAGTAATTCTTCTATTTATGTTGCAAATGAAATATCAATAACATGATAATAGGGTAACCAGCAAACTAGAAATCAGGGAAATGTCAGACTTTTACTACATTGGTAAAAAATCTGGAGTGACTCCACTCGACTTTCCGAACATTGAGTAACTAACAGTTTTGTAGATAAAATAAAGAAAGAGGTGTTGCTAAACAAACAAAAAAGAGAAAACCAGAACAGAGTGTTTGAATATTTTTCTCCATATATCACACAAGGTTTTATTTAACGCTACTGAACTTTGAGCCCTTAGATCATAAGGATAAAGAATTTTTCGTTGTGTCCCTGTAAAAATCTATAAATGCTAGATTCACCAAAATGCTTACAGTTAGTGCAACAGTGATTTATAATATTCATACAAATTTTCAGCTCAATTGAATAAGGCGTTTAGATGCTATCGCTGGTCTCATAGGCCATAAAGATAAAGAATTTTTCTTTGTGTCCCTGTAAAAAAACTGTAAGTGCTAGATTCACCAAAATCTATACAGTTGGTTCAAATGTGACCTATAACATGTGTACAAATTCTTTGCTGAGATTAATGAGGCGTTTAGACGCTATCACACTTTTAAAAATTTGGCAAAGAATTTTTCTTTGTGTCCTTGTAAAAAAACTATAAGTGCTAGATTCTCCAAAATCTATACAGATTGAGTATCTGTGACCTATAATATGTGTATAAAATTTTTGCTCAATTGAATAAGGCGTTTAGATGCTATCGCACTTTTAAGATTTTGGTCCCTTGGCCATAATGATAAAGAATTTTTCTTTGTGTCCCTGTAAAAAAACTGTAGTGCTAGATTCACCAAAATCTATAGGGTTCGTACTATGGTGACTTACAATATACGTACCAACTTTCAGCTTATTCGAACAAAGCGTTTAGACGCTAGCGTGTTCACTCACAGACATACACACATACATACACACATACATACACACACACATACATACATCATCGTAAAAATAGTGAAAACGGACTCGTTGGACCTCGAAACGTATAGAAACATCAAAATCTCGAATTCGGATTTTTGACATGATTACAATACTTTCCTCACTATAGTGTTCGGAAAGTAAAAATATATGGGTGAAAAAATGGGGTAAAAAATCTGGAGTGACTCCACTCGACTTTCCGAACATTGAGTAACTAACAGTTTTGTAGATAAAATAAAGAAAGAGGAGTTGCTAAACAAACAAAAAAGAGAAAACCATAACAGAGTGTTTGAGTATTTTTCTCCATATATCACACGAGGTTTTATTTAACGCTACTGAACTTTGAGCCCTTAGATCATAAGGATAAAGAATTTTTCATTGTGTCCCTGTAAAAAAACTGTAAGTGCTAGATTCACCAAAATCTATACAGTTGGTTCAAATGTGACCTATAACATGTGTACAAATTCTTTGCTGAGATTAATAAGGCGTTTAGACTCTATCACACTTTTAAAAATTTGGCAAAGAATTTTTCTTTGTGTCCCTGTAAAAAAACTATAAGTGCTAGATTCTCCAAAATCTATACAGATTGAGTATCTGTGACCTATAATATGTGTATAAAGTTTTTGCTCAATTGAATAAGGCGTTTAGATGCTATCGCACTTTTAAGATTTTGGTCCCTTGGCCATAATGATAAAGAATTTTTCTTTGTGTCCCTGTAAAAAAACTATAAGTGCTAGATTCACCAAAATCTATAGAGTTCGTACTATGGTGACTTACAATATACGTACCAACTTTCAGCTTAATCGAACAAAGCGTTTAGACGCTAGCGTGTTCACTCACAGACATACACACATACATACACACATACATACACACATACATACTCACATACATACATACATCATCGTAAAAATAGTGAAAACGGACTCGTTGGACCTCGAAACGTATAGAAACATCAAAATCTCGAATTCGGATTTTTGACATGATTACAATACTTTCCTCACTATAGTGTTCGGAAAGTAAAAAGGGGGAAAAGTGGGGAATTTTTATTAACTCTTAGAAAAAAAATCATGAAACAACAAAACAAAAATGTTGATTTAGCAGGGAGCAGTTCCCACTCACTACTCTTACAGCAGTGTCAAGCGATATTTTGTTACATGTCATATGCCAGAATGAATGAAATGAGAGAGAGAGAGAGAGAGAGAGAAAAAAAAAAAGTAAAGTCAGGGAGAACAAATATGTTGAAATGCTGGCCAACCTGCATAAGCAAGATTGCTCTGACTTTTATTACTATTAATTTTCAGAAATATTTCTAATTTTGTGCTTCTATTTTTATCCATTAAATTATGTTTTTTTACAACTTTATATTTTATGTAGATGATCAAAACATATCTTCAGCATTAGACAAACTGGCACAGCCAGCTGCTCCATTACCAAGTTTGTCTTCTATAATTCCCCAGTCAAGGTCTAGATCCCGGTCACAATCACTTTATCGTGATCAGCTTATAAGTGAAGAAGTGCTGATCAAAATTTTACAGTATATATTTCCAGATTCTGCTCCTACTCCTGTGGAACAGGTAATATATATATATATCCTTAAAATTTTATTAGGTTTTCTATATCTAATTGTAATTTTCAACTTCTTATTAAAAATATTATTTTTTTCAATTTGACTATTTCTGAAAATATCTGTTTGTGTGTTACACTAATTTTCTGGGTGCTTGCATTTTTTTAAAAACTGTTGCATAAATTTTAGAAAACTATATATGGCATTGGACCTTGTTCTAAAAAACATATGCTGATTACAGTTTTAGTGCACATTGCTAAATTTTTGTGCTCAGTAAGGGGGTGCTATTAAACTTTTTTTTTCTCCTCCATACAATTTTCGCAGTAAACATTTTTCAACTTGAAATGAACGAAATTCCATCAAATTTTGTAAATGGAGCATTTATTGTAAAAATATTCTGTGAATTCCATTTCAGTGTACAGTACAATTAGTGATAAGGGTGATTTTGAATAAATTTTTATTGATAATTATATCTTGATATCTAATGTATAGAATTCTACTAAACACAATATGCGTTACACTGATAGCAAAAAAGTGAGTTAATTTAATTTTAGTGTATATAACTTAACATTGTTGCTCCTATACTGTATTTTTTGTTTAACATTCTGTCAAATATTTTTTCTAGATTCCTGATAGATCATGAGAATATATATATTTTTTCTCTCTCCTTTTAAATTGCAGTGCTTCTAAAGTTTGTTTCCTATCCTTGCTGGCAAACTGAAAATTAATTAGATAGTTGCATAAACATAAAATTTGGGGGGGGGGGGGGGGCGTGATTAGACTGGAAGGAAGAAGGGAGAGTAGGAAATAAAATGTACTTTAAAGGAAAGTAATTCTGGGAAAATACAATATAAAGTTAGAATTTTTTTAGTTATGTTATTAGCTATTAAAGCAGAGTTTAAAAAAATCTCAGCAACCAGGTCACCACATTTATCAGCTGACTAAAATTTCTCACCTAATAACTAAATTTCAAATAGCTAATATAAATAAATAAATACATATTTTTAAACCCTTCATTTCTCTCTCTCTCTCTCTCTCTCTCTCTTTTTTTTTTTTTTTTTTTTTTTACTTTTAATATTAGTAAATCTAGCTTATGGTAAACTATATCCATTGAAATGTCTGAAGATCTCTTCCTTTTGTAAATATTAGTAGGAGACTTCATTCTTAAAAAAAAAAAAAATCTAATCCTATGCTTTCCACAATTATGAAGCTGGTCTGAAATCAACAGCTTACAAAATTTACTTACAATAAATTTGAAGGACATGGATTTGAATGATTTGAATCCTGACCAATGTTGATGTTGACCTGCCTTACCGATACCTGCCTTAATTTGAATCGTGACCTGCTGTTAACCAATGGTATTTCAAAATTAAAAGTATTAATCATGTTAATGGCCATAAAGTTAATGTATAAAATAGTGTGTACAAAATTTAATGATGTGTTTTAATCAATCATTATTCTCTACATTTTTTTTTTTTTTTTTTCTGGTATCTAAGTTTTTGGTCTGGCCCTTAACATTTCAACAATTTTTTCAACCCTTGTTGTTAGCTATTTAAAGGTTCAAATAAAATGCAAATATTCTATATATATTATAACTAACATTTTTCTTTTTCTTTCTTCAGTGCTAGTTTAATATCTTGCTGGAAAAATGCAGAAAATAGTAAATCATTTTCTGGTAGTGTAATCATTAATTTTATGGAAATACAATAAGCAAATAAGCATGAGTTTTTCTACATGCTAAACAGATTTACTTTTTTACTTCTAGTTTTTTTTTTTTTTTTTTTTTTTTTTTTAATGATATTTTAGCTAGAAATTTATTTTGAGCTAAGATGTAAAACCTTTTATAAATGATAAGTGATACAATATATAAACAATGCTATAACTTTTTAACCAAATAGTTATTATCAATTCAGTCAGTTAAACGTAAGAATTTTTTGAATAAATCACAATATATTGAATATATTTTCTTTTTTAAAGGATTTCATATCTGCAAAATTTTCTGGACAAAATAGTTAAATTTGAATATATTCAAACACAAATGCATATATATTTGCAAATATCTGTGTGCACTAGTTATAAATAATTGCTGTACAATGAAAGCATCTAAAATATGTGATATTTATTTGATATTTTAATGATTTTTATGTGAAAATATTTTATAATTTTATAATTTTGTTTTTATATTTTTATTAATTGAGATTCTTGGCTGAGTTTTAATGTCAAGCAAGAACTATTTTATGTATTTTGATTTTATTTTATTTTAAATCAACTGCATATATTTTTTAAATCTATTTAGGATGTTGATGAATGGAAAGACACTGTGAATTCATTGAGTGAACTGAAACGTAATGCTACACTACCGAGAATACAGGTAATATTATATATTATTATTATTTTGATACATGATAAATAAATTAAAAACAAGTGTTTGTGTACGTTAATGATAAATAAAATTGTAAACAAAAAACATGTTTTATTGTTTATACGATACTTTTGTATAAACTGCATGCCATAACTGATACTATAATAATTTTCAAAACAAAATTCCTGTGTTTGAAATGCATGTAAATTATGATTAAAGGAACACATACGCGGCTTCAAGAGTGCTCCAGTGGATAGTCTGACATGGCGATTGGCCTTAGCAATGTGCCAAGTAAATCACAGTTATGGAGGTTTGCCTGCTGTTGCACAGCTGTGGCAAGATTTCTTATTGGAAATGAGGCATCGCTGGGAAAACAACTATACTCTTCCATGGTACGTGCAATATTTAAAGAACCTGTTCTAAGTTATTCTATTTATACCTTGTTTTAGATGTAATGAACAAATTTACAAATATTGTTTATATTATAAGGATTTAAATTTTTTTTATAAAATCACTTTATCTATGCATTATGCAGGTAATATATATCCTGATAGAGATATGTAGAAAGTAGAAATATTAGATTATCTGAACTGAGAACAAACCATAACGGCTATTGAATTAATATTGTACATAATTAGAGTGAAGCTTGTTGATGTAACTTGGTCAATGGATGTGATTCAACTGACTACCTATACATAATGCCACTAGAGAGCATAGTAATTGAAGGGAGAGAGATGCTGTAACTTTATTCCAGCTTTAAGTTCATTTATTGACTTTAATCTTTCTTTGATATTTATGCTGCCATAATTTGAATTTTCATATGCAGTATATTTAAAAAAAAAAAAAAAAAAAATTGATTTTTGTCAGTTTTGATTTCATTTATTCTTGTGTTCTATTAGGGTGTTTCACCCTTTGTTCTCCGACTGTATCTGTAAATTAACTGCATCTCTTTAATTGACCAGGATTACTAAAGAAAGTAGAAATATAAAATAATCTGAATTGATATTGATGATGGATCCATAATCAGTGGTATACCAAGGGTGAGGCAGAGGGGGGCAGTGCACCCCGGGTCTTTAGTCATGAGTGGGGCCTCCGAAGAAACTTAACTTTTAAGTATATATATTTGGTGAAGCTGCTACACTGTTATTTTAACCTGAAACATTCCATGCAGTTTCCCTTTAAGCCGCAGGTTCGTGTGTAAAGAGTCTTAATAAAAAAAACGTGACCATAGAGTGACAACTCCAAAACCAAAAAACTCATTTATGAAAAGCCTGGCTAAGGCAGGGCAAGGTTGCCAAAACCCCTGGCCTTCTTGTTGGGTTCTTTTATTTAATAAGAAAGCACCACAGAACTTCTGTTTTAAAGTAATAAGTACAAAACTTTGAATAAACACCATAAAATGCAATAAACTGTTGCTTTGATTGCAGCACTCATGCCTACTTTGTTCGCTTGACGAAGGGTCGTGTTTTTTTTTTTACCCGAAACAATTGTTGCATTTTATGTTTATTCAAAGTTTTGTACTTATTACTTTTATTTAGTTTAGAATGTTGTTTGTTTATGTGTGGGGTTAAAATCCAAGATTTGAATTTTCGACTTTCCTTATCATCTGACTAAGCGGAAAGTTTGCATATATGTGTAACTTTTATGAAAATACATACTCAAATGCTAACAGACTTAAGGGTTGGGATCTGGGGGCTACTTTCGATTGAGCTGAATCTTTGTATACATGTATATTATCCACATCCACTGAATTCGAATTTTTGGTACATTTGAAATAAAAACATGGTTGAATGAAAGCATGCAGTATTTTGAACTATGTATTAACAAGTAAGAGTAAAGAAAGTTTAAAATAAAAGATATTTATTGTATTGCATATTTATGACTGAATCTTGAAATGAATGTATGGATTTTAAATATTTAATGCTCCCCGAAGAATTCAAAACTGCCCTCAAGAAACTGAAAGTTTTATTATTATTATTATTATTATTATTATTAACTAGAAGTGCCCTGTCCTTTTTAAACTTGAGGGAAACTCAGTTATCACATGTATATAAATAACAAAATAAAACACAGTAAGTTGTTATCTATATAAATAAAGCAAAGAGTTTGTCGGGAACACATTCGGGTAGACCGCTCCTATTTTTGACTGGTCTAGATTTAATGATTTAACTACTTTAGTGATGAAAGTTGGCCATTTTTTTAGCAAAAACTGATGAATTTTTTTAAAAGGTACTGCATAAATGCTATACTTTTTAAAAGAGCTCTAAAAATTGTTCATTTTATGTGTGGATGCTATATATATCAAGTTATTAAAGATATTACGTTGCAAAGTTTTCCTTTAATTAATTAAAATATGAAAATAAATATTAGTTATAATTTAATAGTTGCCAAAAAAAAAGGAGTTATTTTCTTTTGACATAAAAATAAATACATTTAATTAAACGTGAACATTAAAAAATTGTAAAAAATTAAATTATGCATCACACAAAAATTGACGTCATTATCACTTTAAAATTTTCTACACATTGGTAAAGTGCTAATGTAGTTCTATAGTTATAAAATTCAACAGAAAATTTAAAAACACGGTATATAAAAAGTTTTTTTTTTAAAATCTTATAATTATTTATAATTTTGTTGTTATTTCGGCGATGAGTTGATATGGGTATCGCAAATGCATAAGTAAACATTTTGGCAAGAAACGTCCTAGCTACTTCAATGCCAAATTTCAAGTTCCGCCAAAAGGTCCAAGCTTTTTCAATGTTTTTGCACAATTTTTCTCAATTGTATTTTAAATATTTTTCTAATGCGAGTGGGAAAAAAAGGAAAACCATTTTTTTTTTTAAATTGGTCTAATTATATAAAATATCTCCATGTAAAATATTATAAATTTTCCGTTCTGTTTATTACATATATATATATAAAGACTAATGCAGTTTTTCCTGCATTATTGACATTTCTGTAAATTAAATTATCCAGTACCAAGACGTTGCAGTGAAGATGTCTCTGCTGAAGTCAGCGAAGGCCCGAAGTGAAGTTTTTAAGCAATTTCAATGTATTTTTTTTTTTTTTTCAGTTTTAATTTGTAGAAAAAATAAAAAAATATTGATTCTTTTTTTAACCAGCGAAGCGGGCAAAGTCTGCTAGTTATTAATAAAATGTAACTTATTACTTACTACTTATGCATTTTGTCAAAATTTATTATTTCCCTCTCTGATGCTTATTTTAGATTTTTTTTTAAACATAAAAGAAGAAGGACAACTTTTATTATTAAAAATTTTATTCAGTATTAAAAATGTTTAAAAAAAATTTGTACAGATTTCTTATTAAAAATCTCCTACCAAATAGTGTAGCCAAAAATGTAACAGTTAACTTAGTGTTCATTTATATTTAGTATAGAAGATTGTATAATCTCGTATTTCATCAATCCATGTACATTTGGCAAATAAGTTCAGTTAATTACTATAAAGCCTGCTGGAAATCATGAATGATCAAAAGTTGATCATTTTTAGACAAGCAGTGCTCCTTCAAATGTTTGTTTAAAAATATATATTTCTTTTTCCATGTCTTGCATGAAAATGACATACAGTTTTAAATTTCTGCCTGCAGAATTCATACATTCATGTTCTGTTGAAAAACTTCCAAAACAGTAAAAAGGTAAAATGAAATATGATACAGTGCAAATTCTTTCAGTTAATTTATGAAAAGTTTTTTTTTTAAATATGTCGCACCATTTCACCACAAAACTTGCTATTTTCATCATCTATGTTTTGCATATTGAGGTAACTGATTGTATTTTGTGCATTTTGATGTGATGCATTCACCTAATGCTGTAATCTTTTCTGTATTTTCGACTCCCTGGCATCATGTGGTTCTGACTTACATAAATATCTACATCATTGTCTTTCCATATTGATCGTCCATTCCAGTCAGATTCACATTCTGTTGAAGAGCTGGCTGAAGCTAATCGGCCATTTGGTCTGTGCTTCTTTTTTTTAATGTAGCCCCCAGTATATGGATGATAACCATTAGGCCTTGTTAGAGATTTTGATCTTTGAATGTCCAAGTTGTTTTGGGAAATCTGAAAAATTCAATTGATGATTTTGATCTTGTTGTTTTAAATTTAGCATAATAGTTATTAAAATTAACATATTCAAAGGTAGGTATATATTACGTATAAATATATTACTTATATATTATGTACTACCTGTATTAAATGATATTTGGAGAGTTCTTAATACATTATAAGGCAAATTAAACATTCAAAATAAGAAATTTCTGTAAAAACAAAATAATTTACATTAAAATCAGAAACAGCAAAAATTTCAAAAACCCTGAATTCAGGGGTAGCCCCTGAAAAGTTTCACCCCTGTTATACTTGCATTTAACAAGAATTTAGATGAAAATATAAAGTTTATTTGATAGAAACATTTAAAAGTGGTAAAACTGTTAAATGGGAATTTTGATAATTACATTTTTATAATTATGAGAAGCTGTAATTAAAGGATAGAATTAGAACATTAAGAATTCACCTTTTTTATCCACACCTTTCCATTAAATAGAAAGAAAGAAAAACTTGTAATAACAAAGAGGGGAAAAAAAAAAAGAGTTAAGATTATGTTAATAAGTTTGTGAAAGTATAAATATCACAAATATAGATTTCAGGATAGATGCATATAACAAAATGACATCATTATCACTTTAAAATTAAATAATAATAACAATAATAAAACAAAATTACAACAGCAATAACAATAATAATAATAATAATAATCTGTACTATTAAATAATATTGATAATAAAAACCTAGTATGTTTCTTCTGAATTTTGTTTCATAAGCTTTTTTAATGTACACTGTCTTTCCATAAATGACCAGATACTTTTGATTTCAGACATTTTTGTCAAATATATCAAAAAGTACTAGATGAATCGTCTTGAAACTACAGGAGTGTAAAGAACATGATAGTGAAAGTTCTGCCCTGAAAACAAAAGAGGGACAAATAAAAAGTTAAATGAAAATGTTTGGGATCACCCTGAAAAAAGTGATCTTGAAATGTGTTCCGGCTGCATCATGAGATTACAATGCTGAACTTTCACTGAAATATATGAGGTATAACATGTTCTTCCCACTCCTGAAGTGTGAAGATGATTCGTTTAATACTTTTTGAGATGTTTGATAAAATGTCTGAAGTAAAAAGGGTCTGGTCATTTAGGGGAAGGTTGTGTATCTCAATTTCAGATTTAAAAAAATAGTATATTTTTTGGGTGAATAGTATGCTTCGCTAAAATCTATTTAAGTATCAAATTAAAGAGCTTTATTTATAGAGAATCCTAAGTAATTATTATTATTATTATTTTTAATTTTTTATGCTGAAGTAGATCGAACATTTTTTGCCAAGGACTTTACTTCCATGTTAGCCATTTTAAATCAAATAGCACATAAAAAATATAAATAAATAAATACAGATAAAAAAAAAAGAAAGAAACAGAAACAATAACTGCATAAATTATCTTTTTTTTTTCTTTTTGTCTGACTGTATCATTTTATAGAAAAATTCAAAATAACAAAAATTTGAAAGTCACCAAGGGGAGCTATAATAAAGCAGTACCATGGTTAAGTTTATATATTTATTCATTTAATTTTCTATGTACCAATCACTATTAATTAACTATACTATAACTATATTTAAAATATAAAATATATATAACCACAAAAATATTAGTTGTCTCATATGATAGAAGTAGTGCTTATAGTGTATTTTAATATTATATGTGGCATGGAATTGCGGTCATTTTATGGTCAACCAGATAAATCAAGTAAAATATACATAGTAATAGGAAAATAAATATTGTGTATAGTACATATTGTGCTTTTTATGTGTAATTAGGATTAAATCTTAAATATAAAAGGGATACTTGGATTTTTTCAATACTGTTCATTTTGAACTGTCATCCGATAAACACCCGAATTGAAGCGCACAGACATTAGGGACACATACCCGAGATTTTTCGGGTGAAGAAAATGCTGCCGAATGCAGCAGGGATCCAAAGTGATTTTTTTTGAGCAATTTCAATGGATTTTCTTTTTTTTGTTTCTTTTTTTATAAAGCAATATAAAGAAAAGCGATTCTGTTTTTTAATTTATTTAAATATAGTGACTAGCGATAAAATTAAATACACACCTTTGACACATGAGAATATGACAATCTTGATTCATTATCATGAGTAGAATATGATTTGGAAAATCCATTGACAACTGATCTTGGTCCTTTATGTGGACTTTGAAGTTGTGTATCGTTTAACACAAAACTGTGGCTGGCACTCCCAGATTTTCCAACTAAACAATTGTGTACGTTAGTTTTTGGTGTACTTCGTCCACTGTTCCAAGATAATGTTTCCCAGTCTGTTTCTGGGAGTGGTTGTTGCTTGATCATAGATGGTAAAATTCCTGTTGGTGTACTATGGTGATGCAGAGATGAAGATGGAGTTGGAAGTAGTTCTTTTCTCCGGAAATAGAATAAAATAATAAGAAGTGCTCCAATGATGACTATAACACAGATGACTGCTGATGCAGCAATAACAATTTTATCCAAGGACAGGATTTTACCATCGTCCCCTAAAAAGAAAATTTAATTAACTCTTTAATTAATGTTATAGTAAATAGAAGTATTTATTTTATTTTGGCTGTTTAGTATTACAGTATAGTAGAGTTTCAAGTGTATATTCTATAAATTATCTGATATCGCTGTATGAGATTAAGATCTAATCAAAATCTAATTAGATTAGTGATTTTATAAACCTATCTAATACAAATGGCAATGGTTTCATTTATAATTCAAATAGAGTTTTTATTTTTATGAGAAAAATTATGAAGCAAAAACATCTAAAATTAATTCTATCAAAAAATAGGTGTTCTATTAGCATTTTCTCATTTGATTTGATTTAATAAAATAGTAATGTACCAGAGAGAGGGAGGAGAAGAATTGTTTACAAATTTCAGTACCACATAAAGATTCTAAATCTCTGAAGCGAACCTTTAAATCTTTTGAGATTTTAAATTATTTTTAAAATAATTTTAAACATTAAAAATATATATATAATTTAAAGATTTAAGAGAAAATATTTGATTGATTCCCCTGTAGATTATATATAAAATTTTATTTGTTTGTTTATTTTTAAAGGGAATGAGTTTTGTTTGTTAATCCAATTTGCATTTCAAACATATACATATTTGTCAATGTATACATTTTAAAGGCACATATGTATATGTTATTATTATACAATGTAAAAATCATAAATTTTGTTATTATACTAATAAAAGTATATTTTAGTACATCTAATACTTTTTTGATACTTAATTTCATATGTTGAATAAAATTTACCCAAGATTGCCCCCCTCCTCCCTTATTATTATTATTATTCATTACCAAATGCTCAGTGTATAGCTCAAGTGCAATATTAAACCCTTTTAACCTCAACTCTCATTAATTTATGCTTTTTGTTTAGTTAACTACTATTTTTAATGTTCACTTCATATATCTAATATGTTTTTAAAAATTGGAATTTAAAATTAAATGAAAAATAAAAATTTTTAATTTCATAGAACTGTTGGTTTTTCACAAGCTTGTGGGACAGAAGTACAAATAAATGCACTGCACAAATAAATTTGCACGCTAACCTTTAAGTTCTCTACACTGCTTTGATGGTATATTTTCCACTTTGATGTTACTTGGATCACTGTACTCTATAACACATACCACTATGCACTGACTGAGTGGCAAGTTATCAATCTGTACTGTTTTTTTATCATTTGGAACTGGCATAATTTTTTTGAAATCTCTGCTTCCAAATATTCGTATGAGTACCTAGGAATGAATGGTAAATGAAATTGTCAGTAAATGCATTTGGAATGCTGCATAAAATTGTGACTATATCACAGTACAAGAATAGATATGACATAAAATAAAAATATTAATAAATGATTTAAAATGTGTAAATCGAAAAATAAATAAATAAATTATAATAATAATAAAAACTGAAGGTTTATTACATAGTAATTATTTATTATTTTCATTCCAAATTTTATTATCTTGATTGTTGATAATAGCTTCTAAAATTATTTTTGCTATAAAAATTTAGGTTTCATGTGGGAGAAATTTCTGACATTGTGTAGCAATTACACAGATCTGCAATTTTTTTCCCCAACTGCATTAAATTATTTTTAGTAAACTGTTTTTTCGAGGTTTCTGAATCCAAAAATAACATCCATTTCTGCACATCATATGCATTTTTCCCCCCAAAAAAATAATAAGGTTTACCAGTGTTGCCAGATTTGGGGGCTTTTTTATTCTATATCCACCACTAAATTTTATTTGTAATGTTTGGCTAAACATTTCAAAGTTTAGTTGTCTATTATGTATATTCAATATCACTTCTCAAAATTATTGGTAATAGTTGAATAAAAAAATCCCCAAACCTGACAACACTGAGGTTTATATATATATATATATACACACACACAAACAATTTCATCACATTGAACTAAACTTATCCTTTTTCACAATTTCCTTTGTGATATGTTTATCATTATGTGTTCATTCTTTCTCCCCCCTTGAAACCTTTTCTTCCTTTTGATGTTTCTTTGAGCATGCTTTTGCTAATCCTTTCACTATCTTCCACCCACGCCTATTTTCCAATTAGTATTATTTTTTCTATGCACTCTTATAAACATCGTTTTAATGTAAGAAATCAGTACTGAATATGGTTTTACCTGATTTCATGGTTTCTTGCAAAAATTAAACTAAAAATTTGAGTTTTGCGAAAAAAAGTTGACATAATGGAATTTTTATTATTATTTTATTTATTTATTTATTTATTATTATATATATATATATATATTTTTTTTTTTTTTTTTTTTTTTGAGTAAAAATATCCTCTACAAATTTAGTTTGCAGACCTGTGTTATCAGCTACAGTATCTGCTTATAAAGTTACTTTGTAATTATTTATTTTAAAATTTAAAGGACTTTTTTTTTTCTTATTCTGTTACCTGATATCCTAGAAAAGAATCTCTGGTAGGTTCCCACTCTAAGACTAATGTAGAATCACGCTTAAAAGCATGTTTGATTCGTATAGCCTGATAAGTATCATCTTTCTTTCGGACACTTGATGAACCTGCTTTTATCAGTTCTTCTCCTGCTGTAGTCTCACCTCTTGCTTCTGTTGAAAATAAATAAATAAAATAAAAATAAATAAATAAATTTAAACATTAATCCAATAATAATAAAACGAAGTATGTTGTAGCTGTCACAAAATTTTCTTCTATATCATTCCATATAACAGCATTACTTACTGATTGACAGAAATAAACATTTAATCTTAGCTGCTCATAATAGAAATTTTACATATTCAGTTTGGTATAATTTTAATCAACAGATTGAGATATAGCTATATGGAAAATCACAGAAGGTGAGTAATAGCCAATAGCAGCACCATCTGTCAACCTATATTCATTTAAATTAGATCAACATTCTTCTTCATAATGAACATCTTATATACCAGGTTTGATGCATTTTTATACCACAGAAGCTGAGATATATCCTTCCAGTACACAGAGAAATTGCAGCATACTAGCACAATCTATCAACCAAAATGCACTCAAATTGAATCAGTAGAGTGTTTCAGAATATCAAGTTTTATGCAGTTACACACACTGGAAGGTGAGCTAATGCAGCATAACAGCACCACCTGTTGGGTGATTTGCACAAAAGCGTGATAGGTAATAAGTTATGTCAAGGTGCAACTAAATATGAACTTTTATAAAATTCTGTGTATTAGTTCTTGAGTCAGAGCTGCCACAAAGTTTTGTCACACACATACGGACATTTTCTAAAAATGGTCAAGTCATTTTCCGTACATCTCAAAGTGTGTAAAGCCACTGAAAACCAGAAAGTGAAAATTTTATTGAAGAAAGCAATAATTCATGTTAGAAATATTTTCTCAAGTTTCTTTCAATTTTAATATTTTGGTTTAACCTTTATTTTTTATTATAGAAAACCAATTATTCAAAATGTCTAGAAAGATATTATTCTGAATAACTAGTTGTTTTAAAAAACAGTAGATAGACTTGTAATACCCATGATTCTGTTTTCGTTTCTAAATTAAGTTAAATATTTTAACCTGGGCTTTAAAGTAAGTAATCAATCTAATTAAAACTTTAAATTAATATAAAAATAAATAAATAAAGTTTTAAGATAATTTTCAATTAAGATTAAATTTTAATCAGAATTTGAAATATAGGAATTTCTTGGAAACTTAATAAGCCCACACAAAAATCAAAGTCTACCATAATTCAGATACTTCAAAAATCCTGATTAGCCAATGTTTTCAAAACATTAAATACAACTTATTATTTAAATATATATATATATATATATATATATATTTACAGGTTAATTACTTTATTACAAAAATGCATATTATTTGTTTCTAATAAGGTAAAAATACTCCTTCTTCTTCTTCTTCTTCTTTTTTTTTTTTTTTAAATTGAAGTTAGTAGATTAAATGATTTAAAGTATTCTGCATAACTAGTTTTTCAAATAACTGGTTTCCAGATAAATTGTTTCATATTGTATATATGCAGTACATAGTAGACTATAAGTATCTAAAGTTCACAATATTCTGATGATGTCAGTTATATATATTGCTACAATGGATTTAATCTTTTTCCTGTTTGAAATGTGCTGTTGCAGTAAAAATAGATTTACAGTCAAATAGGAAAGAAAGGGCAGTCCATTCACTCCCAATAAGGTTGGCATTGGATAAAAAAAATTGGAAACTTGGCAACCAAACTTGACAAAAAATGGTAGTTTAGGATTCTCATTATTTTGAGGCTGTATATTCAACAGGAGCTCAGTTCTGGAATTTATAATTGGATTCTAGCACAGAACATTTGTCAAATTCCAGCTGCCAAAGGATATATATAGAGAGAGAGGCAGATTGCCTCCCACAGTGAGTTGTGCTTTGAAAGACTGTGTTTCTGAGATTGTTCTTTGTGAACCAGCGAAATTTCTACTCTGTGGATTATTTAACACTGATTTCTTTACATCAGGGTTGCTACAGTACCCGGAATTCAGGGAAAACCTGGAAAACTCAGGGAATTTGGAAAATAAATTAAACATGGAAGAAAAAATATATTACAAAAAAAAAAAAAAAAAAAAAAAAAAAACAGGAAAATTTAAGAATTAAGAAAATTTTTGGACCATCATGAGAAAAACTTTTCATAAGCTTAATTTTTATTTTTAACTGTAAATTGTTTATTTTTATAGTTTGGATAAAAATCTTTCTTAAAAGTAAAATTATCTTTTTTAGTTACATCTTTTATTTAAGTAATTTATAATGAAGTAAAGTCAATTTTGATTTTTGCTAACTGTATATAGTAAGTTAATAAAATTAATATATCCTCCTAATTATAATTCAATTAACTTGTAGACATGTTACATGCTAATGCTGCATGATTGCGTATCATCTTATTTTGCTTCTGAAAGAAACAAGGAAAACTCAGGGATATTTTCCCCCAATTTGTTTAGCAACCCTGTCTTGTGGAATAAGAGGCTGTTTTATTTGGCTGTTTATAGAATATTTGTGTAATAGTGACTTTTATGATACGAGTGAGAGCTTTCTTAGACTGTTTTAAGAATGTTCATTAGATTGACTGTTTTGTGGGACTGTTTTAAGAACATATATTGAATCAACTGCATTCATCAACTAGAACTTGCCTGTATCTTTACAAACTACTTTCTTTCATTCAATAGTGTGTATCAAATTATTTTGTCATTTAAATGAAGACTCTTTTCAACTTGAAATTCCATTGGTAGGAGAAATATGCATAGAAGAATATAACGAAAACATAATAAACATTGAATGGGAGGGAAAAAAAAACATCTTATAGTGGCAAGTGTGAAACAAAAGAGACTGACCTCAATAAAATTCACTCAGCAAATCAGAAAATTATGATAAATAAAATGCATTAAAGTGGGAAGGGACTTATAGACAAAATGATTTCTCAAAGAACTGGCAAAATTTATTTTGTTCCTGAAGTCATTTTGGAAGACTTTTCTCTGAGTCCAAGTATTTTGTTATTTACATGTATTCCGGTAACATCATTTTTAAAAAGTAATCGCTGTGCATCTTTAAAATTCTCGTATATTAAACGAGTTAATCACGTGACTTGTTATATGTATATATATTTGTCTTGGTGATCTCGGAAACGGCTCTAACGATTTGATGAAAGTTTTGGATTAGGGGCTTTTTAGGGCAAAGAACGGTTGGGATTATCCTCATCTTGATTAAAATTCGCGTTCGTACTTGACCCTTTATCCGCCAGTTGAAAGATATTGCAAAAATAGGATTTACTTAGAAATGGATATAATGATTTTAATTAAAGTTTGCGGTTAAGTGTCGTTTAGGATACTAAATTGATTAGACATATCCTCTTCCTCAGGAAAATTCGCGTTCGATGTTAATTCTTTATTCACCGTTGTACCATATACAAAAATTGAAGTTTACTCGAAAAGGGATATAACAATTTTGATGAAAGTTTGAAATTAAATATTTGTTGGGGTGCAAAATCAATTAGACCTATCATCATCTTCAGAAAAATTCCAGCTCGCTATTAACCCTTTATCAGCCAGTTGCAAATTATGGCAGAAATCAGTTTACTTGGAAATGGATGTAATGATTTTGATGATAGTTTGGGATTAAGTGTTTTCTGGGATACAAAATCTGTTAGACATACCCTCAATTTCAAGAAAATTTGCTATCGCTGTAAACCCTTTATTTGCCGGTTGCAAAATATGTCAGAAATTGGATTAATTTGAAAAAAAAAAAAAAAAAAAAAAAAAAAAATAATAATAATGGTTTTGATGAAAGTTTGCGGCTAAGGTTTGTTTGGGGCGAAAAATCAATTAGACTTATTCTTATATTCAGTAAAATTCACTTTTACTATTAACCTTTTAACTACCATTTGCAAAATATGTCAGAAATTAGGTTTTCTCGAAAATGATTAAAATTACTTTAGTAAACGTTTGTAGTTATTCTCTACTTATCATCTCCGAAAGCCGAAATCAATGTTAATTTGTGGGGAATTTTATCCTGTTATAGCTCAAATCTATTTTCACAGTCAGAAATCTCATAACTGTTAACTGGTTATCACTTTCTAAAAATTGTTTTCCTTAATTTTTAGTGTTTCATTTTTAAGCTAAAAAATGTAAAATTTCACATTGTGAAAATTCGTGTTTTGCAACTTCAAAAAAAAAAAAAAAAAAAAAAAATCAATTTTTAGAAAACGATAATTTGTTTAACAGTTGAGAATTTTCTGATTGTGAAAACGGATTTTTAAAATATGCATTAGTTAATGAGTTATAATGGAGCAAAATTCTATAAAGAATAACTTTCGCTTTGGCTTCTAGCGATGATACATTGAGTGATCAAATTATTAGATTTTTTTTTTCTTTTCTAGACTTTTTTTTTTTTTCTAAACAAATACAGGACGAAATGTCCCAAAACTTCAGACATGCAAAGAACATTTCAAAACTCACATTTTCCACTATCGATTTACTCCAAGGTGCAGTTAGGGGACCAACCACAAACTGAAGAAGAGCGCAAGCGTGAATACTTTGGATCACGCTGTATCATAAAAAGATACAAATGACTTGCAACTGTGACACAGCACATATCATATACAATATTTATAAGTTTTGTTGTGGAAATTGCGCAATTATTTAGGCAGATATATATATATATTTAATTATTATTTTTTTAGCAAGTTTTTAGCTTATAACTAGAACGGATTTCTATAAAACTTTACAAAACTTGCCGAAAACTTGACAAAACATTATTTTGAAACATAAAATTGTACGTATAATATTCGTTGAGATATGAGCATAAGGAATTTTTCACATGCTGCGTATTTAATTTGAAGATCCAATTATTTCAACCATGCTGAAAAAGTTCTTTTTTGTGAAAAACCAATTATAGGCTTGTAACTCTAACACATTTTATTTATTTACTAAGATTTGTGAGTTCATAAAGGGCTTTTTACAAAAAAAAGAACTTTTGCATCGTGGTTGAAATAATTGGATCTTAAAATTAAATACGCAGCATGTGAAAAATCCCTTAGGAAATTTCAACTCTGGAAAATACCTAAAATCTAGCTCGTTCTTTTGCCGACAATTTGCTTAATTTTCACTCTCTTCGAATGCACTTTTGACATCTAGCTTTCAACGTATGTAATGAGAAATTTTCTTTATTTCGCGCATGCGCAGTAAAAAAAAAAAAAAAAAAAAAAAACTAGAAATGTTCATATTTCAGCAAATATACGTGTGAGTTTTATGTTTCAGGATAATTTTTTTCTAATGTTTTGTCAAATTTTCTGTAAGTTTTGTAAAGTTTTTTGGAAATCCGTTCTTGTTATAAGTAAAAAAAAACTTGCCAAAATAATTAATAATTTTTGGAAAAAAAAAAAATGATTGCTTAAATAATTGCGCAATTTCCACAACAAAATATATAAATATTGTACATGGTATGTGCAACCATGTATTAAAGTTACAAGTCATTTGTAGCTTTTTACGGTACGGGCGTACGGGGTGATTCAAAGTATTTGCGCTTTTCATCAATTTGTAGTTAATCCCCTAATAGCACTCTGGAGTAATTCGATAGGAAAATGTGAGTTTTTAAATGTTCTTTGCATGTTGGAAGTTTCGAGCCATTTCGTCCAGTATTTTTTTAAAAAATCGGAAAAAAAAAATTGTTCACCTATTGTAAGTAGAGAATTCTCTCAAGTGTTTTTTTTTTTTTTTACTACTTTTGAGTAAAAAATCCGACTAGTCTTATTCTCATCTTCATGAAAATTGTTGGTTACAAAATATGGCAGAAATTAAGTTATTTTGATGAACGTTTGGGGTTGAGAGTTGTTTGGGATGAAAAATGGATTAGACTTATCTTCATTTTTAGGAAATCTTGTGTTTGCTGTTAACCCTTTATCCACCTATTGCAAAATGGGGCAGAAATTCGGTTTCCCTGGAAATAAATATTACGATTTTAATGAAAGTTTGGAGTGAAGGGTGTTTTGAAGCGGAAAATCGACTAGATCCATTCTCATATTAGAAAAATTCGCGTTTGCTGTTAACCTTTTATCATCCTGTTACAAAACATGGCAGAACCAGGTTGGGTGTACTCGGATATGGATATAATGACTCCGAGGAAAAATTGATGGTTAAGGGATGAAATAGGGTAAAATATATTGGACTTATCCTCATCTTCAGGGAAATTTGCATTCACTACTAATCTATCAGCCGCCGGTTGAAAAACATAGGAGAATTTGGATTTACTAGGAAATGGATCTGACTAAATTAATGTTCACTGTTGCCTTTTGCAAAATATGACAAAAATTTGGTTTTCTTAGAAATGAATCTTAAAAATTTTGGTAAAAACTTAGGGTTAACGATTTCTCGAGATGACAGATTCATTTTATTCCGACGCATAGTCAGGAAAATTAGCGTTTACTCTTAACCCTCATTTCGCATGTGAAAAATTTGGCAGAGACATAGTTTTTCTTAGAAACTATTTGAATGATTTTGAAAAAAAAATTACATTTAGGGAACTCTTGTGTTTGCAATTGAATTGTAAACACAAAAATTTGGCATTTTCTTTCGAACATTTAGCTTTCACTCATAACCCATGCTTCCCCCAGGAAAAAATAGCAAAAAATTCATTTTTTTTTTAAGTACTCGAAGGATATTGATAAATATTTCGAGTTAGTGTGTTTTTGAGATGGCATTTCGATCTGAAATACTCTCCTCTTCAGTGTAATTAGCGTTCACTGGTAACCGGCCCACCGCCCGGAAGTACGGCATAAACTTTATTTTCTTAGAAATTTCTGGAACGATTTTGAAAAATAAATAAATAAATAAAATAAAATAGTAATAATAATGTAATGTTTAAAAGGTTTTATTTATTTATCTATTGTCCCTTTAAGTTAAAAAAATTGGTCTCAATACTGTTTAAAAAATAAAATAACCATTGCTTTGCCTGGAAAAATATATAGCAGAAATACTTTTTTTTTTTTTTTTTTAGGAAACTGCTTGACCGATTTTGATAAGAAATTATAGTTAGAGTTTTTATATGATAATTCGATTTGAATTTTTCTTATTTCCAGTAAAATTAGATTTCATATTGGTAACCCACGCTTTGCTTTGGGCAAACAAATAAGAAATATAATTATCTAAAAGCAAATCTCTGTATCTGTACTACGAATGATTTTTAGAGGATGAGTGAACTCGGTCATCCAGGTACTAGTATTTAATTGTGCAGTATTGTAATATTTTCCTTTTCCCATTTTTTCTCTGCAAATTATGTAAGGGTCCTGAAAATGACTCACAACTCAATTTGTTGCCCACTGTTCTTGTCTTTTTTCGATTTTTATCGAACAAATTTTTTAAATTATGGGTGATTGTTCAACTATTAATTGTTCAAATTATTCAGAGATAGGATTTTGACCAGCACAATTTCGAAAAAATCTGGTGTGAAACAACCACACGACTTCCATTACCCACTATTACGCGTATTATAGGCATTTTTGAGAGTTAATGTGATCAGAAAACATAAAAGTGACTTAAAGAGAAAATCGTTAGAGCCGTTTTTGAGAAACCAATTTTTACAAAAAATCAATTATTGACCAGAAAACAATAATTACATACAAAATGATATTTAAAAGTGAGTTAATAGGGCGAGTTTAAAAAAAAAATCCGTACAGCCGTTCTTAAAGGAACGCCCTTGGGAGACCTGAATTTGAACTATTTATACAGGACGCCTATCAATTTTCCTGAACTAACCAACTATATCATTCGAAAAGACATCTAATAGAGTGTTTATATAGCAATTTTAAAGAAAATCGTTAGAGCCGTTTTTGAGATACGGACTTACGGTTCCACTTCCGGTTTCCGATGTCCCACTTCCGGTTAAACTCAATTATTGACAGGAAAACAATAGTTACATACAAAAGCATATTTAAAAGTGAGTTAAAATGGCGAGTTTGAAAAAAATCCGTACAACCGTTTTTAAAGGAACGCCTTTGCGAGGCCTGAAATTGAGCTATTTATACAGGACGCCTATCAATTTTCCTGAACTAACCAACTATATCATTCGAAAGGACATCTAATAGAGTGTTTATATATCAAGTTTGAAGAAAATCGTTAGAGCCGTTTTTGAGATACGGTCTTACGGTCCCACTTCCGGTTTCCGATGTCCCACTTCCGGTTTTTCAATTTTCACCAAAATTTGGAAATTTCATCTGTAGACCAGACGTATTTCAATTCTAAAGTTTTGTAGCTCTATCTTTATTAGTTTCTGAGCTATAATAGCCAGAAGATTCTCCACATACATACACACACACACACACACACATACATACACACTGACCAATTGCCAAAAACCACTTTTTTGGACTCAGGGGACCTTAAAACGTGTAAATCAGGTGAAAACCCGATATCGAATTTTCAGACCGAATACAATACTTCCATTACCTACGGTAGTAAGGTAATGGAAGTAAAAATAGAAAAAGAAGGAATAACGCAGTTTAGGTTTGGGCAACATTTTCGACGCGAGTCTGCCTGTATCTACAGGAGCTCTAAAATTATGTAAGAAAAATCCATCTTTTACTCTCACATCACAAACAATTATTCATGTTTTATATTTTTTTAAACAAGTATTTCATTTTATGTTTAGGAATTCTTCCATCTCCCTTTTTTGTGTAATGCACTTTGGGATTAAAGAGAGAAACAAATGAATAAATACTAATCTGTGATAATTTCAAAATCCATAAATTATTTTACTAAGTTCAAAACAATATAAATTAATCATGAAGTTAAAAAGTTAATATGCTCTAAATTTAAAAAATAAACAAATAAATAAATGAAAAGTGTTTCCATTTCAATTTTTGGAGGTAGTTTTGAGATGGAACAAAAAATAAAATAATGATAAAAAGAACATTGTTTGAATTCGGATTATTAATTTTATCGATTTTACATTGTGTAATGTAAATATTTATGGATATATGGAAGATCTAAAAAATGGAAAATATCTGTAAAAGGTATGTCATATGAAATGTAAATACATTGTAGGAAAACTCCAGATCATAACCAAAAATTGATTGATTCTATAAAAAATCATCAATAAAAAAGGTAAATTATTTTTCTAAATTTTAGTTCTTGCTAACTTCAGATCTAAAAAAAATTCTACAATTTGCAATGTCTGTCCAAAAATATGTCATTGTGATTTTCTATTCATTCTGAAACACACTGGTTTTTTACTCTGGCTTCAATTTTTATGTATAATGAAATGATAATAATAATAATAAAAATCAGCAAACAATTGCATTTAAATAAGTTTGGCAAAATGCCATAAGTTGAAAAATATTTTCAATTTTGTTGATGATATATTTACCTCTTGTTGTTCCTGAAATGTCCACTTGAGTATCCAATGTTACTATTTGTACGACTTTATCACCAGTTCCTTTTACATCATTGGGTCTATCATCAAATTCTGAATTCAGCCTCTTTGGTCGCTTGGTTGGTGTTTTATAAGTTACTTTTTCACCATCACATATTAGATCTGTTGGCAGGATTTCATAGAAATTTCGGCGCCGCAAATGTTCAGGTTTGCCGCAGAATTGTGGGTTCCGTTCTCTGCTAGAGACTTGAAGATCTTGCTCTTGTACCCATTCAGCTATCCATCGAATGTGGCAGTCACATTGTAATGCAGATCCTGGAAATTACAAACTTATGTATTCAAAAATAGCTTATTATCCATGATATTCCACTACTACTACTATTACTAATAAATAGACTTTTTTAAAATTAATTATTTGGTCAATTAAAAGTTATCTTTCATTGTAATACTATTCAAAAATTTTGTGCAGGCATTTAAAAAAATATTTTTTAACCATCCTCAAAAACAATGTGAAAATTTAAACTTTTTTGAAATACAGTAATTAATTTAAAATAATTAAATATTATATAAATATTTAAATTATTCTTATTTATATGATTTCTTATTTAGATTTATCTTAGTTTTTCCTTATAATTTATTAAATTTATTTTATATGTATTTGCTATTTATATTTACAAAGCAAATAAATAAGTACTAATAACTTTACAATCTATATAATATTTCTCTAACGTGGACCAGTTTCAATTATTTTTTGTCGAAACGATACGATACGCGAGGATAAAAAAATATTTATACATAGACAATATTTAAGCACGCGGACGTAGCTCAATGGACTATTAAGAAAAAATGACGACATTTGTCTGATGAGATTATTTTACGAAAAAATGTATTTTTAACATTTGTTTCTTCAGAATCTTTGCAAGCGTCATTTTAAACCTATCAGTATTTTAAAGATATATACCGAATATGAACATTTGTGTCATAAATTGACTATAAAAAACACAATCATGAAAAATATAATCAAAATAGGAATTAGGTTATTTTATTTATTATATATATATATATATATATATATATATATATATATATATAATATAATATTTAAAAAGCGTTGTGGGAGTCCTATATTAAAACTGTACTGCCTGTGGAAGTATGAAAATTGGGTTGTGAACCATGAATTTTATTTGGAAACCTTTCTTTGAATGATTTTGGTTTCACTATTGTACAATATTAATTTGGTTTTAATAATAATTTGGCTTCTAGTAAATTAAAATTTTAATTAGGTGGTGAAATTGATATAACATTTATGAGTTTCAAATTTTGAAGGTAAATAAGAAAAGAAATAAAGGGCGAATATTTCGCACGGGTTTGCTAGTATATATATAATTTCACAAAAAAAAAAAAAAAAAGGTTTTAATTTGGTATATTTTATTTCCATTTATGCTTTCATTCATACATTGAATATGTGGTCAATTACATAGGCCTGTGATGTTTCTGTTTTTTCTAACTTTTTCAACCAATGTTTATGTATTTTTGGACACTGAAGTTAAGGGAAGGGGGAAGAAAAAAAAAAAAAAAAAATACTGGAAAGATTCCTATGTGTTCTAGTTTTTCCTAAATCAAGGATTTATATATGATAGTTGTAAAATTTCAATTTCAATTCTATGTTACATAAAATGTCATACTTAGTTTTTATAATGGAAATTTGAATTATTATTATTATTTTTTTTTTTTTTTTAACATTACTACTGGAATCCTCTTTCTTTTTAAAGATTTAAAATTGGAATCCTCTTTCTTTTTAAATATTTAAAATTGGTAATACTGCAAACATTTTTTTTTTTTTTTTCTTTTTTCAAGTTCAGACATGTAAAATAGTCTTATTTTTGTGCATTCTGTGATCGTCTGACTCAATTGCTGATCTTTTGTAGGGTTTCAGTAACCTCTTCTGACATAACAATAGTCTTGCTTTTGTCTTAAAAAATATATCCAAAACTAAAATTTTTATATAGAAAAAGTCAAATTTTAAATAGCTTCAAGCAGGGCTGGCAAAAACCCGGGTTTTTCTAGAAAAACCCAACCCACTTGGGTTTTTGCGGGTTTTTCTGGGCTTTTGTGGGTTTTTGCTTGAATACATTTGCATTGTAATGTTAGATATATGTTATTTAGCATATTAGTTGTAATATACCTTATTATATTAAACTACAAATTAATAATTAATCTAATATTTATCTTAGAAATAAAAATTGGTTTGATTCTAATATTAAAATAGTATTAAATATTAAGATTAAGCTATATTTTATTTTAATATGTGCTTACTCAAATATTCTTCATGACAATAACTGATAAAATAAAAGAATTTAAATTCTTAAGTACAATACATATCATTTAAATTTTTTAGTTCCCCATCATGTTATAGGTATGGGGAACTTAGGTAATCATGAAAATTTTCGACCTCGGTTTAAAAGTTATTAAAAATTTACGCTTTTCTTAACATGGGAGAATAGGGCAAAATTTCACTTAAACGTGCCTTAAATGGAAAATTTTTAATGAAAAAAAGTGAGACCAGTTTTATAATATGAGTTTTGATGTCGAAATGAATATCAGTAACTAGAAACGTACGACTTTGAAAATTTCGCAAGTTATTGGAAATTTACGAATTTCTTAACATGGCAGAATACGGCAAAATAAATGTCAATTTTCACCGTAAATATGTCAGACCACTTTTGAAATATTATTTAGGATACTGCCATGAATATTATAGAGTATGAATTTTCCAATTTAAAAAATTCATAAATTATTTGGAATTTACGATTTACTTAAAATGGCAGAATAGGGCAAAATTGAGCATAAACGTCCAATTTGTGGATCATGAATATATCAAACAACTTCAAAATAACATTTATGATACTTGTTTGAACATGATTGATTACAAATATTCTAATAGGAAAATTTCATAAGTTATTCGTAATTTAAGATTTTATCAACATAGCAAAATGGGGTGATATCCCATATAAATATGCATTTTGAGGATTGTTGCATTGGAAATAATAGTATGAAAATGAAACTACGAAATTGACCCTAATAAAATAAATTAATAGATTAGAATAAGATAAATATATCAAAGTGAACGGTGGATAGCCTATTAGGCAGGAATTTCATTCTGTCACTGTGTCAAGCGTTTGGTCAAGTTCATTTCTCTTAACATGATAATTATGTTAAGATAACCATATATATGATGGGGAGCTGAGCAGAGTCCACCTATGCCAATTAGTTTTAATTACAAAAATGGCGCCGTGCTCGAAGCTCACATGCTTCAAGCTCACAGTAGGGAAATCGTGTCTGAAGCTCACATAAATTAGTATCTCGTGTCCCAAGCTCACAAATATATTTACCCCTTTCCCCCGACTTATCAACTTGACAGGTGGGATTAGATTAGACCGTGGTCGTAGCGCACGTAACTCGTATCTCAAATAGAGCAGGCGCACGTGATGTCACTGCGTAATACTGTTGTTTGGGCTTTAAAAGGAAAAACCTAATTCAAAATGCTAAACATAAAAATATTTTTTTCTATAATTGATTATAGAAAGTAAGTAAGTAACTAAAATTATTTTACTTAAAAAACTTTAAAAGAAAGAGTAAATTAATTATCTAATAGCTAAGTGAATTATCGAAAATATAAATTTTAATAATTATATTAGCTATGATTCCTTAGTAGTACAATTTTTTCTGCTTTCAAAAGAAAAATTACCTGAAAACACTTTTAATATTAAAAGATTTTATTTTCTGTGAATAATTATGGAAAAAAAAAAAAAAAAAGATAGTTAAGGATCTAATTAAAATTATTTTATTTAAAATATTCTAATAGAAAGACTAAATTCATTAATTAATTATCTAAAAACTAAACGTATTATAAATAATAATAATAATCAAATTAGCTTAGATTGCTTAATACAATTTTTTCTGCTTTCAATAGAAAAAATTATTTTAAAATACTTTTAATATTAAAATATTATAATTAAGTTAGGTGTAATCGCTGTATAAAATTATTTGAACTTTTAATTAATAAGCCGAGAAGTTCTGTTCTCCAAACTGGTAGACAGGAAGTGCCGGGTTCAATTCGAGGTCATGCTTGTCGACCCTCATGTTCTCAGTCGGCTTTAACACCTAAACTACCATCACGAAATTATTATTAATATAAAAAGTTATTTTAATCAATGATTTTATATTTAAAAAAAAAAAAAAAATATTATTAATATATCATAACTAAAAACTAATTTAATTATCAAAAATATTTTTTTAATAATTAATTTAGATTACTCAATATCATTTTTTGGGCTTTTAATAGAAAAACTATTTCAATATACTTTGTAATAATATAAAAAGATATCTTTTATCATGATTACAGAACAAAGAAATAATTAAAATTATATTATTTAAATAATCTAAAATAAAATTTTACATTAAAATATACACAATTTTACTAATTAAATTAGCCGAGCTTTCTCAAAACTATCCTTTAGTCTATTATTCGAAAAATGTATTTCAAAAGACGTTTACTTAAAAAATATTTTTTTTTCTATTAATTATCGAAAATATTAAAAAATATGTAATCAAAAATTAATTTAATTATAAAAAACAGAATTTTTTAATAATCAAGATCAGTTGAGTTTTCTTTTTCAATATTCTTTAATTTTTTTTAGCTGTTATTCATTTTTCCTTTGAATTATTATGTATAAAAAAAAGTATTTAAAATAGTTTATTTTTTCTTCTTATTTTTATTTATTTCTTTTTTTTTTAAGCTTAGTTAAAAAAGGTAATTTAATTTTTTTTAAATGCACATTTTTAATAATTAAATAGGAAAGATCCCTTGATACTATTATTTAGACTTTTAATAATAATAATAAAACTGTATTTTGTACTAGTTTCTATTTAAAAAAAAAAAAAAAAAATCATATTACAAACGAAAAATATTTTATGTTATTTATACAGACGATAATTCAAACTTAAACCAGAAATCGATTTATCAATATGTTGATAATTTAGGTGGGGGTGTTATTATTATTATTATTTTATTTTATTTATTTATTTATTTTTTGCAGACTGTACCTTCGTATTGTAAGTTCCGATTTCTAGTTAAAAAATATTTACAACAATTAACTTTGATAACAAAGACATTTCACAAATTATGTGTAGTCTTATATATAATCTGTGAATTCTATATAAAACATATATAGTACTTAAGATTGACTTATTAAATAAAACTGCGTTAAATAAATACACGAACGAACATTTCGGGCCATTATTCCTGATATATATTTTTTATCCACCCCCGAAAGTATTTTTGTTAAATTTATGTAAATAAGCAGAAAATAATTTTATTTAATAATTTAATTCCTAGTTCCTGCCTTAGTTCAAAAAATAACTCATTAACTGAATTGCGCTTCAAAAACCATCTTCCTCGACCTCCCCCCCCTCCCCCTCTGCTCTTCGGAAAAAGGGATTAGTCTCTTCCCACCTGTCAAGCAGTGGCGGATTTAAGGGGGGGCTAGGGGGCTGAAGCCCCCCCAAAACACTGACATTTACAATTGAATATTGCAATTGCAAATTTTTTATTGGTCTAGAATAACACTTTGAAAAATCTTAGCCCCCCCCAAAAGTCAAGTTCTGGATCCGCCACTGCTGTCAAGTTGATGCGTTGGAGAAAGGGGTGAATATATTTGTGCGCTTGGAACGCGAGATATTGGTGTATGTGAGCTTCAAACACGATTCCTCTAATGTGAGCTTTAGATACGTGCGCTTGGAGCACGACACCACAAAAATAAGTTGCACTGCTTTATCCTTTTCCTTCTTTTTCTTTTCTTTTTTTTATAGTTGAAACGGTTATAAAAGAAAATTTTATTAGATTTATAAATATGTTGCTACTAAAATTAAAATAAAATTATTATAAAGTTTTAAAACTAAACAATTTAATTAGTTAAATATTGATTCTGGACAACATTTATGTCCACTGTTAAATAAAAAATTGTTCGGTTTTACAGGAAAAAGAAAATTGAACCAATTATAGAAGATAAACTTGCTTTTATTATATTTATAACTGTAGTTACTTTTTATGTTTAATACTATTTTCTAGAAAATAAAAATAAGAGTTTATTCTTAAAAAGTAAGGTGTTTTCTATACTTTATAGATGGGATTTGTGAATTATAAATAATTTTTAAGAAAACTTATTTGCAAAAACCCAGTGGGTTTTTGTTGGTGGGCCTGCCCAGAAAAACCCGGGCGGGTTTTTCTGGGTTGGGCCCAGTTTGCCAACCCTGGCTTCAAGAGGGCACAATAACTTTTCAGACGTATTACATTTGTGGTGAGTTCTTGGTGAAAAGAAAACAAAGATTTATTACTGGTTTTATATTTATAAGGTAAATGTCAAACCATGAACTTAACAGAAAAACTTTTTTTTTTTTAAATTTCAAGTTTGCACTAATTTGTAATAGAGATTTCCCCCATACTTTTATACCTACGTTGGAGAGTTTCAATCTCTCCAAGCGTTTTTTTAGTTCATGTAAAAGTGAAAAATAGATTTATGTAAAATAATAATAATAATAATAATAATAATAATAATAATAAATCAAATAAACAGTGATTTTGATTCAAGAATGTCATGAATTTTCAAATTTAAATTTACTATTTTATTATTATTATTATTATTATTATTTTAATTTTCCTTTGCAGAAAATATTTACGTGATAGAGAAAAACTGTTTTGTTTTTTGAAATCATCATCCAGAAATACGTAGGACCTCAGTGATAAAACCTTAAAAATCATTCCCAAATTTGAAATTAATTTGAAGGCATGTGTTACATATAGAGTTGTTTTGTTTTATAAGATTTATTCGATGCGTGTGAAGCATATTTTTTCAGATGATGCAATTTTATTTATTATCTTTTTTTTTTTTTTTTTTATGAAATTTGCATAAACTGACGTAACAAAGAAAGAAACACACACACACACTAAAAAAATAAATAAATAAGTAAATAATATAATTTAAAGACGTCCTTATTATCTGTCTGTTGAATATGAAATCAATGTCAATTTTTTAATTGGATATAATACATTTAAAGTAGCATGTTGTGTAAGTTACTATAAGATTTAAATGTTTTATAGAAATTATTTTATCCGTTCATAAATAACTCACCTCCTATACTGAGTCCTCTTAGAGTCCTGTTTAGATGCAAAAAGGCTTCCAGTGGGATGGTGGATAGTGGATTGCCATCTAATGCTAATAGCGTGAGATATTTGTTCTTTTTAAATGCATCATCTGGTAAATAAGTTATACCATTGAATCCTAAGTCTAAAACCTAAAGAAAATAATTAAAAATATGACTAAATTATATTTTTAGACTTATTTGTAATTAAAAGTAATTTGTATTACCATTGTATGGAATATTTAATACAACCTTTTAAATAAAGTATTATTTTATTTGTTTAAGAACTCTTTTTTTTTCCCCTACAAAATTACAATTGGAAAACTGGTAGCTTTCATGATCATAGTAAAGTTAGGAATGACTTTCATCAACATAGCTAATAGACATCTCTTTACTAAATGTAATGTTATGCAATATGCATAAGCAAAGTATTTTATTTTTCATGCTTTTCAATTTCATGCTTTGTTTCGTTTAATATTTTTAAATGAAAACTTTTAAAATGAAGATAAAATTTCAGCAGCTTTCAATTTCTAGTAAAATATCAATCATGAAAAATTACGTTTGAGAAGTATGTTATCAGTTAATGGAATATGCTGAAAGGAAACATAAATAGCAGATTGTTCATTCAGTCTGTAGATTATTTTCAATGCAATCTTTATCGAATAATTAAATAGTAATTAATATATATATATATGTATATATACTATATATATATATATATATATATATTATTTATATTTAGGTGGGGGGGGGGGGGGGGGAATCATTTAAATCTGTTTAAAGGATGGGTTTATGAATGCATAAGACAAGGTATAAGATAGTAGGTATTAATTTTTAAAAACTCTCTCTTGACTTCTCCTTCATATATACCTGTCATTTATTTGTATATTTAAATAAAATTTTAAAATATACCTAAACATTATATGTTCTGGGATGGCCGATTTATTAGATTTCTGAGGAGATTAATTTCAATGATGGATGCCAACAGGTTTGCAGAATTGCAACATGGATAATTAGGTAAGGATGGCATAACAAGTGAAACACTTATTTGTTGCTTTGTCAACTCTGTCAGTTATTACTGATATAGCGATAATCGTAATAAAATAAGGAAGTTTTCCCTTTTTTTTTTCCCCTTGAACATCATAAGGTCAAGACAGCATTGCAGATTTGTTTAGGATTTTATTATAAAATTATCACTTACTCTGATTTCCATCAACATAGCTATTGCTTGCAGCGGATACTCAGCCAGTTGGTTATTGAGTAAAGATAACGAACTCAGTGTAGCATTTACTCCCATAAAAGCTTTCTCATCTATGTCTTTGATTTTATTCCTTTCTAAACTAATGGCTGTTAATGATTGCATCTCTGACAAGAACTTGGGTTCTAGATATTCTATCTTGTTTTGGGCAAGATCCAGATATGCAAGTACTTTCAACCGTTGTAATGCCTTTGGTATTGTCTTTAACTCACACGCTTGCAAATTCAAATTCTTTAATGTTCCTTCTAGCCCTCTGAATGCTAGGTCTGAAATGTTTAACTTATTGTCCGATAGCTTCAGCGTTGTCAAAGGTAAACCTGAAGATAAAAACAAAGATATAATTTAATTTGTTATTAATAAATAAAAATAGTAATATATATATATTTTTTCTATTACTAAATTATCTATTACTTGCAGGAACACAGAAATAATTTACATGAACATTTAACCTTTATATGCCCTGTTGAAGAAAATTTATGCACTTGACTTCGAAAGAATTGAGCCACTAGGTATGCAAACATGGTTTGGCAAATTATACTAATGATCAGTTATGCAGCATTAATGAACCGTGTAGAGGCAATGCTTGGAACTACGATGGTATGGGGGAGGAGGTATTATTTAAAAGAGCCATGCACTGAGTATTGGATGTTTACTGATTGATAGGTTCGTTCAAAGTCTTGCATCGTGTTGGATAATACGATTTTATCCAATCCGACTCGCAGATCGGATCGTCTAATTTTTTTCTCTTGGAGTTCAGATTGACTAATTTATTTTTCTTGCGGGTCGGGTCGAATTGAGAACATCTTTCAAAAAAAAAAAAAAAATCATAATAAGCAGAAATTTGTTTGATATAATTGTAGCTGTATAACAGATGTAAACATACTATGTATGTCCATGATTAAATATAAGCGTACCCAAATTATTATACTTAAGTAAACAAACCTTCCGTAAATTAGAAATGTAAAATCGGTTTTTCGGGGAAGTGCAGCAAAGTGCGTCCGATTATTCAGGCGTCCTGTTCACTCCACAGAAGATTAGTTCCCGAAATAAAAAAGATTGATTCAATTTTCTTAGGATAAAAAAAAGTTATGAAGGGTGTGTTTTTTTTAAATATAAAATTTTCTGAAGGATCCTTTAATGGACCAGTTTTGCCTCTGGATAGACCCCTGCTTTGTATTGTTATACAGCGTTTTACTTCAATATTTTGATCATCAGCTCATCTACTCGAAAACTATACACTACATTACATTTATATACTTGAGTGTTATTTCCTGGGATAATGGAAAGAAAATTTTATTCATTTGTTGTTTTGCTATGTTGTTTAAAGGGATATGACACAAAACACGATACATGAAAATGTTATTCTACGATTTGTTGCTTGCTAATAATTATATTGTCTGTAATAATCTGGGCTGGATTTATTATTAGGAAGATAAGGCCTTAACCCTGAGCACAAAAATTTTGTAAACAGCTTTGTTTACAGACTTATTTGTTTGCATTACTTAATGGATTATTCACTTATATTTATTAGAAACAGCCCGGCAGTAGGCTTATTCGATGAATGCGCGTATATGAGTGCTTAAAAATAATTAATACGACGATAATGTGAAAGGATTATTATACCTAGCTTGAACACTTACGCCCTTAAATGATTAAAAAGTTAATAATTTTAAAGAGAAATAAACTCTAATAATTGTATGCTAATAATAGGGCCCTCACTATATCATTTTCTTAAGATCTTAAGCCCTTTATACCTTTAAGTATTTAATAAGTTAATTACTTTTACGTGCGTGAAGAGAATCAGGACATGCTTCATTGTTATTTAATAGAATTATGAAATTTTGCGTTAGTCATCACGCACTGTTGTATGCAAGGGGAAAAAAATCAATATGATCAAATTGTATTTAATTGACAATTACTTGATGTAAATTTAATCTGGAAAAATTCGTTTATGAAATCTTCAAAATTGTTTTATTATATATGTTACGGTTAAAGTAATAAATCCGGTTATTATTAATAATAGCCGGGGATTATTAATAATTACCGCCTCTTTTGGTGAATGGGATTAATTAATGGACATTTATCACATTAACCGTTCATTATTAATAATTACCAAGAAAATTTGGTGAATGTGATTGAATAATGGACATTAATCACATTAACCGGCTATTCTTAATAATTATAAAGAAAGGATGTGATCAGTTAGTCTTAACTCATTAAAACTTCAACTCTAACTCCATTTTTGTATGTATCTGTCTTCTGTGATAATTATTTTATTGTTATAGACATTAGTAGTGTTTAAAAAACTCATGAATTAAATAAATGCTTGGATTGATTAAATACTTACATTAACGACTTTCTAGGTAATTGAAGTATTGTATTCGGTCAGAAATTTCGATATCAAGTTTTCAGTTGACTTATATGTTTTAAGGTCTCCTGAATCAAAAATGTGTTTATGGCAATTGGTCAGTGTGTATGTATGTGAACGGGAAATCTAATGACTATCATACATCCAAAATAGTTAGAAATAGAACAACGGGCATCAGAATTACGACAGGTCTAGTGTATAGGTGATTTTGCCAAATTTTGGTGAAAATTGGAAACTGGACGTAGAGCTGTAAACTGTACCTCAAACACGACTCAAAGTTATCATATAATTACCCTTTTAGATGTCATTTCTTATGCATTAGTTGTTTATTTCGAGAAATTTATTGGCGTCTTGTATAAGTAGGTCAATTTCAGGTCTCGCAAATGCATTTCTAAGGATATTCTCTACGGATATTCTCTAAACATGTCATATAAACACCCTTTTAGATACCTTTTCCTTTGTAATTGTTTACTTCCGATAATCAGATGACTTGCCGAATTTTTGTGAAAATCGACAGCAGCGGGAGGGTATCTCAAAAGAGTCTCTAACGGTTTTCTTCGAATTTGCTGCATAAACTTCTTTTTAGATATTTTTTCGCATTTATTACTTAGTTATCACAAGAAAATTAACTTTCGTCTTTATAGGTAGGTCAGTTTAAGATTTGGTGTTTCAGAACACGGCTCTACCGATATACTTTCTCTTACCTATATATATAGTAGAGAAAGTATTGTTACATATGTAAATAATAAGGGTTATTTTTATGCAATTTTATTCAAAGAGATTTATTCAGTCTATAAATTGTTAAATTTCTGTATTTTTAGCTTGTTTTGGCGTTTAAATAACGAATTTTCTTTCAAAAACCCGTTAAAAAGCTTCTCTAGATAAACGCGTAGAAAATCACTGCATTGAATAAAATTCTTTGAAAAATATTAATAATAACCGGCCAATGTGATAAATTCTCAAAAATTATTTACTTTAACCAAACTTCATTGGTAGTTATTAATAATAACTGGTCATTGTGATAAATTCTCACAAATTAATCACTTTGACCGGCATTTTCGGTTATTATTAATAATCGCTGGTTATTATTAATAATTACCGATTAATCACATTGACCGTAACACACACATATATATATACAATTAACAACATGTTTTTGAAAGTTATTCTTACCTTTGAAAGCATCGTCATTCACTTCTTGTATTAAATTATGAGACAAATCCAGCATCTGCAGGGACGTCAGCTCTTGCATTGCTGTAACTGGCACTTTCCGAATAAAGTTATCTTGAAGATTGAGGCTGATAATTATCTCTTCAAGTCCATTAAAAGCATCGTCTTCGATTTCTCTGATCTTACTTTTTGAAAGATGGATGCTTTGAATTTTTAAACTTTCGAAACTATTGTTTTTGAGAATTTCAATTGTGCTATTACTGACATAGAGTAAATCTATTGGAATGTTTTTGACTGATGATTTTAGAGTCTCTATCAATTTTGTAAAGTTTACTGGACTGCATTGTATGGACAGTCTCTGGCTATTACTGTACGCACAAACACAGTCTGTATGAAGGTCTACTAGTTCTCTAGACCATGGGCACTGGCTTTTGACTAGCTGTAATGATATTAACCATAAACTGCATATTAATAATGTCCTTTTGTAAGAAGTTATGTTTTCTAATAATAGTCTCTGATACATTATGGAGCAATATGAGGTCACTCATTCGAACATTCTGGCTATAGCACCATCTGAAAGAGAATATGAAGCAGAGTTATTTATTTGATTATATATAGCGTAAATTGGTTAACAAGTGGTTTTAAAATAGAATATATATATATATATATATATATATATATATATATATATATATATACATATAATTGCTCTAATAAGTTTTTTTTTTTAAGTCTCAACAATATATTTTCTACTTTTTGTGTTCCGTTCATCACCACTTCAATTTCCAAAATTGACGATTTTTTTATTGTTTTCTGTCTGATAATTATTTTTCGAATTTTCTAGCACATTTCTTTTAGAAAACACCCCATTCTTTGAACGAAGGTTATCTCTAGTCTATATATCTGTACTCGGGATATATCTCTTTTATACGATTAGATTTTCTTAATTAAATGTAGAATCATTTTTTTCATGTGATTCAAAACGACAGGTACCTTTGCTACTTCTAAATAATAATTAGAAAACGAATGACAAAAACAAAAAATTTACTTAGAAGAATATGCAAGTTTAAATTTATTCAAGTACAATTAGATTTAACGGGGGAGGAGGGGGGGGGGGCGGGTAAAGCGTTGAAAATGAGAACTCTACAATAATTAATGTGTCCTAAACCTTTTGCTAGAAATGAAAATAATTGCTTTGTTTATATTCGTCTATTTGTCGTTACGTACAAATATAACTAATATTTATGATGTTTGAAACTTTTATTTTAAATAGTTTTAATAAAGCAAAGGCTTATATTTCTTTGTTAAACTATTAATAACTAACGTTAATCTCTTGAAATTTTCTTTTAATAAACTTATGATCAACCATTCTAACTTCTTCTAAATGAATTTAGTTATCTACTTTCTCTAATAATGATGAAGCGCTTTTCTGTTACACTGATAAATGTGCGTATAATATTTATAAATATAGATATTTAAGTACTCACACAGGAAAAAGTGTCTAAATTGGATAAAATTCTGTTAATCTTTTTTAACATTGTTAAGTTGCATTTAATTACATTGTAGTCAGTATCCGTTCCTTTAAATTTTCAGTCTTTTCCAGCATGGTCTGGGTATTTCACTAAGATTTATTTGCTTAAATTTTTGAAATATAAAGTGAAATAGATAGTATAAATAAATAGCGAGTATTTGTGAATTAAAATGTGCAGTGGATTATTAACCTGAACAACGCTTTTAAGATCCAGATACTGTGAAACTGTTTCATTAATATTTACAGGTATTTGATTTTATCATTTAACGAATTATATTCATCTATCTATATCATTGTAATTAAAGAAATGAAGATGAAGAAGGAATGATATAACATCGAAATATTTACATATATAACCTAATACTAACCAATGCTTCTTAATGTTATTACCGCTTAATGCATTTTGTTGAGAAATATAAAATGTATCTTTCGTGTTTTTGAGGCACTAAATTTCAGTTTGATCTCTGATCTTTTTTTTTTTTTTTTTTTTTTTTTTTTAAGATTTCATACCGTGACATATAAGCTGGAATTTGAATTTTATTGCATTGCAGCATAATAAGGGGGTTATACTAAATGTTTCGTGAGTGTTAATGTACATTTAAAACCTGTACTTTTGAAACCTTAAAGCCTGTTTAATTCGAATGTTAGAATCCTGAATACTTGAATTGAGTGGGTTTTTTAGCGTCGTGTTTTAGGTACACATTGGGCAATTGACGACGGTTTAGGATTTAGCCCTAGGGATGGTCCGGAAGCATACCATCACAATTTTAATTCTCATCTGAGGGGGATGATTCCCCCGATTCGGTAACCCCCACACGCATTAGTAGTTTGGAACATGGAGGACATTGCGCACGCGACGAAATTTACGTGTACCGTGCACTGTGGAAAAGCAACTCACTGTTTTTAGTAGTTGCTTCAAATAAGTATTTATCTGCACACTGTGTTTAGAAAAGCGATTCATACTATTCATGCCACAGCAACATGATTAGACATCACTCTGCTTAGTTTCACAATTATAGTTTGGAATTAAATTTATATATAGTCTTATACGAAGGTTTCTTTTATTATTATTTATTTATTTATTTTTGTGTTGCATCTTTACATAACAATGCAATTATCATTTAAACAGGTTTTTTCAAATAAAATGAAAAAAAAAAAAAAAAAAAAAAAAAAAAGAAGAAAGAAATTATTTCGGTGAGAATCAGTTTTGTGAAGCGTATATATTTTCCAATGAAATTTTCAAACCTTTTTTTGCGCAAATTCTCGATAATTCAGTTTTATTCTGCCGATATTGTTAGCATTGTATTATTATTTTTTGTATAATAATCTAGTAGTTTATATATATATATGTACCCTGGAAACAAAAAATCCTTCGTGACCAGAGTTATTTTCTTGATTCACCCTGCGTTCCTGAGGTAGCTTACACGTGATAATCTCTCGTGAATAGTATCCATTTTTATTTAAGATTATTATTATTATTTTTTTCTTTTCATTTCGTGGTTTCTGTTATTACTGTGTTGGACTCTTTCAGGGGTCACTCACCGTAAAATCGTACTTCGCGGTGGGCGAATCATTGCTATTAATGTCAGCTCGTGCCTTCTGAATGGAGAAAATATTTTTATCCGCTTACTATTTTCAATGTCTATGGTTAACTGAGTCCATTTTCATAAATTTCAAATATTTGTCATTGAAAATTTTTATTCATCAAAACTATTTAAAGGGACCTCATTGTTTTAAAAATAAAATAAATAAAAATAATAGTGATAGTAGTATGAGGAGAAAACATTCAAACAAAGTTTTCTCCTTCAGATAAAAGTTTTCAGAAACATAAAAAACTAATAAATTAAAAAATAAAATAAAAAATAAATAAATAAACTGAAACTATAATTATAGTTTGTTTAGATGTATTACTAGTTACTAGGAGCATATGTAGACATATTTAGGAAGATCTATAGACATACTATTTTATGTTAAGTTCAAATAAAAATCACTATCTCAATCTTTTTTACTTTTGGAGCAAACGCGGTTTAAATGTTTGCTCCTCATATATATATGTGTGCGTGTAATATTTTGTTTGATCCGTTATTAGTAATTGATAATAGAGTCCTGCTTCGGGTTGACCGGAACCGACCTGACTACGAATCGGGCTCGGGTCGGCTAATTTTTTTCTTTTATGGGTCGGTTTCAAGTCGAGTTGATTGATTTTTTGATTTTTGATTTTTTTTCCCCCTTCCCTACGAGTTCGAATTCGGGTTTGTTTTTAACAAGTCGGGTCGACTTGAGAACATCTTTTAAATCAATTTTATCATAATAAACAGAAATTTGTTTGATATAATAATAACTGTATAATTAATGTAAACATACTATGTATGCCTATGATTAAATATCCGCACACCTAAATTATTATATTAAAGTAAACAAACATATCGGACAAAAGCAATTAACAAAGAAACATTAAGTTATTATTTTTATAGATATAAGCATTAAACTATGAACTAGAAACACTAAGCCCATTTTTGTACACTTGGAGTACATGACACACATAAAAAGTTAAAAATTATTACTAAATCCTTATTAATCCTTACATTAAATAATTTTTTGTAGAAGTTGTCCAATTTGTATAGAAAATACCTTTTAAGTTTACAGACTTTAATGAAGCATTCGTTTTAAGATAATCGATTTTTTAAATAGGTTTTGTTTTTAGACCCAAATGTTTTCTATATAAATCCTCTGAAAATATAATTTTTCCATAGTTAATTGATTTTTTTTTTTTTTTTTAAAGACAATTGTTCTAGAAACGGAGATGGAGAAATATTTCGTTTCTGATTAAAAAAAAAAAAAAAAAAAAGTTTAATCGCAGTTAATTATTGATATACATAAATTTTTCGTCATTGCAGAAATAATACAAGAGTTTTGCCGTTTTTTCTTTTTTTGAATTCTGAATCCCGAAATACGTTATTATTTCACCATAATTTAAGAAAGTTCCTGCTTTTTTTTGTGTGTCTAATTTCCAAAAATATGGTACATTGTTATAGTTAATTTCCTGAATTGGGGATCTTTATTGCCGTTGTTTCACTATTTATATTTATTGTTGAAATCCCAAAGTTGCAGGTTACGTGAATACAGGCTGAGATCCCTTAGAAAGACCCCCGTGGAGGGCACTGTTCCCAAATCTAGGACTCAGTCAATTGACATTAACCGTAACACCAACACCCAAAGTCAAAAGAGAAATAAAGTGGCAAGTTATTTAATATTTTTAGTCGCCATTTGGCGAGAGAATTTCTCAGGTCTATGTAGTTTTATTAACAATATTATAGCATCTCTTTTAAGCGAGTCTTAAGCATGCAATACCATGAAACTTACTAACATTAATAGACATCTTAGCATAATTTAATTTCCGAGTTTTCTTACTCTATAATTCTTTTTTCTTTTGTAAATCATTCAAACCTTTAAAAAAAGAAAAAGAATCACCTTGTAATACTGAGATCTAATATTTGATTATACTTATATATATTGTTAAGAATTTGTAAATAATAGTAATTTTTATGTAAATTCAACCAAAGAGGCTTAGTCAGGTTATAAAAGGTTAACTTTCTGCATTTCTATAGCTTGTCTTCGCTTTAAAATAGTTCTTTTTTTCCTTTAAAAACCCGTTAAAAAACTTCACTAGGGCGGGTAATGGCTTTGGCGCAAAATTTAGCGAGTTTTTTGCTCATTGACGACTTTTTTGGCGATTTTGGCGAGAAAATCCTTATTATCGATATCTCTAATAATATAGTTACGCTCATCACTGACTGACTCTGTCACGCTTAAAAAGGCTAAGAGATTTCCTTGGACTCTGTCTGTGTGGGAACGCAAGTTGCCACCTAATTTTCATACTTTAGTTAAAAATCTAATTGTCCGATCGATAAGCTATTTAATCCGACGGATTAAAAAAAAATTGCGCCTTTCATTTAGTACCTTATTTGTAACGAATTTTTGATAAGATTTTTTAAAATTAATTAAAATATGAAAATAGACATAGCTTTAAAATAGACATTTAAATTTTTAATTGTTTCCATCCCCCCCCCCCGCATAAATTAAAATATGCTTTCATGTGAAAATAAATAAATAAATAAATAAATAATATAATATATATATATATATATATATATATATATATATATAAATATAAAATATTAAATTTCCTCATGTATATGAAAAAATGACGTCTTAAAAAAAAATAATAATAATTTTAAATTTTAAAGGTAACGAAGAGATAAATAAAGTGCGAAAATTTCGCAGGGGTTTACTAGCAAATGAATTATTTGAAGTGATAAATAAATAAAATGAAAGGATCATTTATCAATGGGCGCCGTTGTCGCCCTACAACTAATTAGTCTCGAATATCTAAGCTCGAACTCCATCGTTTAAGAAGTTACTAGAAAATTCTGGATTTATAGAAGGCTATAAAAGGAATCTCGTTCTCATCACGGAGTCAGTTCAAGCTTCTTGCTATCACTTACAGCCTATTGCTTTGATACAGTTTATGCTGTGATTTTGATGCTGTCAATTGTTGTTTAAGGTGTGTTTTCTGGTGAAACTGAAGTTGATACTTGGGTTACAGAGCTGTAATCTTCTAAAATATCCTGCAAATAAACTTTTAAGCCTCCAAGATTTACCTTTCATTCACACACAATCCACGATCCCCGAGTACGCAACAATGTATTGTTTTTATTATATGGATTCTTTTTCTCTTTGGAAAATTCAAGTTATAATTTTCATCGTAAAAATTTTAATTCTTATAAATTGTATAAAACTTATTTTCCTTTCTCTTCCCATTTTCTCCCTCCTTTAATCGATGCGAAATCTTAAAAAATAAAAACTCGTTGAAAAATCTCTGCTTTTCACAGGGCCATTGAGCATAAAATCGCAAAGTCGACTATGTAAATTAGTCAAACTCCTATTTCTCATGAACCTTTTGTAATTTTTTTCTTCACTTCCCCTCTCCTTAATCTCCGGCTAATCATAATTGTTATTCAAAAATTATGCTTGAACTACAGGGTGTTTGAAAAAGAACTCCCTAATTTTAAGTATAAATGAATTGGTGAAATTAATGAAAAACTACATCAATGATTACATACAATGAAAGAGAGTACCTTCAAGTTTTGTTTGAATGTTAGTAGACTTCAACGTGGTATTCATTTGTTGCCCTGCACACGTCGAGCCGATATTCCACTTCTTGCCACATATTCACCAACATATCAGATGTAACTGTCCCAACCACTGTAAAGATTCTTTCCCGTAAATGATTGATGTTTTGGATATTTTCACCACACACAAAATTTTTTATGTGGCCCCAAAAGACATCGATCATTTACGGGAAAGAATCGTCGCGGCGTTTGGGACAGTTACACCTGATATGTTGGTGAATACGTGGCGAGAAGTAGAATATCGTCTCGACGTGTGCAGGGCGACAAATGGATCCCACGTTGAAGTCTACTAACATTCAAACAAAACTTGAAGATACTCTCTTTCATTGTATGTAATCATTGATGTTGTTTTTTATTAATTTCACCAATTTATTCATACTTAAAACTAGGGAGTTCTTTTTCAAACACCGTGTATATAAGATGAGATTTATTTTAATTTAGTATTAATCGCAAAACCACTCACTTAAATTTATCTTCGTCTTCCTTTTTTTTTTTTTTTTGAAAAAAGAAAAAAAAAAATACCTCCCACAGCTGATTCCCCCGCCCTTTCTTTCATGTCGTCTGCATTGAATTTCTTCCTATTGTATTACGAAATAGTTACTGGGGATGAGAACTCAAGGATTTTATTTTGTCAGTTGCTAATTTAGGACAGCCTAAATTACCATCTTAAAGAAATTCAGGTTTGACTAACAGAAGATGACTGGCTTTTCAACGCCCTGAAATAGACACTTTGGGTGGCCCTCCATTAGTAGCTTAATTTTCTTTTTAAGTTGCAACTGTTATCGAAAATGATGGAAAACTAATAGCTATGACGTAATGCTGTCTGTAATATACTTTCCTTTCTCTAAAATGTGTGGCATAGGATCAGAGAAAGCGGTGATACAAGTGAAATGTCATTAAATAAGAACTTTGTCCCTTAAAAAATAAAAATAAGCTCTTCTAACACAAATTGCCAGCTGTTAAGTGATTTTTTTTTTTTCTTTTTTAAATTTGGCATCATTGTTCTGTTTATGAAGAGCCATTTCATCTCCGCCCTATCATTTGTCGTTCCGGTGTGTTGCTCCACTATTATGGTAAAGCGCTTTCACTTTTGATGCAAAGGGAATCTCGGGAATATTACTTCTAACCCCATAATTTATTTTTTACACTTGTAACATTTTGAGCTTTAATTTAATTTATTTATTTTGGGTAAATCTCACATTATTATTATTATTTATGTAATTCGCAATTTTATTTTGCCTTATTTATTTTAAAAGTTAATTTAACATTTGTATTAACTTTTCACACTGTTCCTTTCGTCTTTTACAATTTTTTTAAAGTTTTTTAACTTGTACTAATAAATAAATAAACACATAAAAAATATCTGGAGTGACTCCACTCGACTTTCCGAACAATTAGTGATTAACAATTGCATAAAAAATTTAAAGTAAGAGAAATCATTGAATAAACAAAAGAAAAAAATCATAATACAGTGGTTGAGTATTTTTCTCCATATAGTATGTTATTTAATTTAACGCTACTGTACTTCAAATAATTTGAGCCCATAGATCATAATGATAAGGAATATTTCGTTGTGTCTCTGTAAAATTCTATAAGTGCTGTATCCTCCAAAATCTATACACAGGGTTCCCGCTTAATCTATATATATAAAAATGAATGTTTGTCTGTATGTTATTTATAAAATCGTAAACGGCTTGACCGATTTCGATCATTCTTTTTTTGTTTTTTTCCTTATAGGTCAGGGATGGTTCAGGAAAAAAAATTGAAAAAATCTTTAAAATTAATTAAAATATGAAAATAATAAACTTATTGACTTATATTGACTTAATATAAGCCATTTAAATTTTTAATTGTTGCCAAAAAAAGTTTACGAGATATATTTATTTATTGTTTTCAGCATAAAATGAAATATGCGTTCATGCGAAAAATAAGAAATTACTAAATGTTAAATTGGTCGATGAGAAAATGACGCATTATAATTTTAAAATAAAATAGTAATATTACATATCTAACATATTTCTTCTGAATTTTATTTCACAGCAATTTTTTTATATACCTCAACTTCAGATTTTTTTTTTTTTTTTTTTTTTTTTTTTTAGTATGGCGGATGAAAACACGCTTGGCATAAAAGTTAATTCAGCATTATGGTAAAGGTATTTTCTTATTGATAATTCTTGACAATTTTTTATAATTTTGATGCTGAAGTAGATCGGACATTTTTCGCCAAGGAAAAGATAGAAAGAAATACGCAAGCGAAGTGATGACGTCACTGGCCGTTCGTGGATGCAAGAAAAATATTTCCTATGTTAAACGCCCATTGGATTTTTTGTAAAAAATTATTAAAAATCGAGGAAAAATATTTCCCGATTTTAATCCGCATATTTAGGTATAGATATGTATTAGTTATCATGTCCATGCATTAGATTAAGTTATTTTTGTTGTAAAATTGACAAAATTTGAATTTTTAATTTCAAAACTCTAGAAGAAAAAAAAAATGGCAAACTTCCATATTCGATTGAAAACACAAACATTTAATTTCAAAGGATGATATTAACACAATAAATATCCAACTAATATACTGATTAAAAGGGAAATGATAAATATTCTATCATAATTTGAAGTCAAATTTGTTTTCAAATGTCTAAATAAAGTATCTGATATAAGATACTAATATGTTGTAGCGGAATAGATTTGATATCGGTCATCCTTGGTAGAAAAATAAAATATCGCCAAATTATTTGGCGAACATAATTTAATTCCTTTCAAAAATCATGGTTATTTTAACAACTTATTTTAAGACAGTAATGAATAATATGAAACAATATTTCGTACAATGCATATTACGAAAATATACATCTGGCATGTATATTTTCGTATTACGTTTTTGATCACCAAATACAATAAGCGCCAAGAACGACAGAGTTTTGAAATTTAAAATTAAAATTTTGTCAATTTGACAGCAAAATAACTCAATCTAACACATGCACATGATAACTAATACATATGTGTACCCAAATATGGGGATTAAAATCGGGAAATAATTTTCTTCGATTTTTAATCATTTTTTACAAAAAATCCAATGGGCGATTGACATAGGAAATCATTTTCTTGCATCCACGGACGGTCAGTGACGTCACACTTCGCTTGCGTATAGGAACAATAATCGCATAAATTATATTTTGGTCTAAAACGGCAACAAAAATTTAAAAGTCGCCAAGGGCATTAAGGCTGTACCATGATCAATTTTACATACTAATTTATTTATTTTTCTATATACCAACTACTATTAACTAAGCATGAAGTATATATAACCACAAAATAATAATTGTCTCATGCGATAGAAGTTGCTGATCATAGCATATTGTAATATTATATGTGGCTTGAAATTGCTGTCATTCTATGGTTGATTGATTAAATCAAATAAATACAGGAAATAACTTGAGAGCAAATATTATGTAGTAACTGGGATTCAGATATAAAAGAGCTACTTCAAATTTTTCGATACTGTCCGTATCGAAACTGTTATGTATGATAAGCAACCAAATGGAAGCCCACGGGTAAGCCATTGTCGCAGGCAATAGGGACAGGCACCGGAGATTGCAAGGACGAACAAGGCGCTGCCTAAGGCAGCGGAAACCCAAAGCAAGCTTTTGACCGATTTCAGTTTTTTTTCATAAAGCATATAGAAAAGAGTTTGCCAGCGAAGCGTGCAAAGCCGTCCAAAATTGTTTAAGAACTAAAATATTATTCAACAATTCGCTGGGAAATAATAATAATTAAAAAAAAAAAAAAAAAAAAAAAAAAAAATCATTTATTTGTAAAAAAAAAAAAAAAAAAAAAATTGAAACTCATAAATATTATATGAATTTCCCCACATAGTTAAAATTTTAATTAACCAGTCACCAAATTATTATTAGAACCAGATTAATATTGTGCAATAGTGAACTAAAATCATACAAAGAAAGGTTTCGAAATAAAATTCATAATTGACGACCCAGTTTTTATACTTCCACAACGCAGTACTGTTTTAGTACAGAATCCCTATGGACGAATTTTAAATTTTTATCGCCATGTTGGCGATAACTTTTTATTTATTTATTTTGGCATTTTATTTTGGCTTTCAATGAGTTACAAATTTTTTTGAGTGTACTTTATCAGACTCTGTTTTGCACAGCACCACAATGATAAGGTTTCATTTCATTACAGATTATGATCAAACCGTCAGTTCCCACACATACACATCAAAATTTCCACGTGAACGAAGTCGCGGGTAACAGCTAGTTTCAAAAATAAAATTCACCGTCTTTTCCAAGTTTTCCATGTCCATTTTTATAAAATTCCACACCATAAAATTTGGTTCGTGACGTAAAATATAGCTCGTGACAAAAAAAAAAAAAAAAAAAAAAAAAAAAGACGTAAAAGATAACATAGATTAAGACATAAAAAATAACGTAGCATACGTTTTAAATTGCAAGATCATAAAGTCATTTATAGGTTTATATCATCATTTTTCCTATTTGCATTTTCCCCTGACATTTTTCACTAATTTTAAATTCCCTGACTTTTCTAGCTTTTCCAGGTTCTCTCCTGACCCATGAGAACCCTGTATACAGCTCGTGCAACGATAATCTATAACATGTATATAAATTTTCCGCTCTATCGGATAAGACATTTTGACGATTATCTTAACATGGGAGAATAGGGCAAAATTTCACTTAAACATGCATTTAAAGGAGTATTTTTATTGTAAAGATGACAGAGCAGCTTTATTATGTCAGTTATGATGCTTGCATTAATATAATTAACTATGAAAATTCAATTTTGAAAACTTCATAAGTTATTTGAAATTTACGAATTTCTTAACCCTCTGGCTGCTCATTCCGCGATTTCCACGAGCAACTCAAATGCAGCAAAATTTGCGCATCCCGCCGTTTCACCGTTTAACCAGTGAAATAAATTATATACAGTATTAGGCGTTTAATTTAGGTTTTGATCAACAGATATCGTCAGTCGTCCCCTAAATTGCGGCATTTGAAGGTACTTTGTATTTACCGCTTTAACTTCACTATGTTTGCCGCCTTTTTCTAATCAGAAATGGCTGCTAGAAAACGTTCAGCGATTGACAGAGTATATATTCCTGATGATTTATCAGATTCTGAAAGTGATTTTAGTTTTGATAGTGATACAGATTTTTCGGACTACTCCTCATATAGCGATGAATCTGATCATGATTCATTATATTTTCATTAATCTTCATTACATTTTCTTAAGTTTTATATGTTTTACTTTTTTATATTATGTAATAAATAGAAATTAACTGTAATTCAATTGAAATTTATTTATTTATTTTTTTGTGATAACATCTGTAATTGGTTTTTCTGACAGCTTAGTTTCTCATGATAAAAATCTATATAAAAAATCTTTTCTAGGAAGAAAAAATGCATATTTCAATTCTTCAACATATATAGATTTAAAATATACAAGGAAAAAATAAAAATATTCAATTTTCGAAGTGATTTCGGTCCCCAAATTGAGCAGTCAGAGGGTTAACATGGCAGAACATAGGCCAAATTTCGTATAACCATCCATTTTAAGGAATATTTTCAGCGTAAAGATGTCAGACCACTTTAAAAAATATGATTTAGAATGCAGGCAAAAGCATCATTATGTATGAATTTTCTAAAAAAATTCGTAAGTTATTCAAAATTTACGATTGCTTTAACATGGCAGAATAAGGCAAAATTTTGCATAAACCTTTATTTTGAAAAATATTTTCACTGTAAAAATTGTAGATCACTTTTAAAATATCATTTATGGTACTGGCTTAAACATAATTGACTACGAATATTCTAATTCGAAAATTTCGTAAGTTATTCGAAATTTTAAGATTTCCTTAATATAGCAGAATAGAACAATATTTCATATAAACTTTGATTATGGGTATCGTTGCATTGCAAATAGTAGGGAATTGCATGAAAAGTAAAATATGAAACTAATCCCAGTAAAATTAACAAATTAGGATAAGGTAAATGTATTGAACTTAATGTTGGTTAGCTTATTAGGTGAAACATTTCACACTGTCATCATGTCAAGTGATCAATCAAATTCATTCTCTTAACATAGATATAGTATACCCTATAATTGAAATGTATGAGTACAAATATATGATGGGGAACTGCGCAGAGTCCACTTATGCCAACTAGTTTTAGTAGGCACGAGTGTATCTTACTTTATTGATTATGCCCTCCTGCTTAGTTTTTCACCTAGTGTAGGTCCGTAGTATTATATTTTTACTTGAAACTATTGTTTCGAGTTTTTACAGTTTACGGTGTTTACTTAGAAAGTTATTTATTATTTGAATTTAATCACGTTAAGATAGAGATGTTTTAAACGAAAAAATTTCTTGAAAATTAAAAATGCTATTTTCTTTCGTTTTTTTTTTTTTTTTTTTTTTTTTTTTCTTTTTTTTTAAATCAGCTATTATGTGTGTAATAATCCTTTTTGAAATTAGTTTAGTATTTTTCAAAAAAAAAAATATGTTGTGAACGTCAAAGAGTTAAAAAAAAAAAAAAAAACAGAGGGAAGGAATGTGGAACACGAATTTGTTGTAAATTCGTGACTACAAAACATCTGAGAAAATCTCTAAACAATCACTTTATATAAAGGTTTAATGAACCTGTAAATTTTACTGTTGTGATCAAGAGAAAAGAGCATCTTTCAATCTTTCCAAAAACATAAACAAGAGAAAATTTCTTAGGGGCAAATGCTATGAATAAAAGCCATCTAAAAGCTAAATCAAGCTTTGTAGCTGTCAAATTGTTCTTTGAGGTGTTTTGTATGAAAAGGATTACCTTTAAATATATATCAATTACGTAGTATAGGCTACTATTTTAGTTTTTCATTGACTATTGTTCATGATGGTTACTTTCTTGATCCTTTAATACATTCTTTAGTCTTGGTTTATTTTTAAGTTAAAATATCTTATTGTGCTTTGATTGTTCAGCCAATAACACGTGAAACGCAGCATTTACTTATTTTTCTTTGAGATGTTTTTTCGTGTTGTAAAATAATTTATTTCAGTGCATAAAGAATATAGTATTTCTTTTATGATTGTTTTACATCATATTGGAAGTAAAATTCACATCGAAATTTTCTGTTCTGGGTTTAAATTTAATTGAATGAGATTCTAACATTCCAATGTATTTTTTTTTCCTGAAGGTATCTGCAGCATGACGATACATTATTGTAACAAAAAAAAAAAAAAAAAAAAAAAAGAAAGAAAGAAAAACAGAAAGAAAGAAAAATGGGTACCTGGCGAACTTTATCTGGAGTTTTTCATTTACCTTTAGTGCATGAATTCTTCATAAATTTTATTTGCTAAATTATCCGCGGGTATTCACTGGGGGGAAGACAGCCATTTGTGAGTAAAATGACCTTCTTTCCCCGAATGAAAAGGGATCACATTTTCCTCTTGCTGATCAATCTATGTCTTATTGCTATATCTATGGTATTAGTATTTCTTCCAGACAGTGATTTCGGCATTATTACCAATTTGTAGCTATCATCTTGAATAAAAGCGCAAACACTTTTGTTTCAATCGGATAATTGGTTATTATAATTATTAGAAAGAAAGAAAAAAAAAACAAATTGATGCCAAAAATAAATAAATAGGTAAGTAAATATATTACATTTTGTGTCGGGGAAAAAAAAGAATGTACGTGCAAATTTTTTAAAAAAATAATTAAAGTATAAAATTGAGAAAGATCGTGCTAAAGAAATGGAACAGCTTCAATATAGAATCCCTTAGCGAAACTTGACACCGAAGTAGCTCAGACGTTTTTCGCCTAGATGTTTACTTACACAATTGCGATAGCCATTTTAATTCATCGCCAAAATGACAACAAAAATTTAAAAGACGCCAAAGGGCTCGTATGTGAAATCTAACCAAAGAAATTTTAAGAAATGAATATAGTAACCGATGATAGGGAAAGAAACACAATTACTTCTTGTCTTTATATGGAAGACTAGATTAAAACAAGTCCTGCCATACTAAATAAAATTTTATTTTGTGCAGAATTTTATATCTATTACTTAAAAATAAAATAAAAGCTCTTTTTTTTTTTTTTTTTTTTTTTTTTTTTAAAAAAATAGGCTGCTTAACTTAATTTGTTTTAATACACGATTTTCACGGGGTCGATTAATAAATTCAAAAGAGGAAAAAAGTGGAAAGTTGCTAAATTTTTTTGAATTCGCCTTTTTTTTTTTTTTTTTTTTTTTCTTTCTAAGTCACTATGTGGCGATCAGATATTTTCAGGTTTACTTCTAAGAAACTTTATAACCATACACATGCCTTATTTAAAAATTTTATGAAAGTCAAATAGAGTGACATCACACCATCAAACTTGACATTCATCTGAATTCGAGATTTTTTAAACTCCTATATGTCTGTTCTGAAGCAACAGTTGCTGATATAAATTGGTTGATAGATGTATATATTGATACATAATGTATACATTGATAAAAAATAGCTACCTGTAAATTTTGGTTACGGTCGGTGTGTCACAGTCACTGAGCTCCATCGTTGTTAAGATTGGAGCTCAGTGGTCACAGTTCGCGAGTGTTTTTTGTTAGTATCAAAATTATTTAAACGTTGAAATAGAGGGGGGAGGGGAGGGGGTAAATATGGAATAAAAAGAACGAAGTAAAATGAATCACTAAATGTACAGTCTCACTAAAATCCAAATTATAACTATACACGTTTATTTATTTATTATTATTTTTTAGACATAAAGGAAATATATTTATTTACAGGTAAATAAAAAAAAATTAAATCAAACGTTATTAATATATATAAAATTTTGAAGTTATAATGGCGTCAGTTTTGCCAGATGCTTTAGTAAGTTTAATTTTTTGATGAAGTTTTATCTCAATTTTATTATTCACGCGTAAATAAATATATTTCTTTTTATGTCAAAAAAAAAAAAAAAAAAAAAAATTATCATATTGAATCACTTTAATATTCTTTAATAATTTTAAGGTTAATGTGGGGATTTTATCTATTATTAAAGAAATCTAGCCAAAAATTTCCGAATTCAGGTTTCGAGGTGCATCATGGTGGATCTCAACGGACGACGTCCATGCAAAATTTTGTAGCTCTGCAATCACCGTTTGCCTATAATCCGACTGACACACACAAAACACACAGACTTTTTATATTATATGTATGATGACTATAAAATATTTGATAGGATTATAGTAAAATAGGTTATTTATTTGACTAAGCATTGGGTAAAAAAATAGTAGTCAAATGTTTTACTAAAGTTGTTTTTAGTACCAACGAGATATATAAAGTAGAGTGACAAATGGTAACCCTTGAGAAGGTCCAAGATGAGTCATGTGACTTGCTCTCCTTGCACCTGCGTATTCGGTGGCTCCCTTGGTAACAGCTTATTTTCAGTAAATTTCTATGGCAACGGTTTGGAGATTGTTCTTCGCAGCCAATGTTTTTGTTTATACTTACGTAGTTTCTTTTGTTCTAATATTCTTTTGTTCTAAATCATTTTGATTTTGATTTTACTTCTTTTTTATTTCGTGTAGTTGAACTTTAACCGATCAAATGCTTAAAAATAGTTGAAAAATTATTATTTGTTGTTAAATTTAGCTCTTTAAAAGTTTAAATTTTCTTTTAGAAACACTTTTTAACTTTGTTGGGAAACGGTGAAAAAAAGGTATTTTATTAATTAAAATGTGAAATGTGTGTAAAATTATTTAAAAAACAATTTATTTCGGTCATAGGACGTTCATGTTACCTTATAATAATGATAATTTGCTGAACTGATATTTTAAATGCCAAAATAGCGATAAAGGGCCAAACACAGCAACCTATTGGAGCATGTCGCGTGATTCATCTTGAACCACGGAAAGCTAATCCTTCATCCATTAAATCAGCACTCTAATTTATATATCTCGTTGTTTAGTACCAAGCAATTTTATGTTGTTGCCATTTATTATATTACACCTTGAATTTTATATTCTTTTTATGTCGTGGGAAAAAAATGAACGTGCAAACATTTTTTTTTTTTTTTTTAATAATTGAAATAAAATTTGAAAAAAAAAAAAAAAAAAAAAAAAAAAAAACGTGCTAAAGAAATGGGACAGCTTCAGATACGATATATGTTATGTATTATTATTATTATTTATACATGTTTTGGGGGGAAAAAAAAGGTTAACGTGCATGTATTTATTATGATTTTAGAAGGATATGGCGTCCTTTAGTTAATTAATAAATTTATTTGAAAATATTTAAAATTAACATTTTAAAAATTACTGAAAATAAAAGTTTCTAAAATAATGATGCCAATAAATTAAAATAATTGGAAAAGGATTAAATTTAATAAAAGAAATGGAAATTTCTGAAAGTACGCATATTTTGCGATATAAATTTGACTATTAAAAATTTATTAAAATTATATTTATTATCGAATGATTCTATGATTTATGAGCCAAAAATAAATAACTGCCTTTTTATGTCAAAAAAAAAAAAAAAAAGAACGAGTAATTTTTTTTTTTTAAATAATGGACAATATTCCTGTGACGTCACCGTAGGTAAAATCGCCGAACCCGTGGCCGATATTTTGTAAACAAATTAGATTCAAGAATCAAGATGTCATTTTATTGTTACGCATAACGTTTTCCTAAATATTTCTGCAGTGAAACTTAATAATAATGTTCAAACAAGAACAAAAGAGAAATGTAAACAACTGAATCGAATGATAAAGTTAAGACTAATATTCCATATCGTAAAATTGCAGAACATTTTATGTATACACACACACATATATATAATGAATAAAAGATTAATAAGAACATTTTATACACACACACATATTTATAGACATCAAAGCTTAAATAATTAGAATTTCAATCACTTTAATAAAGGAATTTATTAAATTGAACATCCATTGAAATTTTTTAACATCGCCACAGTTCACATGGCAACTTTTAATATTAAATATGTTGATTAATATTAAATTATATTACTAAAACTGGATTAAAAACAAAATAAAGGTATCACTATATCACTCTTACTTCAATTTCATATAATCTGTAACTCTTATAAATAATATTGCAAGATAAAATTTGCAAGCCACAATGCTTTGTTATGGTAGAGTTGAGGATCCGCGATTGTAATGAAATGCTCGCCCTCTGGTGGGCTAAGGTGAAATTACAATAAACATGCTTTAATTCGAATTTCCTCAAGCCGCCATTGCTGGCCGATGTTTAGTTTCACATATATTTATTGAATAAAAATGAGTAAATCCGGTAAAAAAGATAACACTTACTGTTGTGTGCCACAGTGTAACTCCAAAAATCAAGAAATCCAGAATTAAGCTTCCATTTATTTCCAAATGACAAATTAAAAATTTCAGTTGCTTCGACTAATGGAAGTAAAAAATTAATCAGATGATTTGAAACTAATATTTGTTCAGCTTCAGTTAAAAATCTACTTCCCATCGAACTTTGAATAAACCGAAATATTTTTTCCAAAAGCAATCCATTTTCCATGATGTAAATGCCGGAGAAATTATAGCACGAATATTAAATAGTAACACAAATAGAACAAAAATAGATACACGTGGCTATTATATTTACTAACAACAAAACCTGAAAAAGCGCCATCTATCAATCATTACAAACGCGGATTGTTTTCCTAACCAGCTGATATTCTTGTAGCCTCGAACCCAAAGTGGGAATATGGTCCATTAAAATAAAATTGAGAAAAATCGTTCACCGAAGTAGATCGGACGTTTCCCGCCAAAAGCTTTACTTAAGCAATTGCCATTTTAATTCACCGCTAAAATGACAATAAAAATTTAAAAGCCGCCAAGGAGCCATTTTAATATCACTAATCTATAGCCTATGTGCTAAATCTATAGCCAATATGCTAAAGCTATACCAAAGAAATTTTAAGAAATGAAAATTGTTAGTGATGCTAGGGAATGAAACACAGTTACTGCATGCCTTATATACGGAAGAATAGATTAAAATAAGTCCTGTTGTACTAAATTGAATTCTGTTATGTTCAGAATATTTATATCTATTACTCAGAAAACGAAAATAGGCTTAGTCTTTTTTTCTTCTTTTCTTTTTCTCATGCACTCTTTATCCGCTGTCTTAATCGAATGCTACTAATCCTGACTACCTGTTCGTGTTAAGAGTTGTTGAATATTACGTTTAATCCGCAAGGCTTTCTTAGTGGGCCTATTAAAGGCATTTTGGTTATTTAAATTTCAGAAAATATCACTGAAATGCATAAAACATTTGTAACTTTCAAAGATCTGTAAATCAGCCAATTTTAAGCCATCATTCTTGTAAGAAAACCATGTGATAATAATAAATGCTCTAATGAAGTCATTTATTTGACTGGGCAGTGAAAAAACAAACAAGTCAAATGTTTCATTGAAGCCTCCCCCCCCCCTTCCCCTTTCACTTATGCATACTTATCGGTTCTGTTGGTGGAATGCTACTCCTGTATTTGTTTTAATCCTGAGCCCCCTGGCCTTTCAAGCCAATGACCTCATCTTTAAACTGTTCTGTTATTATTTTTATCGTTTACGTGACGAGAAAAATGAAAGGTAATTAGCGACGCTGTTGGAGTATAAAATTTAGAAGCGATTTGGATTTCCCTTGTTTGTGTTCGGATATCAGAAAAACTTATAAAGCATCTTCAAATTTGTTTTCGTTTTGTTTTATTATATAATTTGATTTTACATGTTTTTCATAATGCACGATTATCATAATTAGTTTAAAATATAACCTAAAAAAAAAAAGAAAACGGCTTTTACATTAAGAAAATTCGCAACCGTTGAATTGATTCTCTTTTTCCAAAAACTGATATTTAAAAATTTTTTATGTTTTATTTTGAAGTTATAAAGGGCAAAAAGGCACTTAGTTTATTTTTCGCACTTTAGAGCTTCAAAATAAATTATTATTATCATTATTATCTTAAACGAGAATAGATTTAACGGTTGTGAATTTTCTAAATGTGAAAATGGAAATTAAAAATATATATTAGGTAATGAGCGGTTTACATGACAGATTTTCCTGTAGAATAACACGAAGTTTGGTTGCCGGCATCCATCAGTGAATTGCCTTTTAGCGCTTACGAGTTGCTTTGTTTGAACATAGAAAACTCGAAAATTAAATTTTATCTATTCCGATTTCTTTTTCGCTTAAATTGGCTATGTCAGATTTTCTAAAATTTCGTTAGACATTATTCAAATTCTTATTTACTTTGAGAAAGTTCTTTCTGTCCACTCAACTTAATCGATAGTATGTGAATTTTTCTAATCTCAAAAGCATTTATTACAAACCAACCATATATTCAGTCTAAAGCTAAACGAGATTTTAAAGAAATTTTATGGACTTTTTTTTATTTTTAGTAAAACAAAAATGACATCTGTTATCATAGTATCAATGATAATAGAATACTCTTCGTAAAAGACATCACTTGCATGGCATTATGCCAAATCTAGCGGTATTCTTACTGAAAGACATCACTTGCATGACATCATACCAAACCTGGCGGTATTCTAACTCAAATTTTAGCCCCACCAATGAGAGCTTCCTTAAGTAGATGCCTTCCACGCGCAGCGAATCCCAATGTTAAATTAGGCAACATTTAAAAAACAAAACTAACGCTAGGTGACAGCACCTACGCAGGGCAACAATTTTCTTCTCTTTCATAGATAAGTTATATTTTTCATCTAAAAATCTAGCTTATTAATTTCAATTGAAAGTCCAAAATTGTATTTTTTTTTTTTTTTCTTTTAATTTGAAAAAAATGATGTGAAAATGCTTTATCGTAAATATTTTCAAAAAAATATTCAAATATTTATATTTAAAAAAGTATAGGGTTTAATTTTCTTCGGAAGTGGACAAGACCTATTTTAGCTTTTCAACTAATTGAATTACAGCGTATCTAATAAATAACACCTTTTTTTTTTTAAAATATATTATTAATTAAAAAACGAAATTTAAAATTAAATAAGCAAAAACATGGCATGTCTATCACGCGATTAAATTATTTTTTATATATTTATTCAATAAAAATTTTAAAATTTTTTTTAATTTAGATATTAGATGAAAGTTTCGTTTATATAAATTAAAATCTCTGAACTTTAAATGAGTTTCAGTTTAGAATGAATAATTTATAATGATAAATTATTAAAATCATGTCTTTTTTTCTTTTTTTTTTGGTCATGTCCTTTACGTTACATATTTACCTTATTAGGTGTGAATTATTTTTCTTAAATCGAGAATTTTATATTATTTATAAGAAAAATAGACCGGAAAAATAACGAGATAAGTTAACATTCAGTAATAAAAATTGGAGAAGAAAACAATCTGTTGTCTAGTCCGTCACAAAAAATAAATAAATAACCATTAAGATTTAAATTTTTAAAATTAAGGATTTCTTGAGTATAAGTTTTCTCTCGCACGAAGTTTTTTTTTTTTTTTCAAGATTTTATTAGCGCCACCAGTTCCGAGAGGGTATGCTTTCGAAACTGATAGACAGTTTCGAAATAAAGTTGTGTTATGTTTACATGTTTTGAGCAGTGCCTGATTTAAGGCAGGGCATTCGGGGCATGTGCCCTGGGCCCTCTCACTGAGGGGGGCCTCCAAGAAATTCAATCATACGTTCAAAAAAATAGTTAAAATGAAAAATTTCCAAATTTTGCTATAATGATCATTGCTTTTTGTTTTTTCGTCGATAGATGGAGGTATTAATGCACTGTTACATAAATCAGCGGTATAATCTTTCAAGGAAACTGTCAGTTCATTGCAAAATTGCAATATTTTTGCTACACGCAACTGCATTCTACCGATACTGCATTCCAAAGTCTTAACTAAGGCTAACTAAATCCGAGGCACGCACCGCAGTGCAGATACGTGGGTGCGATGTACATTGATCTGATAGACAAGCATCGGATCTAGTTAAATCTTACCAATAAAACGAAAAGTGGAGAAAATTTTTAGACACGTGAATAAAAAATATGCGGTTTGTTTTGTTTGTTGTAATATTAAAGTACGAGGAAAAGGGCCCATAGAACATGAGTGCCCTGGGCCTCCAACTGAGTAAATCGGTCCCTGGTTTTGAGGTCTCCTGAAACGAAAAATAATGTTTTTAGCGGTTGGTCTGTGCGCGTCGGTTTGTCTATCTCGGATATACTTGGAAAATGCTGAAAGTGTATTTCATTTTGTGTTAGGTGTTTTTCATATAAGACTAAATTTAAATGCACAATCTAATGTGCACATAGTTTATTGAAAATATACAGGGCTATCCAAAATTAAGCTAAACGTTCTTTTCTGTAGAATGTAATTGACGGAAGTGCTTTGCTACACTTTTTATTATGTCGACGAATACTGTTGAAGAAGGGAAATTAATTTTTTGAACCTATAATGTAAACAAAGTATTTTTTTTGAAGTTCTATTTTCAACTCAGGTTTTTGAATAAAGTCACGTTTTGGAGTTCCCTGAATACAAAAAAACATTTTTTTTTTTTTTTTTTTTTTTTAGTGATTGATTTATATGCATATTTATTATCAGAATAACTCAAAAACAAACAAATGCAGGAAATTCAAAATTGTATTTTAAAACTCATATTAGGTTTCAATTTGAAAAATTTGATAAAGATTGGCAAATTTAAGGACAAATTAATAACATCCTTGAAATATTTTTACTTCCATTACCCTACTACCGTACGTAATGAAAGTATTGTGTTCGGTCCAAAAATTCGATATCGAGTTTTCCCCTGATTTATATTTTTAAGGTCTCATGAGTCCAAAAAAAGTAGATTTTGGCAATTAGCCAGCATATGTGTGTGTGTGTGTATGTGAGTGTATGGATGTGGAGAATTTCTATTTCAAAAAATCAAGTCATCTTTCTGTCATATCTGATAATTTTTCAAATCAGTAATCATGATATTTAATTTTTACATGAATTTTTAATTCCATATTCCATTTGTGTGGTAAAAGGTTAATAAAAGTAATGTTATGAATCTTAAAACTTAATATTTAAAAAAAAAAAAAAAAAAAAAAAAAAAAAAAGTAGAAATAAAAATTTTCTATTTTTTCTTTTCAAGATTCCCAACACTTTTGTTTCGATTTAACTGAAATAATCAAATTTTTATACGCATTTACACAAGTCTTTAAAAAACAGTGGTATTAAAAAAATATAAATCAATCTTGTTCCTATATTGCAGTATTTTATAGTTTTATTCGTAAGTTACTAATGTAATTTATGAATAAAACTATAAAATACTCCAATTTTGAGTTACTTCAAAGTAACTAAGAACAAGTTATTTTTCTGTATTCCTACATCAATAAATAAAAATTTCATTTCATTTTGAAATAAGCATAACTATTTTATTTGTTAAATCTAACTTACTAACAGAGGTGTCAACCCTTCGAATTTTTATATCATAATTTCTTTTAAATTTATCTTCGTCTTAATCATAGAATTTACGATAATAAATAAAAATAATGTTTTTTGTGAAAAATATTATTGATATTCAAAAATCCGGAGGGTTGGTAATTTTGCATTAATTACTTATGCAGTTTACATACCTTGTCTTGAAATATTTGCAGGCCATTTGAAAACATATATTTTCACGGCGACTGTCCGATTTACAAAATGGAACGACGTAATACACCATATTATAAAGAAAAAACCTCTCACATTTATTAAATTAATAAAACATAAACCATGAAGAACTCAATTGAAAGTCAATTGAATCGCGGGAAATAAACAGAACTTTACGACACGGTATCAAGCGCCATCTACTGGCCATGTTCTTCTTGTACTGTTGCCAAGTTTTCGAGCGACTCGCTAGGCATCTACTTAAGGAGGCTCTGGTTCTACTGTCAAAGCTGTTAGATGAGCAATGCTGGGTTCGAACTCAAGCGTTCGAAGTTTTCCGTAGTTTTTTCCGAAAGTCCCGTTCCCGTAAATACGAGCTAGGACTCCTTCGAAAGACCCCCTTCTTCCCAGTGGAGGGCACTTCATTCAAGCTGAGGTTTTAAGGTATGGTATTGCATTAGGATTAAGGCCGGATTGACTGCACTAGGGTCCTAGACCTGAGGGGGAGTGCCCTCCTCCCCTTTCTAATCCGAGGTTTTAAGCGTAAGCAATTTGGTTTTAACCCTTTGGCCGGAACATGTTTTCATCATGCCTACCAGGAACATCGGTCTCACAGACCGCTTTTTGAAAAAAAGGTACTAAATGTGCTTGGTGAAATTTTTTGCGATAAGTAATGAATTCTTGCAGCCATAAATTTTCTTTTCAATCGTGACGTATCATTGGGGCGACAGGGTATATTATATGGCTGATTGAATTTAATGTCGCATTAGTACTGCGCAGTGGGTAAAAGTGGATAGATATGATAGCTACTGATAAAATATAATTTTCAAAGAGCAGATAACTCCTCAAGGAAACTCCATGCAATGACTCGCTTGTGAATGAATTGGCTCTGGAAGACTTCCTACAAATAACTCTTCTTTGCTTTCAATGACTTACTACTTAAATGTATCTGACGACAGGAAAAAACTTTGAATAAATCATCACAACAAAACTTTACCTAAAATACTTTTCAATCCAACTCGAACACCAAAAACTCGCCGAAAACCATAATTCCGTTAGAAACTCACGACTTCCCTAAAACTCGTAACTCCATCCGCCACTTTCTTCATAGCACTCTAATTCTACCTAATACCAACAAAACCAATCGAACTTAAACTTTTAGAAAGAATTCTCAATTACTGACATTTTTACGTAATGTGTCTGTTAGCGCTCAAAAATTGAGATTCCTAATATTCTAATAACATTTTACAGGTTTCTTATGAACATTAAGGGGCTCCGCCCCTTGCTGACTGCCAACCCTCAAGGGTAGCTTCCCTTGTTTGAGCGGGTTTTAAGCTGCACTAGTTCCACGCTGTGAATAATTGGCGACGGTTCGGGACTCACCCCTAAGGGTTGTTCTGAGACATGCCATCCTCTACAGGTTGAGTGCATTTTACGTCGCACTAGTGCTTCAGTTAGTCACTTTTGGCGTCTTGGACATTTATCGCCAAACGTGCCGGTACCCTGTTCTGGGAATATGCATCCGCAAGTCCCTACACTAAGCCTAACCTTTAGCGGTCTCAGAGACCGATGTTCCGGTATAAGGGTTAAATCCTCACATCACAACTCCTACAAAAATTTTCCATCCTACTGTAAACTTTTTGTAACAGTGTCATTCAGAATTGCTAAAGAGAAAATGTCTGTTGATGCATTTATGTCTGTATATATATCTGTGTGTGTGTTATAAATTACAATTTCGAAAGCACTAAGATTTTGTTTATTGATTCAATATGTAAAATTTTTTTTATATGTCTGAATACGGACTAGAACTCATTCGAATGACTTCTTCCTCTCCGCAATTTTTATTATACTTTATACTGAATCTTTTTCTTTTTACCTTCTGATGTCTGTATTTCAAGCGATATAATTAAAACATTAGCTATGCTGAAAGGAAAACTTTAACTTTTGAAAAGCTGTTAGAGTAAGTGACAAAACACTTTAAAGACTTAAAATGGCATCATTTTGAAGTTTTTCTTTCTGTCTTTATTTCTTTTATACACACCTACCTGAGGTTAAATATTCCTGTTCTGTAATAACTAGAAAAAAATAATACGTAAGATGAAAATTAAAGGTATTCTCAGAACTAAACTAAATAAAAAATAAACCGAGTTTGTAAGAGAGGTTCCGCTCTCGAAGTCTGGTAGACGAGGAGTACTGGGTTCGATCTGAAATCACGCTCATTAGTCTACCCATTGGGAGTTAAATTAATCAAATTATTTTCATATTTAAATTGCAGTGATTTATAATTTTTTACCGAACAGACTTAAAACCGCACAAATCTAAGAATAACATATACATGTGATATTCTAATGTATATGTGTAGGAAAGATGCAAAATAACTTCTTGTCGAGTAATTAATTTATTTTTCCCGAGAACTGTAACATGATACACCGTTTTCATAAAGTATTTATATAAAATATTTTCCTCTTTCAAAGTGTAATATTGAAAATTTCCTCACAATTCAGGGGGACAAATAAAACGGAGAAGCGTAAAGTTATTCCATATAAAATGTAATTTTTCACTCTACAATAAATAAGTGTATGAAACATAAATAAAATAAAGTTAATATCTTGACATTTCTCGAATTTCAATAAGTTGATGAAAAATTCTTTGCAGAATAACAAATAAATAATGATGAAATCGCTATTTTAAAGCCTTCTCATCCTCCTTATCCATGGCACATTAAAGATGATGTTTACCTTGAATATTTAAATTTGAATACTTTTTTTTATTAGAAATATAAAAACGCTGAAAAATTTAACATGAAAATTTTTTAAATGATCTATAATGATGATACTTGTTAACCCTTTTGACCTTTTTTGAAATTGACACAACTGTCTAGGGAAAAGAACATAAATCTTCTGATGTTAAGAGATCATGGTCAAATTGAGTTGGACAAGTATACCTGTTTATGGTGAATAATTCTACAAATTTTACTTATAAGTAAAATTTGTAAAATTATTCACCATAAATTAGTTCTTGTAGTACCCCGTGGCAGAAACACGGCGACACGGCGACAATGTCGCAGAAACAGAAATGTTCTTGCAGAAAGATTTTACTTATGTCAAATAAATTTTGCCATTGTGTAAAAAAAAAAAAAAAAAAAAGAGAGAGAGAGAGAGAGAAAGAAACTCAAAGAATGGTTTAAAAACTGTTCTGCAGAACAAATTTTCGTTTCTGCAGGTACGATCGCCTCAATCCTGAATAAGGTGAGGAGATAAAGCGGATGTAACTCATTTGGGTTAGCTTTGATACGGCATGCATTAGCTTTTCGTGATGCGGTGATATGATTTGGTGTATCGACACTTTTCGCTGGTAAGCTCTTCACATCGGAACTTCATTTTCGTGTCTTCAAACTTTGTTTACGCGCCGCGCCTGCCGCTCGTGTCGTGTGTATTTATTGTATTGCAAGAAGATGTTTTTTCGAAAGAATGTGGCTTTGCGACCATTTTCCGAATTTCATATTTCATGCATTTTCAGATTCATGCATAACAAAATAGCTGCATCCAGTGATTTTTTTTTTTTTTTTAAGCGTGTGGTTGCTGCTGTACCGATTTTCATACATTTTCTGATTTACGCACGACAAATTAGTTGCATCAAGTGATTTTTTTTCTTTAATGTATGCGTAGGGCGCATACGTGCATGGTAGTAAATATACGTACATTTTTTAAAGCTGCATTAATTTTAATGTTTGGTTCAAACTATGCAATACATTTCACAAATATATACAGAAATAAGACCATGGGGAAATTTGTAACGTCTGTAGTTATACGCAAAATAAAAAATGAAGCTTCAAATCTTGCTTCAAAAAATAGAAAATTAAGAAATTAATCTTAAAAATACTTTATTGGTATTTAGCATTTTATATGTAGTAAAAGATCTTAGCAATAAATATTAATGGGTATCTTAAGTTACAAAATTGGTAACTTTTCTAACTTTTCTATTTTTTTTTTTTTACTAATCATTAATTATTTTAATTGTGATTAAAATTCTTATCTTTAAATTTTGTTTTTTAATCATATGAAGTCGTTAAAAAAACATTAATTTATTTAAAAAAAAAAAAAAAATACTCTTATCATTAGTTTCTACAGCTTGTTCATTTCATTTTTTAAACATTTGAATTTTTAAAAAATATTTATTTTTTTTAAATTGAAATATTGCAAATTAAATAGTTTTTTTTTTTTTTTAATAAAAATCAAACATAAGGTTTTGTTGAATATTTTTTTTTTTCTTTTGTAAGCAAAAGGAATTTTATCTAATAATAGTTGTTTTGAATAAATACTAATTAAACAGCAAATGCTTTTATTTATTTATTTTTATTTACTTATTCGTATAGATATCAATATCAAATATTACTTTTAATCGATTTCTATTTATTTCATTCATCTGTAATCATTATTTTCTATTATAGATTTTATTCATGAAATCTGTTACATTTCAGATTTCAACATTTCCTTAAAAATTAAATATTTCACTTGCCTCAATCTTTATGAAAATATTTTGACTATCTTTTGTCTATAATTGTGTTACTTAGATCTTTTATTCTGTTTTACTTTATGTATTTAAATGATGGTATAATTATACATTCTGAATTCTTTAATTTCAAATCACATTGTTTAGATTTCAAATACACATCTTTATGCTATCTGTATATAATACAAAAAATGAATCTTGTGTATTAGGATGTTATCGTGCATATTTCTAATAATCTCAAAAACTATAAATGTTGTAAATTATTTATATTTCATTATATTCAGTATTCTATATTAATTTTTACTTTTAATTTGTTGTATTTTAATTTTGAGTTCTGTATTATATTTTATGTTGTTTGGTTTGCACCTTATAAAATAAGTGCATTTGTGTATTTAAATATATATATTTAATATAAAAGTAATGAAATTTTAAAAGTATTTCTAACATTTGTTTAATTTATTGTAGACATTTCATGATTTAAATGCCTTAAAAAATTTTGCAGATTATTTTTGATGTGTTACTGCATTTTATAATTTGAATTCATTGAATATTTTATAAAACAATATCGTATATTAATGTGAACAAAAAAAAAAAAAAAAAAAAAAAAAAATCTGAAGCAATTAAGATCAAAAGATTTATTTTTACCTTTCTTTAAAAAAAAAAAAAAAAAAAAAAAAAAAAGAGTATTTTCTTGCAATAGTGCAGATTTATGCATTTGTGCCTAGTTATAATTTAAATACATTGGTTATACTGAAATATTATTTACTATTTAAAAATAATTTATTTTGAATTCGTAAATGTTAACTTCACAAACTATTCCTGCAGAAAGATTTTAGTGTTGATGAAGCTTGTCGCAGAAAGCATAATAAATTTCTGCCACAGGTTGTTGAATTATTCACCATAAAATGTTCTTCGGTTGTATGAATCCAGTGATGAATGTTATTAAAGAAAAGTATCGTAGATAAATAAAAGAAATGCGTTATGAAATATATTAAAGACAAGCATTAATCAGGGGCGGGGGGGGGGAAGAGAGAGAGAGATATATTCATTATTTTTTAGATGGCATTTAGTCTTTTAGGTTATAAAATTGTCCCTCTTATCATGCCACTGTGCATCTTCCACTTCCACCACTGTGTTGTCTTATGAAAGTAATCGGATAAACCCCATTATGGGGGGTGGGGGGGGGACGTTTTTTAAATTCATTCATACCGAAGTATTAGAATTTTATGGATTTGGCAAAATTCAGTGCGATTGTTTCTAATAAAAAGTGATTTGGTGATTTTTAACTAACACTGCTGTATTAGCATTAGTTAAGTTAGCGACTAGTTCAATATCCATACGTAGTATCTTATCTGTTTAAAATACAAAAGCGTAGAAAATTTTACATCGACTTTAAAAAAAAAAAAAAAAAAACTATTTAATTTATTGCATTTAAATAAAAATCACTGAATGGGAGTATTTAAAACTTTCATATTATTTGAAACAATGAAATTGGCTTTATGATTTTAGTGTTTTGTGCATCAAATTGTGGGAATGAAACGAGAACATCTTTAGTAGAATATTTTCAAAGGTTTTTTGCTGTAGAGGTCATCTTTTCTAAATTCTTTCATTGAAATAATGTTTTGTGATGTGTATGTTATTATATATCTAAATTGATCATTTGGGAAAAAAAAAAAAAAAGTTATTTTATTTTTAAGAACATAAGGTCACAACTAAAGTACAATTAATTGCTGGGAATTTGAAGGTCTTACATATTGTTTAAGAAAATGTAGCATTGATACAACTTAAAAATTCCTATTTGTTATGTTCATTGTTACTACCAATTCAGTACTAATGCATATTTTCCCCCAACAAAGCAAATTTTTATGTATATTTATTTATTTATTTTTATTTACTTATTCTTTTATTTTGAGACGTAAAATTGAGATCTATCAGGTGTGAATCGTGCGTGAAAGAAAATATGTTCCATGGTTATCCTTTGTATTGTAAAATGAATAATATTTCTAGCCGTGTAAGATTTATTGTTTTATTAATGCTTTTCAATAAAGTCTCGTATGCTATTTCCGTTCTTGTATTCGATAAAATAGCTTAACCTTAAAATTCGAAATATGTCATGTTAAAACTTTCGCCATATTGCGCCAACGCGGACCAAGATTATACATAGCTGCTAAGTCTTCTTGATTTCCAAGAAGACTTCATGATTTTTGTATTTTATTCTTGCTTCCTGTCAGAAAATGAAATCGATTTTCAGATTTTTTTATGTATTTAATTTTTTCGTCTTAAATATATATATATATATATATATATATATAAATAATTTTAAATTATCCAGAAAAGTCTTATTTATGTATGTAAATTTTTAGCTTTAATTGTAAGAACATGAGGAGAATAGATTTGTTCAGAAAACTAATCACATCATGGTAAGTGGATTTTACAAAGCAAATCATAATAAATAATCTCCAAAAAAAGAGTTAAAAATTTCACACACCATAAAATTAACGCAAGCATTGTCGGTTTCGAAAGGACCTTTCTTCTTCAGGTGCAAAAAACACGTGCTTTTGAGGCAAAAGCAAGACGCATATCATAATATCATGCCGCATACATCATTGCTGAAACGTCAGTGGAACCACCATGTGGAGACTCAAAAAGATTTTGGGTTCTGTCTGTGGATCTGTGTGTCTGTCTGCCACGCAATAGAGGACGTAAAAATTATCCTATTGACTTGTAACTGGGTACACATATTCATGAGCCACACGGAATTAGCTGTATAGTTTTGAGTGTGTATTCTATTTGTATTAGGTTGAGTCAAAAGTTTTGTCCGTTTTTTATTCGCGTATCAATAAATATGTTACATTAAAGTTATAATGTGAATGTTATATATATTTTGAAAGCTAATTTTATGCTGATCGAAATGATGTATTTAATTCTTATGTTATTTTAATTTTCACAGATTTATTATTCTTTAAAAAAGATCAAGTATATCAAAAAATCGCGAACAAATCCGCAGCCTAATTTTCCACGAATTCAAACAAGGTCACAATGCAACTGAAGCAAGTCGTAACAAATGTGCAACATTTGGTAGAAAGTCTGTAAACAAAAGAACATGCAGACGTTGGTATGCAAAGTTCTGTTCCAGGGATATGTACCGCTGCGATAAGAAACACTCTGGGCAACCATCAACAACCGAATAAAGAGCTTTACTTTGTGCGATTGAAGCCGATCCGACACAAACAGCCCGAAAATTAGGGCAAGGTTTTGGCACTTCTCAGTCAACTGTCAATCGACACCTTCACAAAATTGGCAAGAAGATTAGGCGTCGTCAAATGGTACTGCATGAGCTCAACAAAATGCAAAAGAATCATTGAAAATCAGTCTGTCAATCGCTGCTGCGAGAGTTTAGTCAAGATAAATGGCGTCGAATTCTTACCTGTAAAGAGAAGTGGGTACTATACGACAACAAAAAAAACCGGATGTCAATGGCTAAACCCACATCAGCTTGGAGTTATGATGGCTACACCTGGGATGCATTCAAAAAACGCACTTCTGTGCGTTTTTTGGATGTCGACAGGAGTTATGCATTGAGATCTTCTTTCTCAAGGACAAACAATGAACTCAGATGTCTATTGCACTCAACGGAACCACGCTCAACAGAAACTCATCAAAAAAGGCTTTAATCCAGCTCGAGTTTTCTTCCAACATGACAACGCAAGACCACACGTTTCCAACTAGACTCGTGAGAATCTGAATGAGTTGGGCTGGGAACTTCTCGCTCACCCGCCATATAACCCTGACATTTCCCCTACACATTATCATTTGTTGAGGTCGCTAGAGCACTTTTTACGTGAACAGCGCTTCAGCAACGAATACAACCTCCGACAGGGCATTGTCGACTTCTTCGCTCAAAAATCAGCGGCTTTTTACAACCGTGGAATTTTAATGTTGCAGTCACGTTGGAAAATGGTTGTTGAAAGAAAAGGTGAATATGTTAATTAAAATATGTTATAATTGTTATAATTTTTTAACTTTTAATAAATGATTAGAAACCGGACAAAACTTTTGACTCAACCTAATAGTTCGGGTACAGGGACACACCAAAGTTTGTCTTATCATTACGACCTATGGACAGACATTATATAAACTATGGCCAAAAAAACGCCCTGACTAACTTGCAAATTGGTACGTGCGTTTAGGCTCTGTATAGAAACAACTGTAAATTTTTTTATGCCTAGATTATTTATCGATCTTTTACAAGGACACATCAAAGTTCTTCCTATCATCACAGCCTATGGGGTGAATTTTGTTTAAACGAATTTTAACATCGTTACTCTGCATTCAACAAAATGAAATTAGCGTACGTTATTGAGATGCTTAAACTCGTGTTTTCTATAGAAAATATGTATACTTAGGCTTCGAAATTAATGTACAGGACCTTACAAAAATGTTCCGGCAATGTCACGTAATCGTCCAAATTTTGTCAAATTCCGAACAATTATTTTTGAAAAACATAGAACAAATTGAATAGTTTTTGTTGTAATACACAGTGTTTATGGTTCTTTTACACAGACACGCAAAAGAATTCCGTAACATAAGAGCCTATGCACAAATTTTTATCTAAGCGCATTTTTAACGCGTTATGCTGCATTCAACATAATGGAATATATATTATAAAGATGCTAAAAGCATGTTTTCTCCCCCCCCCCTCTCTCTCTCTCTCAAAAAAAAAAAAAAAAAAAAAAAAGTATTTATAAGCTAAATTTATTTACTGCACCACACAAAAGAATTGCAATGACATTCTGTAATCATTCAAATGATGTCAAATTAGGTTGAAATATAAGTGAGTTATAATTAATTAGGTGTATTCTTTTTATTGTGTATATAATAAGTGTAGCTACTTTTCAGGGACACACAGAAGAATTTCGTACCATTACGGTCTGTAGACGGTATGTATTAAAAATGTATTTTAACATGGTTATACCCCATTAAATATAATGAAATGTTGTTAGAAGGTTTTTTTAAAAGCACGTTTTTCTGTGGAAAATTGTGGGCATAGAATTGATAATTAGTTTATAGGGTTACACAAAATAATTCCGATATGTTATGTAATCTTTTTGCATGAAATTGGTACAAGTATTTGTGAGTTACAAGGGATTAATAGAAGGCTGTTACTAGAAAAGATATATAAATATACACATATATATAGAGAGAGATATAGAAAATTATGGAGAGATGCATGTTAGAATTCACCCGAAGAGACAGAAAGCGAAACATTTGGATTAGAGAACAAACCAATGTTACTGATGTTATTTCTAGATTTAAGTTAAAATGGAGCTGGGCTGGACACTTTTCCAGCAGAAATGATGATAGATGGACCACCAGAGCCGTATTTTGGATACCGAGATATAATAAAAGACTGAAAAAGAGACCACTGTTTCGTTGGAGAGATAAAATTGCGAAGTTTGGAAGAGCAGAATGGAGAAGAATTACAGAAAACAGGGCAAATTTTAATCACCTAGAAGAGGCCTTCATCCTGCAGTGGATTGATAAAGCCTGAAATTGATGATGATGATAATATATATAATATGGAATAAATAAAAACTATCAATGATCTCTTCAATAATGAGTGATGAAAATAGGATATTGAGGCTCCTGATCTGCAGATCCACTAGTAACCTTTCCTTTTAGAGACTGAAAGACAATCCCTGATAAAGCTGAGTGAGCACAAATTTGCTAATTTGTGTCAACAACATAATTCTCCCTCATTTATGTTGCTGTTGCTTCACATGCTTACTTACGAAAACAAACTTATTGCTGATTGATTTTACCATGTTTTTATTAACTTCTATTCTTGTTTGTTTGTTTGTTTGGTACAAATCTTGCAATCGAATTTTAACTAACTTCCCTAGTAGCTAGACATTTAAAATTTTCACAATAGCTCACAACCCGATGACAACACAATACTTCGAAGTCCGATTTTCGAATAGTTTTCTTATAATTAATTAAAATATGAAAATAATAACCTCCTAATACCTTAAAAATAGCCATTAAAATATTAGCTATAATTTAATTGTAGGCAAAAAGAAAAAAAAAAAAAAATACGCGTTCATTTTCTTTCGACATAAAAAATAAAATAATAAACGTGATTAAATAAATAATTTAATTAAACGTGAACGTTAAAAAATTGTAAAAAGTTAAATTATGTATCTCACAAAAATTGACGACACTATCTGTTTAAAGATTTCATACGCATTGATAAAGTGCTAATGTAGTTAGTTCTATAGCTATGATTTAACAGAAAATTTAAAAACATGGTTTATAAAAAGTTTTTTATCTTATAATTAATATTTTTCATTATACTGTATTATGTATATTTGATTTATTTCACTTCTAATAAATTATACATGCATCAATATTAAGTTAAAAAAAAAAAAAAAAAAGTTAAATATGTTGTGTTTGATATTTGAAATTGTTATGAAATTAGTATTGCTATTGCTAAATATTTCTTTATTATGCAGAAACAAAGTACTTGGGAAAAAAAAAAAAAAAAAAACTTGTTTCTTGAAATAACCAAAAATCCCTCATTGATACAGTATTTTGCCGTTAGGTTTTTCCCCTCTTTAAATAACTATCTTAAAGTAACATTCAGATTTAATGGCAATATTGAATGCATCTGCTTCTTGTATTCACACCGACGCGCTCAAGTTACGCGTGTTTTCGCGACTACCACAAAGTGCACCTTAACATGGTACGCATCACTAGTCATTTTTCAGGAAGAGACTTTCTTTTTCTACCACTTACTCTACCGTGTCCAATCTGTAAACCGTTACATCTTCAGAAAAAACATAACATGGAAAAGTAGAAAGCGATCTTCCATTCTTCTTGATTAATCTCATAATGCGTGCCTCTACGGCAAAACAATGGATTTAGCAACGACTGAACGGACCGTATGTTGCGATGCCCAGTCAAGCATTGCTCCCTAGGAAATGGTCATTGACGTTCGCTTTTATGCAAACCTCGTGTTTTCATATCTTCCTTTCGTGAGTTTGTAAACACTCAACGCTCCAGATGGATTCGTTTAGATGCTCCGTCAATCTTCTTAAAGACATGCAATGAATTCCGGACCCGGAAAAAGGAATGGGATGGCTATATAAGTATAGCTTGTCATACATGCAGAGCTATGTTTACGAAAAGGAACTTGTCGTGGGACTCTTTTGCCTGTAAAATTTGTTAAGAAATTCTCGGCAGACTAAAATTATTATGATAAATGAAAAATGAATAGCAGTCTTCTAAATAATATATATATACACACACTAATCGACCAAAAAAAAAAAAAAAAAAAGCCGCACTTGGATATTTTACTTTTTACCTTCTACAACCGCCAATTTTATTGTTTAAAAAGCAAATTTTCGAACAGATTTTATTTGTTGTTCTCTACATACACTTTAGCATTGAGTCCAGTGTTAAAAACAAAATGAAATTGTCAGGAAAATTGTAATTTTAGAAATTATTTCAAAAATGGTAAGACAGTTAACGATGCCACAAAAAGTATAAATTTTTGAATGAAAATCAAAAAAATATTTTAATACGTGAGATGGCAAAATAATTAAATGTTAACGGAATATCGGTAAAATGGTTTTTAGCAATGTATAAAATTTTTTGGCCGTTCAAACTGGAAATTTGACTTTAGGCGGCCATGTTGCTCATCCAAGCGAGATGACCGTAAGTTAAAAATCCATTTCTTTAAAAATCGGTTTGTATTACATTTAGAACATAAAAGAGATTCAGAAAAAGTGTTTAGCAGCATAATTTATTTAACTACCGTGCAGCAACTATTATACAAAGCAGGTTTAAATGACAGAAAATTTGAAAAAATTCCATTCTTATTGAAAAGCATTAGGAAAACAAGACCTCAGATGGCTAAAAAATTCTCTCTGATGAGTCAAGTTTAACTTATTTTGAGCTAAAGAAAACAAGCAGATCTGACAACGAAAATATGACAGACTTAATGAAAATCGCACTTTTAGAACAGTAACACATTCTCCGTACATTGTGATACGGAGGTGCATAACTTTTCAAACAGTCGGGCAAATTTTTATGCTTAAGGGATCAATTAACTCGAAACAAAACACAGCCTTTATAGAAGTGGTACCTGACCGACTATTTTGGAGGTATCTTGGACATTTCTGTAAAATGCATTTCAAGATGATAATGCACCTTATTACGCGGCGGCGTCTGTGGTAAGTTTATTCACTTCAAATTGTCAAAATTTTCTATCCATTCCCATGAGAACCTATCATTCTATAAGTAATCATATCTTTTTTCACTTTAAGTTAAATCCCACAAAATATATAGTAGGATTTCTTCTTTACCAGACATGGAAATAGTCCTAATCGTGATCTGCTCGAAAATGTTTCGTCTATAAAATGGTGGGGGAGGGGGGAGAGGATTCGAAATTTGAAGGCTACAACTCTGGCAGAACTAGAAAAAATTATTTGTGATATTTGGCACATTGAAATTTCTGAGATTTATATTAAAACACTGTATAATATTATGCCATTGTGCATTAAAGCAGTAATTCCATATAAATGTGGAATTAACCCAATACAAAATACATATTTATAATAAAAAAATTCTTAGATCTAACAAATAAATAGTTTTATTTCATGTATTAAAATATAACTTGTTTATTTCATATAATAAATCATGATAAAATACAAAGAGTATGATTATTGTATTATGTTTAAAACGAAAGTTTTATGCAGATTCTTACTTCGTAGAGAGTAATAAAGGGAATTATTATATCGAAAATGTACATATGTATCATTTCATCCCTTTGGTTTTATGCAAACAAAACAGTTTTATTTGTTTAAACCCTTAATTTTAAAGTTATTACAAATAAACAAGGTATAAGTCATTTTTTCTGCAGTGCGGCTTTTTTTTGTCGCTTAGTGTATATATATTTTTCATTTTTCTCATGTGATGCTGTGAAATGCTATGCTTTTAAAGAGTTCGATTTGTTATAATTTTAAATCTTAGTTAAATACTTAAATTTTCATTCGGTATTTATTCTAAAAATTACTCTACAATTGTAATAAAAAGAAGTGGAGAACAAATTAATCAAATACAATGACAGCATTTCCTTAGAATTTTTGACACTTTGTCGGATAAAATGTATTGTCAATATATATATATATATATATATATATATATATGTATAAATGATAGTTATCGTAATAAAATTTAACCTTAAAATTTAGCAATTAATAGATACAAAACAATACCAACACAATAAAAATAAAACTGATTGTAACATATAGGTAAGACTGACACAAAAATGTTGCGATACAGATTAAGAACTAATAAAGAGACAAAAACAATTTCAATTACTTACGTCGACATGAATAATAATAATAAAAAAAAGGACCATTAAACTTAATGACAGAGAAAGTAAATAAAGGACCACAGAAATATTAATAATAATTTATATATGTATGTATGTTTTGAGTATGAACCATGCAAAACTTATATATTTTACATCATATTTATTTTTATTTTCTCGTCTTACTAGAAAATATTATTAATTCTTTTGCAGTGTATAATAAGCAAAATGTACAGTAATACCGACGAGGGTTGATAAAAAACAATGAGCAATCAGTGGCAGATCCAGAACTTATTTTTTTTTTTTATTTTTTATTTTTTTTTTTTTTGAGGGGTAGGGTGTGTGTGTGTGGGGGGGGGGGGGGGGGGGGTTGACTAAGATTTTTCAAGATGTTATTCCAGATCAATGAAAAGCTTACAATTGTAATGTTCAATTGTGAATGTCAGTACTTTTTTTTTTTTTTTTTTTTTGGGGGGGGGGGGGGGGGCTTGAACCCCCTGGCCACTTCCTTTATATCCGCCACTGTGAGCAATTGAAATAGCTAGACGTTTAGAAAAGTTGTCACTCTTGAAGGCGCGAGCCTGATTCAATTTTTTTATTCAAAGAATGTGTTCTTATGTTGAATGATGGTGTCATTCTCCAATATCAATCCCATTACTGATCGCCGAACCGAAGAAATGCTGAAAAAGTTCGAGAGGGAAAGCTAGTGTCAATCCTGTATTGCCCATATTTAACAACCAGTTTGTATTTCCTTTTTCTGAAACTACGCTATAGGAACGCTTATTTTGGCAGAAGATTCGCCATCTGACACTGACATGAACACAGTTGCCGAGAACTGATTCAGTGGAGCCGGGTGCCATCAATGGTCGAGAGGTGGTAAACGGGAAGTGTCGGGTTCGATAAAGGTTGCACTCAACAATCTAGTCATTTGGAGTTTTTCGTTTTTCTCCCCCAAAACACACGTAAATTCGGGAAGGATCCCTTAAAAAGATCCCATGGAAAGCATTTCACCTAAGGCATTGGACCCAATCGCAGTCAGTCAGCCTTAACACCTTATACAACTATTTACAAAGCCGAATTAAACAAGTTAGCCCTGTGTTAGATATATGCGTAAATAGATTTAGTGATGATGTGGAAAAATGATCGGCAAATATGCCTCGTAATTTCTTTTCGCATTTTCTGTCTATTGGTAATAAATAATTTATTACATTCTTATTTATTTTAATGAATCCACTCTGGTATTGCAATGTAATTTTATATTAGGAACTGCTATAACATCTAGTTGTGTATTTCCCTTTTTTATTACATTTAAGTAAAAGAGGCGGGCTTGTAGCTGGCTAGTAGTAGCACTAATAGAGGCCTAGTGTGCAAAAAGTGACTGTAAAACGACAAATCAAACTTTTTTATATCACTTATCTGTGACCTCCCGTTTAGAGATATCCTTGATAATTCAAAATTTTTGTTTACTACATGACTTTCTGTTTTAGAAATATCCGAAATAGTTCAAAAATTGTCTCTAAAAGAAGATTGTCAGTTACTACTTAGTTCGTGTTCAGAATAAAATCTTTCTCTGTCTTTTGTATTGAAAGAGTAAAACAATATGAAATCATTCTGTATGAGTTGGAGACATAATCACTTAAACCGGTCAACTACCTTCTCAGTAAATAGAAACAAATTCAAATAAAACCGTATGACAGCTTCTCGCGTACTATTACTCCAGCTTTATGTCATTTGTAATCAGAGAACATTTTGCTTTCTAACGGACATGCATAAACACATGCATAGTAACTACCATTGTTCTAAGGTTGACGGTCATAAAAACCAATTAGTGTACTCCTGTTACTTTTATTTTTTTCTACTTCTTACTGACTCTCGTTTTCTTTTCGACCAAAATCTACCAGGCGTGACAACGGAACTTCAAAGAGTTGAATTGTGGCACAGTTCTTACATGTTACTCATTGTTACCTCTGTTTCATATGCGCAATTAATTGTACTGCCTTTCTACTTCCTTGTAAGTGGATTTTTGACTTAATTTTTCTCTGTTGTTTGTCTTGAAGGGTAAAGCATAAAACTTCCCCCTCCCCCTTTTAATTTGTGGTTTTTACTTTGCCATACATAATCATAAAACTGAATCCCGTAGTTGAAAAAAAAAATCATGTTGTTCTGACAAATTATAATCGTTTCCTAACTATACTTACTTGTTTCATCATTTTATTTTCGATATACAGGGTGGGTAAAAATATCTCTGACACATTTTAAACTTTAATATTAATTTAAATTTAAGAAATTGATGGTTTATTCTATAATGCTTCTTACGATAAAAAGTTTTGATTAAGAAAATAAAAATATTAGTTCCAGAATTCACTCGTAGATGGTGCTGTACCTCAAAAAAGCAAGAAAAATCTCTAAAAATGCAAGGCAAGTAATAACAGCCAAAGACTATCCTGTTTGACCATCTTCTATCAGAATTTTTTTTTTTTTTTTTATATAGAAATGTCTCATTATATAATGTATTGTTTTAAATTCCTTTTCATCATTCAGAAAGTCCACAACCGTTAAATTTGTTCTCGTTTTCAAAAATATATTTCTAAAAAAATGTATAGGGTAGGGTGGGGTAAAATGGGTCGTGGGGTAAAATGGGTCACTTTATAAATAATGCTAAGTAAATATAATTAGACTAAAATTTTTTAAACCAATTTTTGTAACAATATTTTTCAAGTTTTTAATAACATTTTCCAATTTCAAAAAAGTTATGTTTATGAAAATGGCAACACAAGAAGAACAGTTCACATTCTAAAGATGATAGTGCGAAAAAAACATGCTTAACTAACTTCAGAAAATCTATATTTTTTTATTAATAATAGTGCAAGCTTGAAGCATTTTTTCACAGAAGGAACTCTAGAGAACATCTCAAGCCAATCAGATAAGAAAAATGTTAAATATATTCTTTTTTATTTAAATTTTTCTTGGGTGGGGTAAAATGGGTCATAGTTAGGCTTAGCTGATTCTTTTCAAATATAGATTAACTGCAATAAATTTTGTTAAATTTAGGCAATGTAAGCTGCTTCTTTTCTTTAATTTTAATGTTATATTTAATAATTTATCAAATTTAAACAATGTTTGCCATTTATTAGTATTTTTATTTAGTGTTCAGTTTCTACATTTAAACAATGTAATTTTCTCTAAATTCAGGTTGTAATTAAATAATTTTAGACTTACTACGCCTCTTTTTCTTTTTCTTTTGTTTTTGAATAAAGATGCACTAGGCCTAGGGTTATTAGATTTATTTTGTTCTCAACTTAGCCTATTTTTTTTTTTTTTTTTTTTCCCCATAGCATTTGTTATATGTATAATATTTTATTCTTATCGGCAAATCTGACTTTTGTATCTGTAGTACATCCTTGTTTTGCCTTAAAAACTCTTTAAAGCATTATTGAGATCTAAGATGTTTTTTTTAGAATATAAAACATTATATACTTTTATGTTTTTCCTGAGAATGATGACGATATTGATATAATAGAAAAAACTGACATTGTATCTATTTTAGAAGAACCATTTTGCAATAACCGTGAGCAGTACTTCTTTAAAATGTAAAACTATCATTATTTAGCTATATATGTAACAAGTGTATTCCTTATTTTAGTGTATCTCATAATAAATATATTCTTCATGCATTATTTTGCGTTCTGACTCATTTTACCCCACAGTGGGGTAAAATGGGTCAAAACATACACAGTTAAGTTTAACCAATTTATAATTTTTAAATTATTATTATCAGTACATGAAAATGTTCTGAAATAATCAAATGTAAAGATACAATTTGTTAAAGAACTGAAAAAAAATATTTTATTAGTGCTACAGAAGATTAAATGTGAAAATAGCTAAAAAGTGATCCATTTTACCCCACCCTACCCTAGAGAAATTGGCCTACTTGGAAATTTCCAAGTAGGCCATTTCTCTATACATTTATTTAGTAATTTAGGAAATTTTAATTTAAAACTTTTAAAAGTATGATTTCTAAAAGTTTTAATATTGCATTTTACGTTTAAATGAATAAATAAAATAAATAATAAATACATAAAATAAAATAATAAATAAATAAATAAAATAGCGAAAAATGCAATTAATCATTTTTTCACATTTTTAAACTCATATATATATATATGTAAGGATAAAAAGAAGTGAGATTTTAAATTATTATTTTAAATTAATATTGAGTGATAATCTAAAGAAAAGTTCCCATTTAAAATTCTTAACTTGAATTTCATTCTAAAGTTTCCCCGGTAAAGTTAGTTTCGCGGCAAAGCACGTTCGTAACGCAAAATTCAGAAAACTTTTAGAATAAAAACTGCTTAATCGTATGCAGTCTTCCATATCTTGTGGTAAAATATTGCATATTATTTAGATTAAAAACGCGTAAAATTAAACTTTATTTAAAAGACTTTTAAAAATTATCCGAAGCTTTTCGCTTTGAAATACCAAAGCATGATCAGGGATCGTTTCTACTTAGAAACGAGTAATAAAAAATCCCTGATGATGCTTCGGTATTTCAAAGCAAAAAGCTTCTTTTAAATTAGTTTTTTTTTTTTTTTTTTTTTTTTTTTTAATCCCTGTTTGTTATAATTTAAGAAAAAAAAATTGTTTTATTTCATATCCATTGTTTTAAACCCCTGCACTCAAATAAGTTGTTTTTGCTGATTTTTTTTTTTTTTTTTTCCCTGATGTTTTGCAGAAAAACAAAGTTTGAATAATTGAAAAAAAAAAAAAAGTTACATTACAAACTTTTTGTAAAAGTTGCCAACGAAACTAAGCACTTCAATATTTAATGTAAAAAATAAAAAATATATTTCTCCTAATTACTTGCAGAAAACAAAAAAAATCTTTAAAAATTGTTTCTGCAGCGAGAGCTTTGGCGCCTAATGGGTTAAATAAATCTACGCCAAATATCTGCTCCGGGAGTAGGGCTTAGGTTACGGTTCCGGGATGTGATTGTCAAAGCGAAGTGTAAAAAACATACAGATAATTTTTCAGAAATAAAAAAAAGAGCCAAAAGGGTTTTTAATTTTCGGCATAATTTCTATTCGGCCGCCGGCTGAATGGGTCAGCGTGCTTAGATTGGAAAATAAACTGTAATTTGTTCAAGAGCATGCAATAAAACGACTGCTTACAACAATTGGATTCTTTACATACTGATAACTCATCCTCATCATGGGTAATATGTGCCACCAAATAATATTGTGGCATATGCATATGTATGTGTATAATCAACAGTTGACGATTTCCTGAATGCTTAAATGGAATTAAAAAAAAAAAAAAAAAAAAAAAAAAAAAAAAAAAAAACATAAAGTAATGAATAATTCTATAAACAAATTTCTGCGTAGAATATCATAAGCTTTGGTTGTTTCCAAAAATAAATATTGTACGATCTAAAAGAGCCCTTATTTTAGAAATTCTATACATTATTTCAATATGTGCGCTTTTTATAGTTTAAACCATATTCAGGCGATAATATAATTCTGTTCGCGTGTTAGCTGGCGTTGACTGTGGAAGATACTGAATTTATGCGTTATTCGTGTCTCTTGAATATTTCAATGTTACGCACAATAGTACCATACACATTATATTTTACGTAGTCCTGTAAGATGAAATCTAGAGAGGTTATGCCAGGAGATCGGGAGATGGCCATTGCAAAATTAAACGAAATGTGTATAAACTGCGCGTCTACAAGTAGCGTCATCTGAAAGACAAATTTGGAAGTACTTTTTTTAATTATTATTTTCCTAAACCAAACGTTTCACTATAAGAAGCATTGCAGTGCAAACCGCATTTTCGTACGCCACTTACTTCCCTAACAGCACATCTTCTCCAAATGACATCCTATGGACAGGATGTATTATGGACAAGTGTATTGTTAGGGTAATATTAAAGTTAAAAATATGTCATGGACTCTTTACCCACCCTGTATTTACCAATTCATAGCGCGAATATTTTATCACAAAATTTTTTTATATGATTAATTCATTCTGTGGAATAATCTAGGTTAGTTTAATTTACAGAAGAAAAACTTGAATTGCAGAACTCAGTAAAGTTTTTATTGACAGATTCTTTATATGTCTACTGAAATTAGCTATGTAATGTAGATAATTTGTAAATTCTTAGTATTGCTTTGGTAGTTCCAATAAAACTACAAGAGCCTACAATAAGTAATATTGTAACATACTTGTGAATTTGAATAAGAAATGTTGCTAGAATATATATTTTATTGAACAAATTTAATATTGTTCAATTTGTAAATATTAAATGAAAATATAAGTTTTTATATGAAAACTTCAGGGGAAAAAAAGCAAAGCAAAAGTCCTTTTAAACATGCATTAATAGAATTATTGCGTCGAAATAGCATTGCATGAAAATTGAAATGCGAAACTACTATAATAAAAATAACCAGAAGATTAGAATAAGGTAAATACAGTAGAGTCTCGAAAGTTCGAGTCTCAGAAGTCCGAGGTTCCGCTTAATTCGAGGTGCCAAATTTTCCCCCTAGCAACCAAAAGCTCTTCCCATTTCCTCTCGCAACCGAAAGAATGCAGGTCTTATTTTTCGTTTCTTCCTGGAAAGAATTTCAGTAACCCACCACCTTTTGTTCTCTTTGTTTTTGAAGGTGGCTAGGTAGGGGTTGGTTTGAAAGGAATTTTCAAACCAGATCTACAAGAGTTTTATTCTTCCAAGCTCAATTGTACTAGTAGCTTAGATGCTAGTTAGGGACTAGCTGCGTTGTTAGTTGCTCTGTTGCTCATTTAAATTCAATACACGTGCTTGATCCTTATCATTTTGGAAACTTATTGCTGTTGAAAGTGTTGCGTTAAGGTGCCTGCTGCGAAAATGAGTGGAAAAAATAAGAGAAAATTTGTATCTATGATAACTAAATTGAACGCTATAAAAAGATTAGATGCAGGTGAAACAATAAAAAGTGTTGCTACCGATTTGGGTGTTGGAGAGGTAACAGTTGGTGACTGGCGCCGCAATCGAATAAAAATTGAGCAGTTTTGTTCACAGAAGTGCAATGAGACTCCAGGAGAAAAAAGAAAATCTATGAGAACATCAGACTATGAAAAAACTAGCAAGGCTTTATTTCTTTGGTTTACTCAACAGCATAGCAAAGTTACTCCTATAAGTGGCCCTATTCTTCAGGAAAAAGCTGTGTTTTTCAGAAATCAGTTCAAAGAAGGAGAAGAAGATTTCGCAGCAAGCGTTGGTTGGTTAGACCGTTGGAAAAAACGATATGGTGTACGTCAACTAAATATTTGCGGTGAAATACTCTCGGCAGATACGTCAGCTGTGCAGGCATTTCAAAAACGGATTGAAGACATTATATTGACGGAAAAGCTCACACCTGACCAGTTATATAACTGTGACGAAACAGGTTTGAACTTTAAGATGTTGCCCTCAAAATCCCTTGCTTCAAAAGAGGAAAATTCAGCTCCAGGTCACAAAAAACGGAAGGAACGATTAACCATTTTAGCATGCGCCAATGCATCTGGAAATCATAAAATGAAACTGACTGTGATTGGGAAATCTGCCAAACCTAGAGCCTTAAAAAACATCACTGAAGAAGCCTTACCAGTACATTACACAAATCAGAAAAGTGCATGGATGAATCGAGAAATTTTCAAACAATGGTTTCTAGAACATTTTGTTCCAGAAACACGGAAGGCATTGAGAAAAAAAAAATTCCCTTGCAAAGCAATTTTGTTTTTAGATAACGCTCCATCTCATCCGGACGATGATGAGCTACGTTGTGGTGAAATCCGTGCTATATTTTTTCCTGCCAATGTTACAAGTTTGATTCAGCCAATGGATCAGGGCGTATTGGAAAATTTAAAGAAAAAATATCGACGCCGTTTGTTACAACATTTAGTTCAGTCTGACGATGAAAGTGTTGCGGATGTTTTGAGGAATGTAAGTATGAGAGATGTTGTCTACTGGATAGCAGATTCTTGGGAAGAAGTTCAACCTACGACAGTAATTAAATCGTGGACTAAGTTTCTACCTGAATTGGTTACGCCTATTGAGAAAATAATGATGATGATAGTGAAACAATTGTTTTGAAAGATTTGGTGAAGGAATTACCAGGCTGTGAAAACTCTAATGCAGTTGATCTAAATGAATGGCTAAATAGTGACGACAAGCTGGAAATAACAGACTCAAATATTATAGAAATGATGGAAGATGAGGAAGAATATGAAACAGAAGAAAACGACTCTCCGTTATCAGAAAAAAATATCTCATAGTGAAGGTTCTGCAGCCTTAGAACTAGCCTTAAAATATGTAGAACAGCAAGCTGAAGCCACCCCTGCAGATGTTTTGCTTTTGAAGCGTTGGCTGACTATCGCATCAACAAAGAGAAGTAATATACTGAAGCAACAAAAAATTGACAATTTTTTTAAATTGTAAAGAATCTTTTACGTCATTATACTAAAGAATAAAGGATTTTAAGGTAATATGTTCATTTTATTTAATTTCATTTGTAGTTGTTAAAAATTTTCTACTTTTTCGGAAAATCCGAGTTTTCAGTAATCCGAGGTAGTGTCAGTCCCAATTACCTCGGATTTTCGAGACTCTACTGTATATCGAATAGGAGGCAGGCTAACCTAGGGCGTAGAACATTTCTGTCTTTACTTAGCTGAATGATCGACCGCGATCTTGACATGATGACAGTATGCCGGTGCCCTGTATTAGAAATTTATGAGATCAAATACATATTGGAGAACGTAGTAGATTCCATCTATGCCTACTATCCCCCCCTCATTCATGTTTATAATTCTGTACTGATAAGTATAAAGGATTTAAGTTAAGTCCATATTCTAGATTTTTCAGGAGACGAAAAATAAAGTTAAACTAACTAAAAACTAATCAGAAGAATCGATTAGGAATAAAATATTTTTGTAAAAAAAATAGAACCGACTCCAAAAAGCAATTACTATTCAAACAAATAAAAAAAAAAAATTGTATGAAATGAAACTAAATTGCGCCTAAAAGTATAAAATAAATTCCTTCGCCAAACAACCTATAACACTACAATTAATCATAACTTTTGAAGTCGGCGCAAAATTAAATATAATTTAATTAAATTTTAAAGGTTTGTTTTTAGATCGGTAGCAACAAATGCTGTTGTCTCGAATGATCCATTTTCATATTTCCTTTATTATTTTATCACTGTATACAATTGGTGAATTGGTAGCATCTACACAGAACAGTGAACATTCTTCACAATGCGGTATTTATGTTTCTACGAAGTTAGAGTTTCCTTTGCGAATTTGGTATAACTTTGATAACTATCATCCTTGGTGGCTTTTGGATTTGGCTTTCAAAACGCATTGCAAAAATATACACGCAAGATGTATATTTTCATAATATATTTTGTATAAAGTATTGTTTCATTATTCTTGATTACTCTCTTAATATACCTTATCAAATTAATAATGATATCCCAAAGAAATTAAATATGTTTGCCAGATAATTTTTTGATTTTTTTTCACCAAGGACGTCAGATACCAGCATCTTCGCCAACTTTTGCTGCTTACGAAATCTTATTTGTTTTCTTGAATGAAAATAGTTTTCGGCTGCGTTTTGCAGGTGACAATGTGAGATGTGTATTTTGAAAGGAATCTATTTTTGTATTGAATAAAGTATCAATTTTTTTTTTAATTTTGCGCCGACTTCAAAAGTTATGATTAATTGTAGTGTTATAGGTTGTTTGGCGAATGAATTTATTTTATACTTTTAGGCGCAATTTAGTTTCATTTCATACAATTTTTTTTTAATTTGTTTGAATAGTAATTGCTTTTTGGAGTCGGTTCTATTTTTTTTACAAAAATATTTTATTTTTCTCTTTTCAGTGAAAACTTATTCATATAGCAGAACATCAAAAGAAGTTCGATGGCAGTTTCAGAAATCACAATTTCCAAGAAAAGTGGCATAACTCAAAAAATGGCTTATGTCACTGAAAAATACATGAAATGCACCCAATGTGAACAAAAAAGTTACATCTCCATCTAGAAAGTTATCCACTCGATAGACAGTTGTGCCAGTTTTATTCTAGTCAAGTTATTTTTAAACTGATTTTTCTCAAATGCTGCATTTTTAAGTTGTGTCACTTTTCTTGCCTTTATCGGATATGAGCAAAAAACTATCTATTGTATGAACATACGTTAAATAAAAAAGTTTATAGAAATGTAACGAACGGATACGCTGTATTCGTAACCAAAAATTCTGTTAGGCATATATATTGAACTTTACAGTGAATACGTGTCACTTGCTGCGCTGAAAAATGCGTAGCGTAAAGTTCAAACAAAGAGCAAAATATGCATTGCAGTTGACGGACAGAAGTTTCAACATCGATACTTACATACTGCTTTTACCAGTGTAGCTGCATGCGTGCAGCAGTTAGAGTGAGAACAGATTTTTGTGAGTATCCTGTAATTTGTTTATACCTTAATGAAATGATAATGAAGCCTATTTCAGGCCAAGATCATTACGATAACAAAAAAAGTATTAAAATTAAATCATCTCTTAAGAAGTTATAAGCTAACAAATTTCAACAACAACAACAACAATGAGAAACATGGTTTGTATTGAGAACCTCTTCCTTTATGAAGTCGGTTTAAAACGTCTATGCGTTAATGGATGTGACCGCTTACAATAATCATACTCTGAATTTTGCATAGCATAAATGTCACCCGCTACGCTACAACATATGCGAAGTCGTTCAAGTGTGCACAAAACAGGAGATTGGGAATAAACAAAGCACGTTTTAAGCGTTCTGTTTTTAGCATTAATGTCTAAACTATCTTTTCGTACTAAATCGATGATGCTCTGCAATTTTATAATTAACTTTTTCCCATGTCTTGAACTGTTTCCGAGATAGGAACGCTAACTCCACTGTTTCCCACCAGGTGGCGCTGTAAGTGGTTGAATCACGCAGCACATATCCACTTTACTATACCTACATACCACTTTTATGACTATAGCTGCAGCTGTTCAGCAGTTAAAAGAATCGGGACTGACTTTTTTGGACACACTGTATTTTCTCTTGATCGTAAAAATATTGCAATGGGACCTATTTCAGACCAAGACCTTTACAATAAAACAAAAAGTACCAAAATCGAATTATCTGTTCAGAAGTTATGAGCTAACAAACAAAAAAAAACAAAAAAACATACGGTTTGATTTGAGAGCCTCCTCCTTTTTGAAGTCGGTTAATAGAGCTTATCTTACGAAGTTATAAGCTTACAGACACCAACAACAACACATAGCTCGAATTAAGAACACCTTCTTTTCTGAAGTTGGTTGAAAAAGACCTGCTAATCGATGTGACCGCTTACAGTAACATTGCTTTGAACCACAGAGTGTACGTGTCATCCGTTACGCTGCAAAGTGTGCAACCCTAGTTCAAGTGTGCACAGTTTAAGAAATTGCGAAGAAACAACTGCACGTTTTAATCGTTCTATTTTAACAATAATGTCTAAAAACTGTCTTTTCGTAATAAATCGATGATGCTCTACAACTTCGTAATTAACTATTCTCCCATATTGAACCGTTTTTGAGATAGGAGCGCTGATTCCGCTGTTTTTCACCAGATGGCGTTTAATTTTCTTTAGATTGTAAAGATATTACAACGGGACCTACTTCAGACCAAGATCTTTACAACAAAAGAAAAGTATCAAGTAACCGTATTTTTAACTATATAACGTATGTATCACTAGCTACGCTATAATGTGTGCAATGTGGCTCAGGTGTGCATCGTGTAAGAAATTGCGAACAAACAAATGCACGTATTTAGCATTGTATTTTTAGCATCAATGTCTAAACTATCTTTTCGTTCTAAATCGATGATGCCCTGCAATTTTATAATTCACTTTTTCCCCCTGTCTTGAACCGTTTCCGAGATAGGAACGCTAGCATGAATGTCTAAACAATCTTTTTGTACTAAATCGATGATATTTTTCAATTTTTAATTCGCTTTTTTCTCTAGAACCATTTTCGAGATATTAATACTAACTCCGCTATTTTCCACCAGGTGGCGCTGCGAGCAGTTTAACCTTGTACTGCATGGCCCCTTTGCTATACTTACATACCATTTTTAACATTATAGCTGCAGTCGTTTAGCAGTTAAAAGAGTTGGGACTGAATTTTTTGGGCACCCTGTATTTTCTTTAGATTGTAAAAATATTACAGTGGGACCTATTTCAGACCAAGACCTTTTCAACAAAACAAAAAGTGTCAAAATCGGAGCATCCGTTCAGAAGTTATGAGCTAACAAACATAAAAAAAACATACGGTTTGAATTGAGAACCTTCCTTCTTTTTTTGAAGTCGGTTAAAAAGGGATTAGGTTGATTTATAACCTTTATACCATTCAGTGATTGTCAATCTTCATTTAATAAAGGGAAAAATTGAATTAAATATTTTACACTAAAGATTAATGCTAAATTTCTAACTTGAATCTTTTTTTACCAATGGATTTTCTCAAAGACTAAATGACATGGATTTAAATCCTTTATACCAATCGATAGAGAATTTTTTTCTGAGTCTGACTATGTACTTAACTCAAAATCGGCAGTTTTGGACTTAAATCCTTTATACTTATCAGTACAGAATTTTACTTTACATTTTAAATAAACTCATGCTTCTGATTGTCTTTACATTGTTTTCTATATTCAAAAAATGTTTAGTCGGTTACATTTATATTTATTATTATTATTATTTTTTATTCCAAGGATGTAGTCGGTGTAGGTAAATTTCCCTCTTTAACTGTGAACTGTAGGTATAATTCCGTACCGTATGTAGGAAAGATATTTGATTATTCTCCTTGAATTATATGTCCATTTGAATTTGAAAAGAGCAAGTTGTTACAATGCAGGCACCATGAATAGAATACCAGTAATCGCAAACAGTTCCTTTCTCACATAGAGGTCTCAAATCTTCTTATTTTGCATTTCCCTTGAACTATCCCCGACTATTCTAAAAAGTCCATACTCTTTCATGTTTTCTAGTCGGATAGCGCGAAACAATATGCCAAAATCCATTACGACCGCAAAACTGAGCACGCAAATCGAAATTCTTGCACGAATGTAATGTCTGAGAATGGAAAGGGCGTATGCATAGTCTGGGATAAAAGTACATAGTTTTGGAGTATGCATAAGCAGGATATACCTTTTGAGTTATAAAAACAGCTTTGGGAAAGTTAGCTTTAATTAAAATTTGCTTACAAAGTGTTTATTCACCACCAAACACCTGTATTCAATGTATTTTACTGCAATGTATCGCTTCTTTGGGCTTCCTTGGACCACATAGTCTGTACCAGGATCCTGCATTTGGGGGTTGAAATTTTTTTTATATATGAAAAGCTACAATTATAAATAAAATTTTGTTAACAGGATGGAGAGTGATCATAAAATGGAATTCACGTTAAGAAAAATAATTGTCAGCAACATAACTTTTGCAATATAATTTTTAAATCAAAACTTTATTAAATTTTATAATACGTAATTTTCAAAATACAAATATCCATATTTATTTATCTTTTATTGATGTTTTAAACGCCTATTCTTAGTATGTGGAATATAAGAAAGTTCTGTTAAATATCAGCATAATCCATTGCTGTGTCTTGTTCTATGCTTGAAGCACCTGAAGGTGAATAACCTTTTGTGTCCCAATGTAAAATAACTTTCTAGTCTTTTGAGACACAAAAAAGACCTTTCACAACTTGCTGAGCTCATTAACTCAAAACACAGTAAAGCATTCATAAAACTTCCTTCTTTAAAATAATCTAGGTTATTTAAAAAATTGGAAATGTCTATGTTTTCGTTTTTTACTATTGAATAATAGTAATAAAAAAGTTGTAATTCACATAGCAATTTCTCTTTCTGAAATTATAACATTGCATATGATTGAAATGTTTTCTTTTCTTTCTTCAAAATAAATATATTGTTCTCAAGAGAGGGGTAATAAGTATTTCTCTCTCTCTCTCTCTCTCTCTATGTATATATATATATATATGTATATATAAGAAAATTCCTGGTAGCAAAGTTGCCAGAAAATATACGTATGTTATGCGAAATAACGTTCAGAATTTTTTTTTTTTTTTTTTTTTGGAACATAACAATACAGATAATATTCATACAACAGGTTTTTTTCGTCGTGCACATCTTAAAAATTCTCGCATTAAATAATTTTTTTGAGTTTTACCAACCAGGAGCGAACTAGAGTCCACCGCATTGTAGCGATTTTATTACCTCTCAGCCACAGAAGTACAGTTTGTTCTGCTTAGTGCCTTTCAATCCTGTTCTGATACCAAATTTCCGTATGCAAAACAGAAAAAATACATAACTCCTGGATGAATCTGTATCAATGTTTACAAATTTTATCTGGTTACAGAAAAAAAAGTTACTTTTGACAGATTGTGATGTAATTTTAAATTTCTGTAGTTTTAGAAAACATAAATTTTATGTTGGGAAATTTCTATTTTTACAGAAATTTTCGTTTTTAACACACTTTTATTAGTTTCACCTGTATGTATGTTTGTATGCGCTATGGGAGCAAACAAAAAATCTATATTGGAAAAAAAGACGTTCCCTACGTGAACGCTGTCGCTGTGAGGTAAAAGCTCCGGGCTAGGAACCTAAAGGTCTAACGTTTGAGCCCAGTCAGGGGAGATTTTTTAAAAATGGTTTTTGTTTATTTCTAAATTATTTACTAAGGATTTTAAAAGTATGTAAATATTGTGGTGTGTGTCACTCACACGATTTTCTCTTACCCTGCATTTTAATACTATAAAGATAGATATTTTGTACTTTTTAGTTCACATTTCTATAAAAGCGTGTTCTTTAATTTTTTTAAAATATAATTTTATTTTAACAGACTTTTTTACAGTGTAGAGCAGGAAATACCAGTTTTTCATGTACAAAAGTACTGTATAAAAATGACGTCATAAAATTATGTTGATTGCCCGTTTTTCAACAGAAAAAAAATCATCAGACAATAGTTTGGGGGTGAGACAGCGCCCAATCTCACTCTTTTTTTACCGTCCCTGGTCCTATATGAGTATTTTTGAAAGCTAATTTTTATTTATCAAAAATTTTTTTAAAGCATCGCTTTTTTTCTTTGTATCTTTTTTCTGTTGTCTGTTGTTTTTCTTTATTTCTTTCAATATATTGTGATCATGATTTTTTTTTTTTTTTCCAAAATAATCGTTTGAAATATCTTTGTTTCAGACATTCTAGGCTTTTGAATCATTTAAATTTTCTTCTCAGATGGAAACGTGCTGTAGTCATTTAGTGTGGTTTTGCAAATTTATGGTGTGCATATGGAAAATTACTTTTTTTTTCTTTCTTTCACTGTGTAGTCTGTACGGGTGTTTTTGAGAAAGCTAGTTTCTATTATTTATTTTTACACCTTCTTTGTTTCTTTTTTTTCCCCTCAATTTTTATTTCTTCCAATTTATTGTGATTATAAATTTCTCTCAAATTAGTGGTTTTAAACAACTTCGTTTAGGACATTCTCTCTCTCTCTTTTTTTTAATCAAATTTTTCTTCTTAGATGGAAGCTCAGGTCATTTCACTTAAAAAAAAAAAAAAAAAAAAAAGTCTGTGGTATTTAATTTCAAAGCTTATATTTCTTATTATTCCACACCACTATTTTTGTACATTTACTTTTAAAATTAAAAGGTTTTGTATTTATTGATACGTACCTTTCAGTGTTGGAGTCGAAAGATTAATAGCATAGATTATACTACAGATGATTTGTATTAGAGGAGTGCCTTAGGACTCTCATATAGTTTATATCTTTCCCTGAATAGATTTGGGGGGAATGCCCTCCGTGAAGGTCTTTCTAAAGAGTCACCTTTTAGTGGTTAGGAAAATAAATTACAAAAGCTTGTAAACTGAATGAATCTTTTTAAAAATAAAGAATGAGAGATAAAAAATTAATAGAGTGGTTTTCCACACATTACTTATTTCATGGTAAATTACTTGTATGCACAGAATTATTTTGCTCTCATTAATGGCTTAAAAACCGTACTTCTTGGTAAAATTAAAAGTAATTATTCAGATTCAATCATAAAACAAGTTTATTTAATAATGGGATTATTAGATTATTTTGCACAAGGGGAGTGATTTAACTTCGATCCAAAATTTTTAACATTTTTTACTAAGGATATTTTATGCACGAGAATAAGAATTCGAATTGCTTTTCTTCTTATAATTTTCTCTAAATTATCCTGGTAATAAGGCAAAAGTTAGTTGATGACTCTCTTTTTACTTTCTTCTATATTCAATAGAAGAAAGTATTGGATTCGTAAAAATTTTCGACCTCGAGTTTTTTATGTATTTACACATTTTGAGAGCTGTAGAACACGATTTGACCATTTTTAGAAAATGTCTGTCTGTCTGTCTGTCTCTCTCTGTGTGTGTGTGCGTGTGTGACAAAATTTTGTGGCAACTGTATCTCAGGAACTACTGCACAGAATTTCATACAAATTGGTATGTAGTTGCACCTTGACATAAATTAGTGCCTATCAACTTTTGGTAAAAATTGTCTTACAGGTTGCGTTGACATCCCGCTTTTTCTAAATTTTTAACATGGCAATATAGGACAAAATTTTGTACAAATGTGCATAAAGAGAATTATTTTTTAGTAATCATTATGAAATTTACAAGAATTATTTGTAATAGAGATAGTCAACTGGGAAATTTTTTTTGTATGTGTAAGAGCCTGGCCACCCCCCTGGGGGGGAAGTCCCCCCCTCGAGGGTAGTAAATTTTCATGATGGGTATCTTTCAAAAGAGCTCGCCAATACCTTTAAAACGAATGGTTGAACCATCGATCTGCAATAATTTAAAATAAAGTTATCGATTTTTTTTTTTTTTTTTTTTTTTTATGTAATATTGACAGTAAAATTGACTTTTTTTTATATTTAGTTTTATACTACTTCTCTAATATGGAAATCGTCTGCATTATCATGGAAGATAATTTTTTTAAATAATAATTTTAATAAATTATTTTTACTGAGTGAATTTGTATAGGAAAATATAGAAGAAAGTCACAACATACTAGTTTTATTTTGATATAATAATTTTAAATATTATTATTTGCAGGAGCATTGAAATGCCACCAATTTAAGTACGAAATTTTTAACTATGCATGTTTAAATTATTCATTTACATATACTTTTTCGTGTATAAATAATATAATTCTTTAAGTTTTGTACTGGGGAAATAAATCTTCTAAGATAGCATTACATTGATCTAAGAATTATAGTGGTTATTTTCCCAAATTTAGACATCACAAATCCATTTTCTTATATCTATCTATTATAGTAATTTAAGATAGATTTGGAAAATCATTTTTGAGGTTTGAATGAGTATTTACTTCTATTCTTATCGCTTGAGTATCACTCTCTATTGTGACCAGTCTTTCCCTCAAGCATTGTGGATATTTGCAGAAAATGCGCCCAAAAGTAAATGTTTTATTTTCTTTGAATGTGAACTTCCAATGTCGTTCATTTGACTGATATAAAGAAACAGAATATGATGTTGAGGAGTAAACGAACCCGGAATACGAAGAGGTTCGTTATATATATCTGTACTTCTTGTTTATTCTGGCACTTTTATCTCGAAAGAAAGTTAAAAAGATTTCATAAAACGAATTCTTTTTTTAACGGTTTTTCTTGCAGCCACGAACATGATATGAATATTAAGTTATTTTTCAACAATATATTCTTTGCGGTTCATAGCGATTACTTCCTCTCCCCTCCAGTTTTTTATTTTATTTTTACAGGTCAAATCTTATCGTTCAAAATTGCGATTTCTTCTCTTTTAAGGAATAATCTTAATTTAATTTTCTTTTTTGGTGCTTTGATCTGTGATGGAACATTTTATTTCTACAAATTTTCGTAAACGTTAAATTGTTTAATGGTCTCTCCGAATTTCCGAAATCTATCACGGCTTTCGAAATCTTCAAAAGGTTAATCTGTTTATCATCTAAAGTCTAATAAGTGTTTAGATCAAAATATTAAGCTCAGATATGCTTAAAAATTAATAAATAAATTAGAAATTTTTTAAATTTTCGAATATTTTTTATTCAAGTGTTTGTTTTCTGATCAGTAACTGGAAGTCTATTTTAAAAAGAGTTTGTGTGAGCTCTAGAGCCACTGATCGCAGAGCTACAAAATTTAGCAGAGGCTAACTTGGACCATGCAGGGTTGCACCTCATCGAGGTTTTAAATAAATATATTTCGAATAGCGGCTATTTTCAACAAATTAAAACCATGGCCATGTATCGTGATATACAGCCGTTAATGAAATGTGAATGACATTTAATTATTTGAGTTTCATTATGTTCATTAGAAACATAGTTAATTCAAAATAAACTAAATATGCATTCATATTAGGGGTATACAGCTTTAGTATAGGATGCCCTTGGCGAAACTTAAAATTTAGCACCGAAGTTGCTTGCTCGTTTCTCACCAAGGTCTTTACTTACGTAATCACGGTGACTGTTTTAATTTATCGCCAAAATGCCAAAAAATATTAAAATTCGCCAAGGAGTCCTATGTTCAAATTTTATGTGATTCAACACAGTGACCAGCTAGGCTCACCAGCGGCCGAGTGGTTCTCCGCTCAAAGATGGTACACGTGAAGTGCCGGGTTCGATACCAAGTCGCGCTCGTCGACCCAGCCGTTCAAAGTTCCCCGCGGTTTTCGACTAAAATTCGACTAAGTTTCGTTGAAGTTGAGAAAAAGCGATAAAACGTCTTTTACCTTTTGCTTTCCCCCTCCTTAAACGTGAACTCTGTATTTTATTTTATTTCTTATTTAGTAATTATATAACAGACAAGATAAACCAGCAAAAATAAAAGTCAATATTTTCTTTTCCCCTGTTCCTCATCCCATACAACAATATATTTTTTAAAATAATGGAAAATTTTTCTTTTATGATTAATTTAAAATAAATGTGCATCCACATTAGGGTGCAGCTTTAGTATAGGGCACTCTTGGTGATATTTTAAATTTGGCACCGAAGTAGTTCGGATATTTCTCCAAAGTCTGCGCAATTGCGATAGCCATTTTTAATAAAATATTAAAAGTCGCGAAGGTGGTCCTATACTGAAGCTGTATTTAGATTAGTTTCCGGACGATAAATTCGATAAAAAAGCATATTATACTATTTGAGTAATTGAAATTAATACTTTATAAATAAATAAATAAAAAATTTAAAAACTATTATGACGTCAGTTTTATGAAAAATCTTTGGTTATTCGAATTTAATTTTTATTTATTATTATAAACAAAAAGCTGTAAGCATTTTATTTTATCGGTAACAGTTTGAAATTACAACTCTAAAGAAAAATGTCGTTGAAATAAAAGCAAAAAATCGCATAAATTCTTTTTTTTTTTTTATAAATGAGAATATCGAAAATCTAAAGGTATGATGCAAATCTGCACGCATTCCTTTAACTACAAAATATTTTTCTGAACTGTACGTGATATAGATTTTTCTGTATGTCGCACACAGGCAAACAATACTGTATTTCAAATAATGTTCTTAATTTATTTCTCATTGATATGAGGAAAACTTTTACCAAGTGAAGCTCTCGACATAGCCGTTATCCCATTTTTTTCTCATTTTTCCCTCTTCATTTTAAGGGGGGAAATATATATAAACTTCTTTTCTAAACAGAATTTAATTTAGCATCAGAGCTCTATTTTTGATTCAGACTTTTCCTTTTTAACTGTTTGCAATCTCTTATAGTATCCTCTTTAAGTACTTGTAATGGTGACGGCATTTCTTTCCTGTTTAAAAAAATAAATAAATAAGAATTTGGTTTAAAATAAATAAATAAATAAGGTAATTATTTTACTTGCGGCATTTTTTTTTTTTTTTTTTTTTTTTTTTTTTTTTAATATGTTTCAATATTTAAGTGAAATTTGATAAAGCTTACATAGAATATTTTTTGTAAAATTATTATTATTTATTTATTTATATTTGGTAAGTTTTTTGCTTGTAAAAAGAATGGATTTCAACAAAATTTTACAAAACTTGCAGAAAAATTAACTATACATTAGAAAACGTTTCTTTGAATGATAAATGTATACGTTTTGTTATAGATAAAATATGAGTATTTGTAGCAAATATTTTTTTATTGCACACGCGCGTGAGTTAACACTTTTTTATTGCATAGATTAAAAGCTAAATATATAGGGGAACTTATGTCAAAAGTTTATTTTAATTCTATAAAAATTAAGGTTATCGTTAAAACAAACAAACAAACCAAAAAAAATAAAATAAATAAATAAATAAATAAACCGAATTATATATATATATTTTTTCAAGAGTTGCTACACTGTTGAAAATGAACTGACATGTTTCATTAAAAAAAAAAAAAAAAAAAAAAAAAAAAAAAAATGTTTAGCTAACCAATATTTTGATACCATGCTTCACCATTTTAGTAGTGCATGATGACACTATTAAAATAGTGAAACATAATACTAAAATATTGGTTGCAGCTAAATTGGAACCATTTTCCTGGTGAAACACTGATTTATATTTAACAGTGTAGCTAATAAGGGGTTCGTCATGATTTTTTAAAGTGTGAGTAAAATAACTGGATCTTTAATATAAATACGTAATATGTGAAAAAACACCTTATAGACCAAATTACACCATCTAACTGTAACATAATTTTATTTATTTAATAAGATTTGTGAGTTGATAAAGGTTTTTTCTTAGAAAATGTTTGTTCGCAATGTGGCTGAAATAATTTGATTTTCAAGTTAAATACATGTGGGAACCCAAGTTAAAATTCTTGCTGGTATTTGTTTGCTAGTCTAGTATTAAATGCTGTATCCCAGCAAGTAAAATAGCATAAAATACCAAAAATATTTGCTGGTTCCACCAAAATTACCAGCAAGTCATGGTGTGTATTGGCACAGTTTATTGCTTGTCCAGCATACATAATCCAGCTTCTGTTGCTTGAATAGTATGTTGCTGGTCCAGCAGTAATTATGACTACTATTTGCTTGAAGTTTCTGCTATACTAGCAGTAATTCACAACCAACAGATGCTTTTTTGTTGCTATTTTCTCACTTCTCACTGGCATCTAGCATGCCATGCTATTTCTACTTAAGCTGCCGACATAACATATTACGCTGGCAAGCATAGAAAAGCACATAATAGCTTGTTAAGGTACATACCTCTCCAGGCTTTGGAAAAGCTTAAACAACAAATAAGCATAAAATGCTTGTATATAGCTTGTCGTGCTATTGCTGTGTAAGCTAGCTAATATAGCATTTTATGCTGGCTAGCATTATAAAGCATATAACAGCATGAAAATCTAGCAGACAAAGCAGAACATAGCAATAACTAGCCTATTTTCTTTGCTGGTACTAGCATGGATTTTAACTTGGGAAATCTTTTATGAAATCGTAACTTTGGAAAATATTTAAAATCCAGCTCATTCTTGACGATAATTTGCTTTTATTCTATTCAGATCTAATTTCGACCTAAGTTGCTGGAAATAATGTGTTAAAGTTATAAGTTATTTGTAGATTTTCATGATACAGGGTAATCTACAATAATTTTTCTTCTTCTCCAAATTGTGATTGGTCCACTATTTGCACTCGTAACCAAATTGTTACTGGAAGTGTGAATCTAAGAATGTTGTTTCCGTGTCTGAAGTTTAACGCCATTTCATTCAGTATTTCTTCAGAAAAAGAAAGAAATATTCTAAGAGTTTGGTCACCCACTGTGAAATTACCTAAATGATTAGATTATTATTATTTTTTTTTCTCCTTACTATTATCGCGGTAATATTCCTGCAAATTATTTCTGAGAGGAGGAAAATGGAAATTATTTATTTAATAGGAAAACAGCGGTCTTGAAATTTTATCTAGCAGTTTTAAATTTTTAGTCTTCATTACGATTTGGTGACTGATATTTCTTAAACTCTTACAGGGCGCGCAGCATTCCTAGAATGTTATACTCATTTTATATTGCCACCACTTTTTTAATCTGTTTATTTTTTAAATAATATTACAGCAGTAAAACCTGTAAGAAAAAATTATTTTTGAAAATAGTGGTGTATATATTATGAAAATATTATAAAGTTTTAAAAACGCTGCGAACTCTGTTTAATAATGATTTTGTTCACAAATATAATTTTAATTCAACTATTTAGAATAGTCGAAAAATGTCGTATTCCGTATTTTAAGTCCCATATTGTCCACTTCTTAGTTTATGCGATTAGATGCTTAAATTTAACTCAAATTATTGTGCACAATTGCAGTAAGAATACTCGAAAGATTTCAGAAAGTCTTTGTTTTGCAGAAAATATATACGTAGAATGCACCATTTATAGTTCTGATCCATCGTTCCCCATTTAGCCTTGGAATTCATTTGGCAAATGTTTTTACAATATGACAGTGTTAGTTATCTCAGTAAAAACTCATGTGTAAACTGTTACCGCCATTGTTTTAGAAATAGGTTGAGTTGAGAGGTGTAAGCTTCTTGATTAAAACCATCCACAGTTTTACGCAACCTTGACCATGACCGAGATCTTCCGAAATTGAACATTTCTAATTTTACGCCGACGCATTCATGATGTTTCTATAAGTAGGTCTATTTCGCTTTTGTATCGGAAATAGGTTGAAAGGTTATGAGGGTCAGATTCCCTTTTTATTCATAAATCTTTTAGTTTATAGAGCTGCAAAATATGGTTTAAAGAATATTTCCAAACAGAATTTTTTTCAGGGATCAGGTAGTGTGTTATTTTGGGAGAAGAGAAAGTTATACTCTTAACAATCAATAAATATAAAATACAAAAACTCCGTTAAAGAAAACAGTTCCGTGTATCGGAAGGAATGTCTACCTCTGTGTCCTCTTTTGGTGATAATTTCTAATCTTAATTCATTTACTTTTGTATTAAATTTGTACCTGATTTATATTTAAATAAAAATACACATTCAGATTATTTGTTGAAAAGGTTTTCTATATCTAAAAACGCGCTAGTAAATGTAATAGTTTAATATTGAAAATTTTAAATATATAAATATATAAATTTTTAAATTTACAATGTAAATTTTAAATATACTTCTATATTTGCTTTGCCCCCCTTTGTCTCCTAGTAGTTAAAACTGTGTATCACTTCTTTCTCGCTATTTTTCTACAAAATGACTGCGAAGTCATTTAATTATGTACTATTATGCAAAGAGAGTTGTAAGAAAGTTTTTAAATTGTTATTTTAAGATTTACCTTAGATTAAAAATTTTTTTTTTCTTTCTCTCCCCAGAAAGTAGTTAAAAATGATCAAAACTAGAAGGGATTTTTCTTTACACACATGAATGTACAGCAGGGGGGAAACTGTTTAGGGGCTACCCCTGAATTCAGGGTTTTTTAACTATTCAGGATTTTTTTTTTACTCTAACCCATGTGTATATTTTATTTCCTATAAAGTTATTTCTTGTTTTCATTGGTTGTTCATTTGTCATCCAGGTGATATGTGAATGAAATGTAAAAAGATTGAGGGCTTCTGCCCTAAATAGTTTGAGTATTATTTGATATTTTGGGTTTTTTCTAATTTGAGGCTCTAAATTTCAGGGTTTTTACCTTTGAGTCACAATCACCCCTGAATCTTCCCTATCTGCATACAAATATCAGTTTTCAGGGTTTTTGCATGCTAGGTAGTTTCACCCCTGGTACAGTCGGTAACAAAAGTGTCCGAACACTAACAAAAATTCCTATATAAAAAAAGTAGTGTTAATACTGTTTTGTTAAACAAATGTCGAATCATGCTCTTAGTCAGCCTAAGAGCATGATTCGACAAGGATTTATTTAACAAAACAGTATTAACTCTACTTTTTTTTATATAGGAATTTTTGCTAGTGTTCGGACACTTTTGTTACCGACTGTATATGTATACAATGTAGAAGCCTTTTTCTTGAATTACATTAATGTCTATTATGTGTTCAAAAAACATTGATAAGGTAGCACTTTTCATTTATTTCTTCAAGGGTATCATTATTTTATAGACAAAAATAAAATATTTCAAGTTTAGAAAATTATATCACGCTTTGAATTTTTTGGTGGAAATGTCATGTTTCTTCTTTATCTTCTAATATAAAAATGTTTAAATTTACTACACTGGAGATAATCAATCAACAATGAGGGTGGTAACTTTTTCTTTCTTTTTTTTTTACGTAATTTGTTTGAAATATGTAAATCTTTGATATCGATATTATCGGGTCTCGAGTACTCAAGTGTTTTTACAATCACTGATTTGTAAATATTTTTTCAAAACCTAGAATATTATATTCCTTGATGTAAGAAAATCTATTGCGCGAAGGTCGAGTAACTTGGTCTACTTAGGCTTTGCATATGTGATTATACCATTGGTGTAAATCTCGGGATCTTAAGTTCAGGATTCAAGGACCTATCTGCGATGGTTTTCAGTTATCTGGTCAGACTCGTTCCCCTTCGCTATTTTGAAGTTCCCGTGCTTCCTCAACTAGGAATTTGGTTTCGGATGTCCATCTCGAACTGGCTATTCTGGATGCAATTGCATCTGTAATTGTTTCATTCTGGTAGACCTTGTATCCAATAGAGTCATCCCTAACTTTGCCTATCTTTTTTTTAGCCCTTTCATTAAGAATAATACATAAATTATTATATTTCTTTAAACATTAAATTTAGTGAATATCGCTGAGTAAATTTAAAAATTTATATAAGGTTTATTTTATTTATTTATTTATTTAAATAACTGTTTGCTCTTTAATCCTTAACTGTTTGCTCTTTGACTGTTAGCTATTTGCTTTTTAACCTTTTGGATCCCGTTATTCTGAATAATTTTGGTCAAGGTTATAAAATTTCACCTTTTTAGTAGATTGCGGTAAGAAGAATATTCGGTGTTATTGAAAACCCATACTGATGAGCTTACGGGTTTTAAGCATTATGGAACGATAAAAGCAAAATTATTTATATATCTATTATTATTATTATTATTTTTTTTTTTTTGTAATTCTCTGTTTTCAAGAGTTTTCAGATGTAATACTAAAAATTTACATAATTCCAAAGGCTTTTTTTTTTCTATTAAAGAAGCATATTTTCTCTATTTCTTTTTCTTTTTCTTCTTCTTCGTCCTTTTATTTAATATGATAACTAAAATTTTGTTTTCAAAATTTCGTATATAAAAGATCAACATAGAAAAGAGCAACATTTAAACAATGTTTTAAAAAACTTTCATTAAATTTTTGTAAAATTCAGTCGATGAGTCCTGGTTTCCGAAGACGTTGAGGGAAGCGATTTAAACGATTTCTCAAAAACTAATGCCCGATCTTATGTGAAATTTTGCTCACTTCCTCAAACGAGATTTGACTAGTGTTAAACGAAAGATTTTTCCTTTTTTCGATTACAACTATTTTTATAAGCCTATATGTGAGTAAAGTATACTGAAAATTGTACTGTTTTTGCCTCTGCCAAAAATTCAAATTTCATTTTTTTTCCTTTTCTTTTTTAAGATTTACAAATGCTGTAGAAAAGCATTTGTAGATCTGTTAGATATCTGTAGCATGTGGAAGTTTAATGGATCATTTTTGTAATTTTTATAGATGTCTAATATCACTCTTTTTTACATCCATTAGATGTCTGTCAAATCTCTAAACGTTCAATAATTGGGCATTATTTAGACATTCTCAGATATTGAACGGAGATATAATATAAAAAATTTAGAGAAATATAGATAACTTAATATCCGAAAATTTGACATTATTTAGGTATTCTCAAATATTGAACGGAAATAATATACCATTTTTAGATATCTATTGCACATTTAATAAATATTACCAAACAGATTAAAGGTATCGAAAAAATGGAAGTTATTTAGACACTCTCAAATACTGAATTTAGGTAATATACCAAATTTAGATGCGTATTGTTAGTTACATGAATCACTTTTAGAATTCACCGTCTCATTAATTTTACGACAATAATCATTGGAATATTTACGATTAACTTTAGGCATTTTAACATATAAGATTCAATAGACTCTTATAACAAATAATAAACTGAGTAACATCTTAGCCCTAAATATATCAATTTTCGCAAGTAAAATTGCTTAAGAGAAAGAAAACAAATAAGTATGTATGTGCGTGTGTACATTCTGCTTGAACTAAATTTAAAGAATATTACCTTAATTTTCAATAATCAAATATAATCAAACCAATAGTGATGGTGATAGCGTTTAGCATAAAATTGACAATCACTTTGTTTCGATTCGCTCTAGATGCCAAAGAGATTAAGTATTTAACGTCGCACGGAGGTACGCAATTGGCTATGGTATGGGCAAGGTTAGTATCTGTAAAGGTCTGGGATTCACATTGTATTACCTTTTCTAAAAATCTAAATATGATCTCTATAAAGTTTAATGTATACAAATTTTATAATCCAAAAATTATAAAGTAATAAGAGATGAGAATGCAATTTCGAAAAGAAAAGGGAATCTGTAACTTTTATTTAATTTTTGCAAATGAAACGAAATAAATAAATCGTATTTAAGTAACTTAAATTTTAGAATGTAATGTATATTTTTAAACATAACTTATCAATAATACAATCGCTAAATTTAAATTTCAAGTGTTTTTGCATATGTTTTTATTTGGTTAAAAACAGTTTCATCAAATAGATATTTAAAATATCTAAATCTTTATGTAATCGAACATGTTACCTCTATTAGACATTGAAAAAAAAAGGTATGTCTAAATTTCGCAGACATTTAAATATCTAATAGATATCTATAATTATGACAGGATATCCAGGACTTTTAAAGGACGTTCTTTAGATATTTTGTATCTTTTATGGATCAATTGGATGTAGTTTAGATGTCTAATAGATATAAGTGGCTGGCTGTGTGGGGTTGTGTTTAATATTTTTATCAGTGTGGTGCTAAACGATTATAATAAAATATTCAGAAAGTTGTCTGGGTTAAAAATTAACTAGACTACAATTTACTTCGAGCATTATTGGTGCTATAGAGAAGGGATGCTTAGAAACCAAAAATACCACAGGATGGTTATCAATCAATAAGTAAAAAGTTTTCTTTAGAAAAATTGCATGGGCGAAACATGGCGACAGTGTTGAGGCATGTAGTAAAATTAATGTTAATGGAATTAAATGATCCAACTTAATTTGCATTTTTATGTAAAAAAGGAATTTATGGAATTTGTGCAGCAAAACACTTTTGTAATAAATGAGAAAAAAAAATGTATTTTTGTTGATAAAAATTACTTTTTATATAATAGAGTTAATTATAACAGTTTCTATTAATAAATAAATAACTACACATTTTATGCCGCACTTTTAGTATATATACAAGAAAGTTCTCCAGCACACAAACGGTTAATATTCGTCTTTTAAATTTATTATGATAACTAGTTCCTCGCGGAGATTTCAATAACTGTGCTTTTCAAAATTGAATATCATCTCTCGTAATCAAGTTATGATAAAAAAGGCGTACAAGCGCTGTCGGAAGTTTTGTTACGACACAATATTAACAATTGATGTTGAACCTAAAAGACCAAGACGCCGATTACTTGTCACGAAATTCTTGTTTTGCAACACAGTAGCAAAGTATTGTCCAGAATCGAAAAATTGTGTTTAATTTCCGGACATTATGTAAGGTAAAAACCAGAGCTTTGACTATTGAAATGGGATTTTGCCTACCTACGACATAACTGTAATTATTTCACAATTGTTCTGTTTACCGCAATTTAGGAGAAAAGAATTAATATTGGAGTGTTTTTTCTTTTTGAAGAGTCTTCTTGTTACATCATTTCTTTAAGTTCTAAAGAGAAATAATTTTGATATGTTTCGAATCTATTGTTATTGTTTACCCATCTGTTTAACATTACTCTAGTATTATTATTGCATCAGTTTTGTTTCTCCCTTTTGTTACGGGGACTTGGTACCTTTGACTTGGCATCACTGAGGTTTTCATGTATAAGCTTATATAGTCATTTACTATTTATAAATTGAATTATATTAGATTTTCTCCAATCAAATATATATTTAGTAATATATATATATATATATATATATATATATATATATATGATAGATATCGTAATAAAATTTAATCTTAAAATTTATCAATTAACCAACACCAAATAATAGAACTGATTTTAACTAATAGGAAAGACTGACACAAAATTGTAAAGGAATATCCCAATATTTAACTTAGATAAAAAACTTCTACGTCAAAGAGTTGGTAAAAGCATAGATCCACAAACAGCCAAATAAGGTAAATGATTAAAAATTGAAATAATACACAAAAGAAAAAGCGCCATTGCAGCTGTAATCAAAGTGCATGTAAACTTTAAAAAATTAATGGTAAAGCCAAATTGGCAAAGTTATGTATATATATAATTATATATACAATAAAACATAAACAAGATTTTAAAATTAATGAAAAAACTGTTTATATTAAACAAAATACATTTAAATTTAATGCGCATAAGCAGCAAATGGAATTTAAATGCAAATATAAATGGTAGGTAGATATCGTAATAAAATTTAATCTTAAAATTTAGCAATTAATAGATATAAAACAATACCAACACAAAATAATAGAACTGATTTGAACTAATAGAGAAGACTGATATATATTACTAAAAAAATCAATGTCAATTCTAAAGTCTAAGGTTAGATGTTCTGTCTATACACTAAACCGATAAATAATCTCTCTTCGTTTTCTTTTCCTTTTTCGTGTAGAGGAGTTATTTATAAGATTGAATAATTTCTAATGTTGAAATTACAATTAGCTATAAAATTTTATATCTTCATATTAAAATTGTGCAAGATAATTAACTGTTAATTTAAAACGAAGGTCTCCATAGGCGCATATGCGAATAAATTACTGAATACTCTCTTCATGAGGTTATGTAAATTAAAAAAACAAATAGAAAAGAAATCCGGCGGAATCACTATTTATCATCCGTAAAACAAATATTGAAACTGTCCGATTCTTGTCTATTTATCGCACGTTTGCGATGCAATGAAAACTGATTCAAAACGTTTTTTTTTTTTTTTTTTTTTTTTTTAAATAATACTCATTACAGAAAAACGTTTTTCATGCTCTTCCTTTTGAACTATTTATAGTTTAAGAAAGTTTATAATAACAATCTTATCACATATATTTATAAGTAAACCTAACGATCAAATTATACAACCTTTAATTAAACATGAAATACTTAAACTAAGCTTAAGTTTTACTTGAGCTTTAAATATTATGGCTAAAAGTAAAACAGTACGCACATTTATTTATATTGCATAATAAATTAAAAAGAAAATACATAACAGTTTGGAAATGAAACAATGGTGTACGGCAATCACTTATCAGTGCGTTATTTTGTGTTTTCGAGGAATACCGATTTCACAATCAGTAATTTAGATCAAAATTTAAGCTGATAAAAATTATTTCAAACTTAAATTTAAGCCTCAAATTTCAGTATAGGTTTCACATTCATATTGGAAATTTACAATTAATATTATTATAATTGACTTTTTACTACACTGGTTAGATAAAATTTACCAAATAACTTTGAACTCTACGTACCTAATTAATTTAAATAAATTTAACTTGAAAACAATACATTTGTATAACTGCAGTTTTTGAACCATGAATCTTTTGTTCATTTAATCAAACTTTAAACCAAATTTTAATGAAAAATTATAAAGAATGAAAAAATTTAAGCTCTAAATAAGTTTAAATAATAATCATAGATTAAGAGGGAGAGTAAAACAGATCTTTGGATTAGCAAAAATAAACAAAAACAAATTTATTAGTATGACCATACGCTTTGATATTGAAAGATGCTTCATTAGAAGATATAATCCCCCCCCCCCCTCCTCCTCCAAGTAAAAAGCTTTTTATTTCTTCCCTTTTTACTTTCTCTTATCCATAAGGTAGAGAAAGTATTGATTTTGGGTCAAATTTTCGAATGCGAGTTTTTGTTATATTTACATGTTCTGAGGTCCCCTGAATACGAAAATCATGTTTCTAGCAAATGGTCTGTGCGTATGTTCGTGTGTGTGTCTGTCTGTTATCAGCATATCTCAAGAACAAATAGTAGCAGACATTCCAAACTTGGTATTCTAAATGTGTATCATATAGGGATGCTACAGTAAGCTTTTCGTTAAGATCAAGCAAATGGTTCGTGTACAGGGACAATCAAGAGAATTCTAATACATTACATCTATGGGGGAAATTGCATGTAAGTAGAGTTTAACGTCTATAGACTGCACTAAACCAAACGAAACGAATATATATTTTTTGTAATAGAGATAGTCAACTGGGAAAAAACAAAATTGTGTATGTAGGAGGGGGGGGGTCCCCTCTCGAGGGGAATAAATTTTCATGATGGGTATTTTTCAAAAGAGCTCGCCAATACCTTTAAAACGAATGGTTGAACCATCGATCTGCCATAATTTAAAACAAAGTTATCGATTTTTTTTTTTTTTTTTTTTTAATATTGAGAATAAATTGGACTTCTTTTTTGATATGTGGTGTTATACTACTTCTCTAATATGGAAATCGTCTGCATTATCATAAAAGATAATTTTTTTAAATAATAATTTTAGTAAATTATTTTTTAAAAGCAGAATTATTTTTTAATAACCTAATTAAATTCTATATAAATGTAGGTGTATTAATGAAACGGGAGGTTGAGGGAGGCGGTAGACCCCTCACACATAACTAATTATCATATAAAACTCTCCCGAAGCCTAATTTGAATTGTTTAACATAGGTTTACATGACAGTACTCGTTATCTTACCTCTTAATCTCCAACCTGTATTTATAGCATTAAATTTCAGGGTAAGAGAAAGTCGTGTGAGTGACACACCAGATTATTTCTCTACGTTTCGTTAAATTTTTTATTTGTTTTTCTCATTGATACAATTCATGTAATTTTTTTACTTATTAGGACGGAGGACTATTAGTCTCAATCTACGGATAAAACGTTGTCGCCAGTTTTACGATGGTTGGACATTTATCGAAATCTATCGAAAATATAATTGAATAATTTAAAAACGATGTTATTTGAAAAAAAAAAAAAAAAAAACTAATAGTCTTTCGTACTAAACTAAATTCTGCTTTTGCCAGAATTTCATCAAAATCTTTTTTTCTTTTTTTTTTGAAAGAAAAAGAAAAGAAAATTAATAATAATCAGTATCGAAAAAGTTGAAGAAGCCCTTTTTTAGACAAAAATACATAATTTATTTTAATTTTTAATTGTTGCCAAAAAAGTTTGCGAGTTGATTTTAATTTTTTATTTTTTTTTTTTTAATGAAAGGAAATTCACGCGTAAATATTAAAATTGACATAAAACTTTGTGAACTTGCGAGGTAAAATCGACGTCATTATAGCTCTAAAGGTATTTTATTTAATTTTGCGTCTTTTTCAAAAGTTAAGATTAATTGTAGTGTTTATGTTGTTTGGCGAAGAAATTTATTTTTTCATTTATTTAAAACATAATACCAATATTTGGTTCAACATAAAATTACCAAATCAGGGTAAAAGGTTAAACCATCGGGTGGTTGCAGCTACTTCAGTACCAAGTTTTGGTTCAAACTAACACTAAATTTATAACAATGTAGAGTATATTATTACTTTCCAAACACTATAGTGAGGAAAGTATTGTAATCATGTCAAAAATCGAATTTGAGATTTTGATGTTTCTATACGTTTCGAGGTGCGCTGAGTCCGTTTTCACTATTTTTACAATGGTGTATGTATGTGTTTGTGTCTGTGAGTGAACACGCGAGCGTCTAAACGCTTTGTTCGTATAAGCTGAAAGTTGGTACGTATATTGTAAGTCACCATAGTTACGAACCCTATAGATTTTGGTGAATCTAGCACCCTACAGTTTTTTTTACAGTGACACAAAGAAAAATTCTTTTTCCTTATGGCCTATGGGACCAAATTTTTAAAAGTGCGATAGCATCTAAACTCTTTATTCAATTGAGCTGAAAATTTATATGAATATGACTAATCACTGTTGCACTAACTATAAGCATTTTGGTGAATCTAGCATTTATAGGTTTTTACAGGGACACAACGAAATATTCTGTATCATTATGATCTTATGGGCTCAAAGTTCAGTAGCGTCAAATAAAACATCGTGTAATATATGGAGAAAAATACTCAAACACTCTATTATAGTTTTCTCTCTTTTGTTTGTTTAACAACTTCTCTTTCTTTACTTTATCTACAAAACTGTTAATTACTCAATGTTCGGAAAGTCGAGTGGAGTCACTCCAGATTTTTTCTTTTTGATAGCGGTGTCTTTGAAATTCCTAACTAAGCATTAAATTATGTAACGCTATTAATATTATATCTGAATTAAAATTTAAAATATTGAAAAAAATAAAACTTTTCATAAACGAGGGAAAACAGAAATAATTAGATTTTGTATTTTATTTAAACTTTGTTTGGACACTGTTGTGTGACATGCATTTTCAAAATTCACTTTATGCCAGTAATTTACAGCCTTCCTCTTATACTCCCATGATATATATATATATGTATATATATTGTTATTTTGTTATTTTATATCTAAATGAGGGATAATTCGATAGTATATTCTTTTTACTTTCTCTTACCCATAAGGTAGAGAAAGTATTGTTTTAGGCTCAAATTTTCGAACGCGAGATTTTGTTATATTTACACGTTTTGAGGTCCCCTGAATACGAAAATCATGTTTTTAGCAAATGGTCTGTGTGTCTGTGTGTCTGTCTGTTATCAGCATATCTCAAAAACAAATTATGGCAGAAAGTTCAAACTTGGTATTCTAAATGTGTATCATATAGGGATGCTACAGTAAGCTTTTCGTTAAGATCAAGCAAATGGTTCGTGTACAGGGACAATCAAGAGAATTCTAATACATTACGTCTATGGGGGAAATTGCAGGAAAATAGAGTTTAACGTCTATAGACTGCACTAAACCAAATGAAACAAATATATATTTTTTGTAATAGAGACAGTTAACTGGGAAAATTTTTTTGTGTATGTAGGAACCTCGCCTCCCCCCCTGGGGGGGGGAAGTCCCCCCTCGAGGGGAGTAAATTTTCATGATGGGTATCTTTCAAAAGAGCTCGAAAATACCTTTAAAACGAATGGTTGAACCATCGATCTGCGATAATTTAAAACAAAGTTATCGATTTTTTTTTTTTACTTTTAACGAAAAAAAAAAAAAACTTAGAAAAAAAATCGTACTTTTTTTTTTTATATTGAGAATAAAATGGACTTTTTTTGGATATTTGGTGTTAAACTACTTCTCTAATATGGAAATCGTCTGCCTTATCATAAAAGATAATTTTTTTAAATAATAATTTTAATAAATTATTTTTTAAAAAGAGAAATATTTTTTAATAACCGAATTAAATTCTATATAAATGTAGGTGCATTAATGAAACGGGGGGTTGAGGGGGGCGGTAGCCCCTCTCACACAGAACTAATCTATATATATAAAAGAAGACTTCCTGAGTGAGGGGGTGATCTATCAACGCCCAGACCAAACCCCTGGACCTAGAAGCATGAAATTTTGTGACAATGTTCGTTCTATGACGTAGGCGTCCACTAAGAAGCGATTTTACAAAATTCGCCCCCCAAGGGGGGGGAGGGGGGGGCAAAACGTGATTTCACAAAATCCTTCATATCTCAAACAAAAAAACAGATATCCGTAAAATTTTTGCTTTAAAATATAGCTAACACAAATGTCTAAAAATCAATTTCTGGAATTCTCAAATTTCGGTCCCCAAGGGGGGCGGGGGGGCAAAACGTTATTTCACACGCGTAAAACGTGATTTCGCATAATCCTATATATCTCAAACAAAAAAACAGATATCCGTAAAATTTTTGCATTAAAATATAGCTAACACAAATGTCTAAAAACCAACTTCTGGAATTTTCAAAATTCGCTCCCCAAGGGGGACGGGGGGGCAAAACGTGATTTCACATGCGTAAAACGTGATTTTGCATAATCCTATATATCTCAAACAAAAAAATAGATACACGTGAAATTTTTTCTCTAAAATATAGCTAACACAAATGTCTAAAAACCAATTTCTGGAATTTTCAAAATTCGGTCCCTAAGGGGGCGGGGGGGGGGGGCAAAACCTGATTTCACATGCGTAAAACGTGATTTTGCATAATCCTACATAATCTCAAACAAAAAAACAGATACACGTGAAATTTTTGCTCGAAAATATAGCTAATAAAAATATCTAAAAACCAATTTCTGGAATTTTAGAAATTCAGCCCCCAGGTGGGGCAACAAGGGGGGGGGGCTATGGGGCAAAAACAAATGGAAATACAGTTAGGCCGTTCAAAATTGGTACAGACAGGTTTTAAAGGCCTGCAAGTCGAATGGGGATATTTTAAAAAGTGTTAAGTTATTAGGAGGGGCGTGAAGGGGGGAGGGGAGAGGGGGGGGCAAAAAAATAAAAATAGTGTTATCGTTCAAAATTGTTATATAGAGGTTATCGATACTTACAAATCGATTGCGGATATTTTCGAATTTTAAAAATTATTAGGAGGGGCGGGAAGGATGGTGGGGCGGTAAGGGGAGGGGGGCTATGGGCAAAAACAAATAGAAATACAGTTAGGCCGTTCAAAATTGGTACAGATAGGTTTTAAAGGCCTGCAAGTCGAATGGGGATATTTTCGAAAGTGTTAAGGTATTAGGAGGGGCGTGAAGGGGGAGGGAGAGGGGGGGGCAAAAAAACAAAAATGGAGTTAGATCGTTCAAAATTGGTATATAGAGGTTTTCGATACTTACAAATCGATTGCGGATATTTTCGAATATGTAAAATTATTAGGAGTGGCGGGAAGGGGGGGGGGCTACGGGGCAAAAACTAATAGAAATACAGTTAGGCCGTTTAAAATTGCTACAGATAGGTTTTAGAGGCCTGCAAGTCGAATGGGGATGTTTTCGAAAATGTAAAGTTTTTAGAAGGGCCGGGAAGGGAGGGGCCGGAGGGGCAAAAAAAATAAAATAGAGTTAGATCATTCAAAATCAGTACATAGAGGTTTTCGATACCTACAAATCGATTGCGGATATTTTCGAAATTTTAAAATTATTGGGAGGGGCGGGAAGGGGGGGAGCGGTGGGGCAAAAAAAATAAAAATAGAGATAGATCGTTCAAAACTGGTTCTTAGAGGTTTTTGATACTTACAAATCGATTGCGGATATTTTCGAATTTGTAAAATTATTGGGATAGACGGGAGGGGGGGGCGAAGGGGAAAAATAATATAAATAAGAGTTAGATTGGGAATTTTTTCCGAAGGCAGTGAGAACCCGGTGCGACATTTTTTCTAATCAGATTTTGTTTCTCTTTTTTTTCACGTGATAAAAATTAATGCAATTTTGAGAATTCATTATAGTGATTCATTTAAAACTAGGGACCAGCGAAGCGGGCGTTGCCTGCTAGTCTATATATATAAAAGAAGACTTCCTGAGTGAGGGGGTGATCTATCAACGCCCAGACCAAACCCCTGGACCTAGAAGCATGAAATTTTGTGACAATGTTCGTTCTATGACGCAGGCATCCACTAAGAAGCGATTTTACAAAATTCGCCCCCCAAGGGGGGAGGGGGGGGGCAAAACGTGATTTCACAAAATCCTTCATATCTCAAACAAAAAAACAGATATCCGTAAAATTTTTGCTTTAAAATATAGCTAACACAAATGTCTAAAAATCAATTTCTGGAATTCTCAAAATTCGGCCCCCAAGGGGGGCGGGGGGGCAAAACGTGATTTCACACGCGTTAAACGTGATTTCGCATAATCCTATATATCTCAAACAAAAAAACAGATATCCGTAAAATTTTTGCTTTAAAATATAGCTAACACAAATGTCAAAAAACCAATTTCTGGAATTTTCAAAATTCGGTCCCCAAGGGGGACGGGGGGGGCAAAACGTGATTTCACATGCGTAAAATGTGATTTTGCATAATCCTATATATCTCAAACAAAAAAATAGATACACATGAAATTTTTGCTCTAAAATATAGCTAACACAAGTGTCTAAAAACCAATTTCTGGAATTTTCAAAATTCGGTCCCCAAGGGGGCGGGGGGGCAAAACGGGATTTCACATGCGTAAAACGTGATTTTGCATAATCCTACATAATCTCAAACAAAAAAACAGATATCCGTAAAATTTTTGCTTTAAAATATAGCTAACACAAATGTCTAAAGACCAATTTCTGGAATTTTCAAAATTCGGTCCCCAAGGGGGACGGGGGGGGGGGCAAAACGGGATTTTACATGCGTAAAACGTGATTTTGCATAATCCTATATATCTCAAACAAAAAAATAGATACACGTGAAATTTTTGCTCGAAAATATAGCTAATGAAAATATCTAAAAACCAATTTCTGGAATTTTAGAAATTCAGCCCCCAAGTGGGGCAACAAGGGGGGGGCTATGGGGCAAAAACAAATGGAAATACAGTTAGGCCGTTCAAAATTGGTACAGACAGGTTTTAAAGGCCTGCAAGTCGAATGGGGATATTTTAAAAAGTGTTAAGTTATTAGGAGGGGCGTGAAGGGGGGGCAAAAAAATAAAAATAGTGTTATCGTTCAAAATTGGTATATAGAGGTTATCGATACTTACAAATCGATTGCGGATATTTTTGAATTTTAAAAATTATTAGGAGGGCCGGGAAGGATGGGGGGGCGGTAAGGGGGGGGCTATGGGCAAAAACAAATAGAAATACAGTTAGGCCGTTCAAAATTGGTACAGATAGGTTTTAAAGGCCTGCAAGTCGAATGGGGATATTTTCGAAAGTGTTAAGTTATTAGGAGGGGCGTGAAGGGGGGAGGGAGAGGGGGGGGGGCAAAAAAACAAAAATGGAGTTAGATCGTTCAAAATTGGTATATAGAGGTTTTCGATACTTACAAATCGATTGCGGATATTTTCGAATATGTAAAATTATTAGGAGGGGCGGGAAGGGGGGGGGGCTACGGGGCAAAAACTAGTAGAAATACAGTTAGGCCGTTCAAAATTGGTACAGATAGGTTTTAGAGGCCTGCAAGTCGAATGGGGATATTTTCGAAAGTGTAAAGTTTTTAGGAGGGCCGGGAAGGGAGGGGGCGGAGGGGCAAAAAAAAATAAAATAGAGTTAGATCATTCAAAATCAGTACATAGAGGTTTTCGATACCTACAAATCGATTGCAGATATTTTCGAAATTTTAAAATTATTGGGAGGGGCGGGAAGGGGGGGAGCAGTGGGGCAAAAAAATAAAAATAGAGATAGATCGTTAAAAACTGGTTCTTAGAGGTTTTTGATACTTACAAATCGATTGCGGATATTTTCGAATTTGTAAAATTATTGGGATAGACGGGAGGGGGGGCGAAGGGGAAAAATAATAGAAATAAGAGTTAGATTGGGAATTTTTTCCGAAGGCAGTGAGAACCCGGTGCGACATTTTTCCTAATCAGATTTTGTTTCTCTTTTTTTTTCACGTGATAAAAATTAATGCAATTTTGAGAATTCATTATAGTGATTCATTTAAAAATAGGGACCAGCGAAGCGGGCGTTGCCTGCTAGTTATCATATAAAACTCTTCAGAAGCCTAATATGAATTGTTTAACATAGGTTTACATAACAGTACTCGTTATCTTACCTCTTAATCTCCAACCTGTATTTATAGTATTAAATTTCAGGGTAAGAGAAAGTCGTGTGAGTGACACACCAGATTATTTATCGGAATTTTGCGATATTTTGTTAGACGAAGGGGGGGGGGATAATTATCATCAGGAATGCCTTCTAATATTTCATAACTTGCACACTCATATATTTTTTTAAATATTTCAACAACGTGGATTTTTAATTTAATTTCTTCTTCTATAACATTTGTGAGTGCCATATTTCTTTTTTCCATGTATTGTTTATACAGCATTCATTGTACGTGTTAATTTCCAAAGACATTGCCTTCAATAAAAAATTAAAATTAATTTAATTTTTAAAATTGTAAAATTCATTTTAAACGTTAACAAAATTTAAAATAAATATTCGCAACTTGCAAAATACAGAAGATTTTTCATTTACCAATTAAACACTAAAGGTATGCATAACTTATTAAATATCTATTTGCTGCAATTTAAATATTTGTAACTCGCAAGGAAAAAAAAAAATATCAAAGCTCACATGAATACTTTTAATAAAAGACCACATGCATATATACTATACAAGCTTGCATGAGGATTTTCATCGATTATAATTCTGTAACGCTTTTGAGAATGATTTATTTTGCAAGAAATTCTTAAACGCATTAAAATTACTTGCATTTAACCCTTTCCTTCCCCGTGATTCCAATTGGAATCATAACATTTCAGATTTTCTTTCTTGCCGTCTAACACTCCCGCTGATTCAAAATGAACAATATTAAAATCTATATACATTTTTCCACCGAAAAATACCTATTTTGGATCACTTCACTATCTTTGTTGATAATTGAAAGTATGTTTTACGCTGTTCTGATAATAATATCGGAATTAGTTTCCTGTTTTGGGCAATTGAAGTAAATTCACTTTTTGAAATATTTTTTTATTTTATTCTTTAATGTTTATAATATGCATTTTAATTAATTGCCATATGTATTTCTCCAAAATTTTGATATTTTTATTTATTGAAAAGTAATGATTTTTAATGGCATCAGTGGTTATATTAAACATAAATAAACATCTATCAGCTGCTTTGTTAGATATATTAATTCGTACTCTGCTATAACTCCTATTTAAAAAAAAAAAATATTTATATACATTACGTTTGAAATAAATTTATGACTAAATATAAGATTTATTGTTTTATGGAGGGAAAAAGTTGGGAATGAAAGGGTTAACATGAAAGAAAGTTGCTCGCCAAACCGCAAGCACTTTTTGTCTTTTTGTGCCAAATATTGCATACTATTTTAATTTTTTACAGACTATCTATTGGGATTCTTCCGATAAATTTGACCGATCTTGTATTACCTATGTAAGTAGTATCTCTGTAATTCTTTTCACGATATTCTGAGTATGCGCTTTAAGTAGACCTTCCTTGTTAAAAACGTTAATTTACAAATTGAATACAGGTTTTTCTTTAAAAAAATTTATTGTTATTGATCAACATATAAAGTAATGTAAAACATACTGTTAGGGAAAGCTTTTAGCATCATTATTAAATTTCCACTGAAAACAAGTTGGTGGGGGTGGGGTGGGGGATACATTATAATAAGCATCACAATATAGTTAGAATATAACGTAGTACTCCTGAAGCTGGTCGACGGAAAGTGCTGGGTTCGATCTCGGGTCGCGCTCATCGACCTAGACGTTCAGAGCTTTTAGTGGTGTTCTCTGAAACTCGCGTAGAAGCGGACTAGGATCCCTTGGCGCAATACATAGATCTGGGATCCTCGTGTAGTCATTTAATTGTAACCTTAACACTAACACTGTTGTACATATCTATTTAATTAATTATTATTATTTTGAACTGGTTATTTCATTATCCTTCTCTGACCGTTCTTTAAGGGGACTCTCTACTTATATTGTCTTCAAAAGCCGAAACCAATGTTATTCTATGGAGAACTTTGCCCTGTTATAACTCATTAGCTAATACATATTTTTAAATTCTGTTTTCACTTTTAGAAAATTCCTAATTGCTAAAAATTTTATCGCTTTCTAAAATTTTTTTTAATTTTTAAGATTTTATTTTTAAGCTCAAAAATGCAAAATTTTACATTCTGAAAATTCGCATTTTACAACCACAAAATAAAATATTAAACATTTAAAAAATAAAATTTTAGAAAGCGATAAAATTGTTAGCTATTAGGAATTTTCCAAAGGTGAAAACGGAATTTAAAAATATGTATTAGTTAATGAGCAAAAGTCTCCATAGAATAACATTGGCTTTGGCTTCAGGGAGCGATAAGTAGAGAGTCCTCTTAAGCAAACTAAACCTTTAATGTGTTCACTAGTGTCGCACTGAAACCAAACATAAAAAAAAAAAAAAAAAAAAAATTAAACAACATTTTTCAATTTTTTTTTTTTTTTTTTTTTTTTTTGTTTCAATCGATTTTTAGACTTTTGTAACTCCTCTGTTCATTAGATAGCAGTACTACTCCGAAATTTAACAAACGATGTTTCAGAGGGAGCCATATGCAGGAGTCACTTTAAATTTTTTAGTAGGCGCGAGTGTTCTTGCTGCTTTGATGATGCGCCCATGCTTAATTTTGCACCCAGTGAAAGGCCGTGCTATTATTTTGACCTTACGAGTTTTTGCAATTTATAGTGTTTACTTATAAAGTTATTTTTTAATTAAATAATTGATATTTGAATTTAATGAGGTTAACAAAATGGTGTTTCAAACCAAAAATTTCTTGAAAATTAAGAAATGCTAATTTATTTCTTTTACATATTTAGGATCAGCTATGTATCTACCAGCCATATTTAAAACTAGTTTAGCAAATTTTCAAAAGAATATGCACTTTAAAGAGTTAAAAGAACATTCATCGCTTTAATTTACATTGTCTCGATTCATTTATCATCTTCTGAAATATTTACTATCCAATAACTCACTTTTCGAGATTATTACATGTTGAAAGTAATATAACCACCTTGCAATGAATCATTCAGTGTAAGTTTTTCTTTCGTTTCTTTATCCATTCTTTCTAGACAGATCCTTTCCTTCTGTTTTGATGCGCACATTTTCAAAAGGGGCCGCTTGCAGGTATCTGGTTTCTAGTTTGATGATGCGGGATCATCACCTTCCGAAGCTATTTTTGTTATCGTATGTCGACACACAGATCTTGCGACATGACTTGAGTCATCGCAATGATTTTATGGTGGTACAGTTATACATAATGTGTGGTTCAGTGATTTTTATTGTAACTATTACCGAGAACTTTCATGCTGATGTATGTTCTTTTGCAATTTAAGCCGGCATTGCATTGTTTTAATGTTATAAAGTATAAGGCTATAAAATTGTAAGCCAGCGAATCAGTAATATTTTTGACATTCATTACACGTTGCTGAAGAAAATAATAATAAGGAATTTGAAAGATGAAAAAGTTCTTTGTGTTTAAAGATCAAGTTTAATGCGAAATATTTATCTGGAATGTTTACTATATAACAATCTCACTGTTCTGTTTTCTGATTTTTAAGGCACTCTACTACACATTTTTCTTTCTTTCTTTCTTTTTATTTTTGATATATGTATAAAAAGTTAGTTTACTTGGTATTATTTATTGAGTAATTAATTTACTCTCAATTCCTATCTTTTCTTCTTCTTTATTTTATTTATTTTTTCATTCTTCACTTTTTATAAAAGCACTAAGATTTTAGAATTCGATGATTTTATTAAAGAAGTTTTTTTATTCCACAACCTGCAAAAATTTACTGTAAAATTAGCAGAATTTTCTTTTTTTTTTTTTTTTTTTCTCATGCCCATCCTCATATGTTCATAGTTTGCACTTATTTATTTTAGTAGAATTGTCTGTCATGCTTTGCAATATTTATCTTCGTGACGAGAAAAAGAAGAGGACGTAAAAAGTGATAATGTGTGAGTTATAAAAAATTCTCATATAAAATTATTAGAAATGGCTTATGCATTCTTAATTTTTTTCCTTCTGAGAAACAAGGAACAATTGGAAAATTTTAAAAAGGTTTCAGACGCTGCATACATTAAACTACCCATGTCGTACCTTCTGATGATGGCTAAGTTATTACGCTTAGTTTTTGATCCTGTAACGTAACTGAACGAGATTAATCAGTTTTAAAATTAAATGTCGTTTACTTTAATTCTTTGATTAGAAAACTTACATTTCTTTACAAAACTAGCAATTTTCATGTTTTTAAATGGAACAACTTTTAAACCCCACACCACGAAAGAAAGGGCATTGTTAAGACAATAGCAGGGATGGAACACGGGCGCAGAATTCATACCACTATCGATGTAAGAAAATTTTCTACTTCTTAAATCAACGATATTATAAGTAGAGAAATTTCTTAAACGGATTCCGGTATGAATTCTGCGCCCGTGTTCCATCCCTGCAACAGTCAAGATTTCAGTTTATTATTCACTTTACTTGTTCAAACATTCGATAGTAGAAGTCAAATGTAAAAAAATTAGTCAAACTTTTAAGTAATGTCTCAGAATTTACATAAATTTAATATATGTAATAAAGGATATGAACTGTTACATTCAAAATATTGAAGTTACATTAGAATTAGTGTTGCCAATTTTAGAGACTTTTTTGTTCAGTACTTAGCACAAATTTTGAAGAATGATGTTTGATATATATGATAAATGATTAATCTAAGATGTCGTAGATAAGCATCACAATTAAAAGTTAATACTAGACATTGAAATATAAATAATATAATAATCCCTAAAAATTGGCAACACTGAAGTTGAACATAATATGTGATGAGAACATGTTTTTTCAAAAAAAATATTCTTCTTATGCACCATTTACAATTATAATTCTATATCGGTAATTAACTGCAGAAATAAGTTTGGAAATAGCTTTTGTAAATTCACCTGATCAGGTTATCGTGGGTCATTGGAGACCCGAGCCATTTTTCTTATGTCTCATCCATCCCCGTATAGAAGAAATACCAATGTATCGTGCCCATGACTTTTTTCGTAAAAATACCATTTTTAAACTTTATTTTGCAATTTGAATTTTCCAAATATCTCAGTTTGTTGAAAAGTTATAAACTTTTAGTAAATGCCTACATTTTATAGAAATGGGCGTATTTCTGATGAAAAATAAAATATTTGTTTAAATTTCTTTTGCAATATTCATTGTCTGCTCTTAAATTAGGAGTATTCAAGAATTTTATCGCATTTTTTCATTAAAAATTACGTGTTCTAACATTGCACGGGTCTTCAGCGACCCATGATAAACTGACAAGGTGCCGAAAAATACGATAACCTGATCGGGTTAAGACTTTAAAAAAAATCTCTTTTAATTTCTTCGGCCCTGACGTCCTAATATCAGAAGTCAGAACACATCTTTACATCTCTCTAAATTCTTCATTTTAAAGAATTTTAACCTCAAAATCTAGTATCCTACTAATAATACGTACAAGAACACCATGATGCTACCTTTTTTGCTCAATAGATGGTAGGGTGTCCTTAGCAAAGAAAATAATGGAATCATCAAGTCATTTCCAGCCGAAAGGTAAATGCATCTTTTCTACTAAAATTACTTCATTTTGTAAGAAATGTGCAGCATTTTTATGTTTTCACACACACACACACAAAAATTGTTTCAAAATGTTTCATACAAAATAATTATAAACTGTACATAAAATAAATTATCACTTTTTCATTAATTATAACTTGTTAGTGTCCTACTATTAAAACACTAATTGGCAAAATGTTATAATAATTCATAATTAACCCGTTAGTAGTCGCTAGTTGGTCGATTTGCCGCCCATCCTTCAGTGTTGCAAAAAATTTTTATTCAATAGCCACCAAAAATATTTACAAGTGGCCTTTGATATACATAAAATGTGAATAAAATCGAAGAAACGTCGATCACATCACTTCTTAAAATTATTGGTGACAGTTAAATAAAAAGTTCGCAATCTGTAATAGGTGGCGCTGTCTATAGCGACTACTAACGGGTTAAGATACTTGATATAATGAAGAATATCTAACCATTCATTGATTTTTTTTACCTGTCCAATTCATAATTTAGGGCCGAAGGGGTTAATTGTTACATATTTTACGAAACATGTTACATCACAACTCATTCTTTTATAAAAAAGAAAAATGTATCTTAGTGCGCATCCGTCAGCATTCCAATAATCAAACACGGAAGTTTGAATTCTATCTAAGTAGTTTTTGACGTGTTGATGTTTGATCTGTCGACTAAATCTAGAAGGGGGGGGGGGTCATTTTTTTTGTAGATGATCGATTATAGAAAAGGAAAGAAAATGGATGATCCGAATGAATAACTTCTTATTATGTCGTTTGAGATTCAGCAAATTATACATTTTCATTCCTGGCAACCCTTCATTTGATGCGATGAATCTTTCTGCAATTGTCTATGTTCAAACGATGCGGTAGAATCGATCTGTATTATTACTTTATTTACTATTGATAAAAATCCTTAAATAATGATTATGTGCGAGATTTGAGTATTACTTAATCATGTTTGAGACTTACAACAACTTCACCTTTTCCTATCTATGCATTTATATTTTTCTTTATTTTGTGTTTGTTTTTCGGTGATTATACTCATTAAATCCGAAGAGGATTTTTAATTTTTCATCACGTTCTTGTGCATCATGTGATTTCTTATAACAATAAATGAATGATCGTGTGCGGTTTTCGCAGGGATGCGTTAAAGAGTTCAAAATCAGATTTAGGCTTTTTTTTTTCATTGTGTAGCCACGGACGTGTTAAGTTCTTGTTTTGATTGCTATAAAAATGTTATGTGTGATATGTATGACAGAAATTTAACGTAGAAGATTGGAGGGTTACGATTATTGTAGATACAATCGATTGGAATTACCGAGATAAAAATTTGGAATTACTGCCTTTGTAGATAGATGCTCGTATAATTGCTTCGATTAACTCTCGTAAGATGATTATCAACTTGCATCTGGTAGATTTGACAATATCTTGGGGAAAGTTTAATATTTTTGCATTCTTTTTATAAATTATTTTAAAAATGAATTGCATGTTTTGAAGAATTTTAAATAATGTTAATATAATTAAATATTAATATTAATATATTAATGTAATAAAAAAAAAAAATAATAATAATAATAATAATAATAAAATTTTTACATTAAATCCCTGTATCATAATATGAGTAATATGAATTTGGAAATACATATAAAAAGGAATTCAAATCTAATACGCAGGTATGTTTAAGGTTTTTCTTTCTTCTTATTTTTTTTTTTTAACTCATTCTTTTTTACTTTCTATATTCATAAGAGGAAAGTATTAGAATCGTAAATATTTTAGACTTCCAGTTCCGATGGATTTATACGTTTTGAGATGTCCTGAACACGATTTAACCATTTTTAGAAAATGTCTGTCGATATGTATTATGTAAAAATTTTATAGATACTGCATCTCACTAACCGATGAATGAAATTTAACCAAAATTGGTATTTATTTGAACTTAGACCCAAATTGCTGCTTTATGCATTTATTTGGGGATCAATCGCTCAACAGATGGGACTGTCATCACATTTTTCATATTTTTCATTATAACAGTATAGGCCAAAACTTCGTATAAATGTTTGTAATGAAATTGTTTTTAACTTTTCAATGTGAAGTAAATAAAATGATATATTTATTACAATAATAATCGTCAACCAGAAAGTTTTCGTTGTATATGTTGTAGGTGCGTTACTTCCATTCCTGGGGAAAGAAAGTACTCACCTTCCGAGAGGGGTGAAAATATTCAATATGGGTGTCTTTCAAAAGAACTCGTGAATATCTTTAAAACGAACTATGGATCCTGTGATAATTTAAAACAAAATCAGCAATGCCCCCTTCACCCCACCGCATTTTTGCAATATATATATATATATATATATATATATATACACATATATATTGCATAAGATTGCATGTACTGAGATGTCCTGAACATTTTTAGAAAATATCCGTGTTTGTGTGTGTGTGAGAGACCAAAATATTTTGGATGCTATACCTCACGACCAATGAATGGAATTTAATAAGTTTTATATTCAATTGGAACTTGACTTAAATTGATGTTGATTATATTTTGGGATATATCGCTCAACAGGTGGCTCTGTCTTTTTTTCATAGTTAAGTTCTTAAGATTGCAGTGTAGGGAAAAATTTAGTGTGCAGTGAGAAATGTTTTGAGCCAATTATTGTGAAATTGAGAAAAGTTATTTATCATAGTAATATTCATTAAGGATAAAAAATGTATATGTAGGAACACCGCTTTCCCCCTGGGTCGGAGAAGTAGAAATCCCTCCCGCTGAATGTATATCTGTGTGTGTGTAAATTTTCAGTATAAATATTTTTCAAAAGAACTCATAAAATCTTTAAGACGAATGGTTCAGCCATAGATCTATAATCATTTGAAATAGAGTTAGGGAATATTTTTTTTCACAACCTTCCCTCAGGTGTCGTCTATCTCTATAGGACACAAAATTGACTTTCTTTTGACATTTAGTGTTATACTTCTTTGAAATGAAAAGCGTCGGCATTCATCATATAAAAGTAATCTTGATAAATAATAATTTTACTAAAGAATTTGCATAGTATGAATAATCATTGGAAAATATAGAAGAAAGTTTTATAAAGGCTACAATATACTAGTCTATAATTTAGATTTAATTTGAAGTAAGAATCATTTCATCCCTCAACTTTAATTTTCGATAAAAACTTAATGGTAAACTTAATAATAATAAAAAGACGAAAAAAAAAAAAAATATGGAAAATTTGTCAAATAATTTCAATAATTTTTTCAGGATATATAATTACTGATTAAAAGTAATCTTTCGATGTACAAGATACTATGTTGCGAAAAAAACTTCACTTGAAGAGCTTGTTTATGTATAAATATAAAAGATACTTTTCATAAGGTCTGTTTTTGTATTAACTTTAATCTTGCGTTTCATAGCACTCAAAATTCGAATTATCTGGATCTGTTGGTGAAGACAATAACATTTTGTGCAACAATTTGCCAGATAAAAACTTTTATGGCACTGCATGATCTGTAATTATAGTGTAATTTGTGTGTGTGTATTTCTGTTGTGTATTCTTGTTTCTTTATGTATTTATTTACTATGTAGTGTCTATTGTATGGAAAATATTATAATCGCATTCAGAAACGTTATTACATTCTAGACATGCCGGTTTTGGTAATAAGGCCTAGACATTGACTTTATTTTTCACCTTATTTTTACTTTTCACTTTACTTCCCTTCCCTTAGCATCCCCACCCATTTTAAACGTTACCCCTTTCTCTCATCGCTGTTAGATGAACAATGGTCGGCGCGGCTGTTTTTTTTTTTTTTTTTTTTTTCCCCGTGAACTTTCACGTTCATCTTGATAAATTGGGTTTAACTTGGCCTTCCTGCCAAACCAGTGTTTCTGATCATCAGAGACATCCCTAGCTTTCTCCTCGTGATCTTCAGATGAAAGTGCTTTTCTGATGAAGCTGGAATATTGAAAAGGGAGTGGTATTGATCTCGAAAACAATCACCACCAGAACTTATGTGGAATTTCAGAAAATAGACAAGGAGCGGCTTCTTGTTTTAGCATTAATTTCGAAGATGTTACGGATTTTCTATTGTTTTCTATAATGCATTTTTTAATGTTTAATATATGGCATTTAGTTTGAATATTTCCGATTTAATGTAATTTTCATGAATATCATAGCTTAGTGGTTTTCTTTTTGTTGAATATCCAAAGAAATGCTTGATAGATTCGCTTGAAACTTCCGGGGTGTAAAAGAGCACATTATACTCCATATATATATCAAAGAAGGCAAATACGGGTCTAATAACAAATTAAATAGTTAGACTCAACGTACTGCAATCAGAAGATAAAAATATTGATTATTTGATGAAATATAAATATTTTAATTAATTTTTTAACTGCACACGTTCAAGCGTCAATAAAATTTGTTTTGCATAATTTATTAGCTTAATGTATTTAACTATTCATATATATATTTTTTAAGTAAATATAATGAAAATTCAAAAAGTTATCGTCGATAGAATTAATTGAATTTTACCTCCTCTAAGAAAAAGCAAAGCCAATGAGGTTTTGTTCATATTTATTTTCAATTAACGTATCTTATATTACCATTAATTGGATTAAAATAAAAATTTTGATAGATTCTTTAAGTGTTTATTATTATTATTAGGGAGAGTGCGGGGAACTAAATTGGAGTTCATTCTATCAACGAAATATTTTTGAATTATCGCATTTTTCTTATTTAAATTCCTGGAGTTTTCGTAGTGAGTATTAACAACTTAACTCATTTCAAAACAACATGTCAATTCTAGAATAAAATTCGGGAAAATAATTTTAAACATTCAAGTTTATAAGTATAAATGTATGAATAATCTATAATAATCTATATAACAAAAATATGAATGATCTATAATCCAAATGTTTATTCTTTTACCCCTTTTCTGTAGCTTAAGTATGTGGTACATGTATATAGTATATATTAATGAAATAAACTTTAACATCTGTATAGGTACATTTGTATAAAGGAGTCGGGATCATTAAAGCCCTCCGAGTGGCTAATACGTATTTTTCCGTTCACAAAACAGTTGTTTTCTTCCTAATGCACTTATGCCCACCATCGGCCGAGCGCTCAAAGACGATAGCGGGGAAGTGTCAGGTTCGTTCCCAGGTCGCGCTCGGACCTAGCTGTTCGGAGTTTTCCGTGGTTTCTCCGAAACTCGTGTAAATACGGACTAGGACCCTCACGGAGGGCATTCCACTTGCAGCCCTTGGATCCTAGTGTAGTCAATCAGCCTTAAACCCCACAACCAACCAAACGACCTACCTAATGCACTTGTAATTCAAAAGTGCATAATTATAGATTCTTAACTGTTTTTTTTTTTTTTTTTTAAGCATGGAGATTACATATAACATTCATGAGGTTTTATTCTTTAAATACACAATCATAGTTTTAATTTTAAGGTGTAATAACTGTTTATTTGTTTTAGTGCAATACAAAGAACATGCAGTGAAAATAAAATTAAAATTTGGCTTTTTCCAGGACTCTCTGTGGAAATTTAAGGAATCTGAATCGGTCATTTTTTCTATCGACTCCGCAGCCCTGGTAGTGGCAAATGATGATTTAGAATCAATGCCATACATAATCAAGCCTTATTTTTTGTGTGTAGAGGGAAGAGAATCGAAATTTCTGGTGAATGAGGGGTGCGAAGTACTACAGCTGTTCATACAGCTGTTTACCAATGCATTCCTCATTACATGCAGTTGTTTATCAGTTCATTAAAAATTTCTTCTAGATTTTGCGTTCATTAACCTTACACTTGACATTACTCTGTGGCCATCTACTCAGTGTGTGTCTTTCTCTGTTATGAGAATGGAGTATGCAGAGAATTAATTTCTTGTTAAATCGGTCTATTGTGGATAGTCCTATTGAGATTCTAAGAGTCAAGCGTTTTTTCTCTTTATAAGGTAATTAATATGCAACGCGTCGACTCTTTATCAACTAGATGAGGAACTTTTTCACCTGCGATTGTGGTACCTGTCTCAGAAGCATGCGGAAGCAAAATTTTCCAAAGTGTTATTGTTAAATTACCCAGTGATAAAAATATTTAAATGCTATTGATTGGATGCTAACGAGTAATAATGTTTTTTAAATGCTTATAAAAAGTTGAAAAATTATTTGCATCAACCGAGTACCATTTATAATTTATAATAGCCAATATTATTAATACTAGTGTATAAATGATAATTTCTTTTGTTCTGTAGTTCTTATCTTAAATACGTGTTTGTTTTTTATTTATGATTAGATGTCGAATTATATTTACATATTAATACAAGGTGAAATTTAACTGTTCTTCTTTCCGCATGTATTGAATTTTATTAAAAGAATCCCCCCCCCCTTTTTTTTTTAAAGGAGAAATTGATTTATTCTGTAAGTTATTTATTTCCAAAGTCAGTCTTCTGAAATTTGCTGTTTCCAAATTTTGGTTACATATACCACCCCGGCAACAAATGTGACACAACTTAAAAATGCAATATGTGAGAAAAATAGATTTAAAGATAAAAATAAAACATTGACATAACTGCCAACTTGTACTTTTTTTTTCCCCTACCGGAAATTTTTAATAGGAATATTTATAAACTTTTTAACAAATTCAGACTATTAAATAAGACTTAAAAAAAAAAAACTCAGGAAAAGTGATGTTGGAAAACCATATAAGTTGGCACCTATGCATAGACTGTATAGACTAGCATACATATAAAACTGACACAACTGTCGCTTAGAATGGATAACTTTCGAGATAAAGATGTAACGCTTTTTTGTACGTTGAGGCACTTCATATATATTTTTCATTGGTATTAAGTATTAACTCAAAACTGCTAGTTTTTGACTTGTGTCACTTTTCTTAACGGGGTGCGATTTATTAATAGTTTTTTAGCATTAAAATCCATTTTGTAATTTCAGTATTTAATAGCGCATATTCTACTGTATGTTACATATGTGCACATTCATATATGTAAATATATAATGAATATATTTAGTTCGCTCATCAAACTAAAAGAAATTCACTTTTTAATGGAAGTAACTCAGAAAACAATATGAGGTATCTCTATAGGTTCTGTCACTTTTATGATCGCAATTATATTTTATTACCGTGAATTGGTATCATTTTATATTTTTTTTTATTTAGTTGCTGTCTTATTTTTAATAGAAGCACCTCCAAGGTAATAGAAGAAAGAGTATCATCGCCTTTGTTATATTTAATTAAGGTTTACATTTGACATAAAACATAATGATTTTTTTCCCCCGTGTTGTACTCTTAACTATGAACGTGATATTGTTTCTAATATTAAGTCATTCATTTTTTTTATTCCTTTTCTTCTCTCTCTCTTTCTCTTCCCCTCCTCCCTTTTTTACGTGTCTTATTCAAAGGAACCCCCCCCCCCCCTTCTCTTTTTATTTTAAGACTATTCTGTTTAATGCCGTTGATTGCTATTCTGTTTTAATTAATATTGTCTAAATACAAGAAGAATTATTTTTATTCTTATTCTTTTTGCAAGTAAAAGTAGTTATTTTGCAAACGGATGGTTCATGCTTGGTTAGTTTTCTGAAGTAGTTTTATTGAAAATATTTTATCAATTGCGTATCTCATTGTTTGATTAATTTTGGAAGAATAATTTGAAAAATTATTCATGACTCGATTTTTAATTTAGTCTGTCATGTGCTTACTTTCAACTAAACATACATTTAAATGTTGATTACGTTGATAAAAAATGCATACTGAATATTTTGCCTCAATTAAAAAAAAAAAAAAAAAAAAAAAAAAAAATCCTTTTTTTGAAAGCAAAATAATGCAATTGAAATAATACGTATTAGCTCTTTGTAAAGTATATAAATCGGAGGAAAAATCTGAACGCTTGTGTATGATTTTAACCAAAATCCATGAAGCTTTCTTTAATTATTTAATTTTTGCGACCATTAAAAATTGTGACCGTACCACTCTGTGCCTTAAGTAAATTCTGATTGTTTCTCTTGAAAACTACATCCACAATAAACTGTCGCTTGCAGATGCTTTCAGCGCCCTCTTCCCTTGGCAGATACCACCAGCCTATTAGTGTCCCAGGAAAAATTTTAATATGCAAATTCAGGCTTGCTGACAGTCTCAAAACGATGTTTTACATTAATCATCAGGCTCCCTTTGACCATACTTATTAATTTTAATTAAAATATTATTAAAAAATAAATTGTTTATTATTGCTAAAGTTTCGGTTCTACACATCGTTTAAAATATATAAGCACAAAATATGCACATTTTTCTTTCTTTTTTTAATGTGACGACAATTTCGTACAATATTTTTTCCTTCATTTTGTACAAGTAAATACAGTGGTCTTTCCGTAATTTGGCATATGGCTAGAGCACTGCCTGATTACTGGAAATTACTAATAGTGAACCTTTTAAGCATTAGAAACTATGTTCTATTTTTCTGCATAGATGTATGTAATGCTGTGTTGCACATTTCATTAGTACATATACGCAAACTGAAGTGTTAACATAAACTAAAACTGCAAATAAACGATTAGCTCGAAATTCCCAACTATCCGCTTTTATAAAAATGCGGGATTACTGGCAGAGCCGGAGAAGGGAAGTGCCGGATTATACAGGTAGTATTGTATTGCTACTAAACATGATGCCATTTTTTGTGTTTTATGGAAACGGAACTCTAAAACAAAATCGAAAGTTGTGGATTCATACGCGGCAAGATTTTCTACTAGTATTAAAACACATGCGTGCAAACTTTCTTTTTATCTTGGTAACCTATTTGTATGCGAAAACGTGATGACAAGCACACTCGTGTACACACAAACAATTTTATTATTAGTAGAAGTTGAGATAATAGTGACGGTTAACACGTTGAGCGCCACGCGAATTCTTAAGGAAATCCCCGTCAGGCCACGCGTGTTTCAATAAAATCCATTAAAAATGCCTTAATGATATAATCCTTTAATACATGAAAATTAAGTAAAATCTAAACAAATTTTATGTAAATACTTAAAACAATGTAATTTTTTACTTTTATATTATATTTTACACTGTCAGCCACCGGTGGGTGACGCGGATTTATATCATATTGTGCACTGTCAGCCACCGGTGCGGTGGTTGACGCGGCCTAAACGGAAAGTTCAGTGTCAGCCACCAATGGCTGACATTGGCATTCTACGTGTAAAAGTACACTGTAAAAAATATGTCCTATTTGCTGCTATAAATTCTCTGTAATTTGAGAAAATATGCGTAATTTACGATAAAATTACGTTGTCAAGAATATATTTTCTCAAATTACAGGGAATTTCTGGCAGCAAATAGGACATATTTTTTTTACAGTGTAGGCTTCTGTGTAAGGTATACGAGTTTTTGACTCATAAAAAAAAAAAAAAAAAAAAAAAAAATTATAATGTAACTTTTAAATTATTTTATGTTTGCAAAATAGGAAAAATAATCAATGAACGTGATCCTCTTTAATTCAGTTTGTGAGGGTTTATTGAGACTACAGGCTTTTGTAAGAAAGAGATAAAAGAATTTCGACTCGAAAAGGAATATTTGGTGCAATTTAAAAATAATTTACTTTGGCATAGTAGAAAAATTGTCAATGAATATCATTCTCTTTAGTTCTTTTCTTTCTTTTTCTTTCCCTTTTTTTTTTTTTTTTTTTTTTAAAGCTGCTTTGTGGCTGTTTAGGAAGGCTTTTGTACAGCATAAAAATAGGAAAAATTAAACTTAAGAACTTTTAAACTTTTAAAGGAGCATTTAACACGTGATATTGAATTATTTTTCAGAACAAGAAATACGGCAATGAATATTATTCTCTTCATTTGTGTTTGTAATGTTATGTCAGTATTATCAAAGAACGCTTTTGTTGCGTTATGTAGAAATATATGAAATCAACGAAAAAGTTTTCCGCTCGGAAAGAAACGTTTAGTAAAATTTTGAAAACGTTCACTTTAACAAAGCAAGAAAATTGGCATTAAATATGATTCTCTTTAGATTTTTTTTTTTTTTTTTTTTTTTTTTTCTCAAAGGCTATTACTTGGGGAGACTTTTGTATGATACAAAAACGAGTAAAATTAAGCTAAAGAATTTTCAAACATTGAAAGGAATATTGAAAATGCGACATTAAAGTAATTTATTTGTGAAAAAGAAATATATCAATGAATATGATTCTCTTCAGTTGAGTTTGTAAAGTTATGCCATGGATTATTATGAATTGTTTTCTATTATGCAGAAATATATAAAATTAAACTAAGGAACTTTCAACGTTAAAGAAGCATTTATAGTGATGTTAATGAATTACGATTCTCTTTAATTCAGTTTGTGAGTCTATGTATAGCTCCTACAAAAGACTTTTGTATAATGCACTTATTAATATTATACCAAGGAACTTTTTAAGTGAATGTATATATAATATATTAGGGTGTCCCTTAAATGAGAGGGAAATTTTGTTTTTCTTTTTAGAAATCCGATACGCATACCATTTCGGCACGTGTCAACAGTATTCCAGATATATGTGTGTATATATATATATATTATAAATATAAAATGGAAAAAAAAAAAAAACTTTAATTTGTAAATAAAAGTTTTCTAGTATAATGAATGATATATAATTATTCTGAAATTATATAAATTTAATGTTTAAAATGATCGTCAAATTAATGATATCCAATAATATCTAATAAGATAAATAACTATTGCACGGTAATTAGTAAATGGTATTGAATTTGATATTTCATCTATAGGCATTTTCTGTAAGATTTTAAATTAATATAATTTGGTAGAAGCAGAAAAAGAAAATAATTAAAATGTTCAGTGAAAGTAACACAGTCTAATTTATAGGCAACATACATATATATTTGCTTAGCAAAATGCTGTCTAATAACATTCTTTCTTGGAGTTGTAAATGTATCTAATTATGACAATTGCGTGAAATAACTTTTGATTAAAATGTTTTCCAGGAAAAAGAAAATGAAGAATATTTTTCATTATAAACGCATTTGCGGAAACAAGATACATTTTAAGACGAAAATTAACTGTTGTGGGAAGAATCTGCTAAATTAGTATGTATTGTTTTTATGGTAGGATGCACAATACACAGTTACGGTTTGATGAAGTTATTGAAATCTGAGGTATCAAAAACACAGTTATATTTCCTCAAACTGTTTCTAAATTGTATATGCTTCAATGATTAGGCGTCAAATCACCGTTCTTAAGCGATTTAACACGACTCTTAAGGAAATTTAATGATTGATTTTTTTTTAGTTATTATGTTATAATTAAACCGTATATATAAAGCTTTTTAATTAACAGGGTTCATACTCCTCAGGGAAAACCTGGAAAACAGGGAATACTCAGGGAATTTGGAATTTGTTAAAAACTCAGGGAAAATAAACATTTTCATTAAACGTCAGGGAAAATCAGTTATAAAACCTAGAAAAACAAATGTTTTTTTTTTTTTTTTTCTCTCAAGTTATGTTTTTCTTGTTTAGCTTCGTATCAAAATTTAAATGATTAAGTATTGTGAAAATACGCATGTAAATAATGATTTCTACCTGAATTTCTATCATGATCGGCAGTAATATGACATCATACAGTGGAAGTAGCTGTATTTTGTCCTGTCTAGAGGAGCGTTTCTTGTAATATGTCGCTAATATTTTCTTGAAAATTGTCTGGGAACTCAGGGAAAACTCAGGGAATTTTTTCCCCATATTTGAGTATGAACCCTGATTAAGTATTCACTTAGTTACGAAAAATGATAATGCCGAGAAAATAGATATCTTGGTTCTTCTTATCACAGTTATATCATATTTCGTTAATTCTGTCACAAACTTATTACAAAATCGTAAATTTTAAAAAGTTTTTGGAAGGAAAAAAAAAACAATAAATTATGTTTTACTTTATAGTTAATTTCATAAGTATACGTGTAAATTTTATATAGTTATATATCATGCAGTATTATATATCATATCATATATACTCATTTAATAAATTAATCTGCATTGTCGAAATACAAGAACTAAAATTTTATTGTTGATTTTTCATAAAAAATTGATCAAGATTTCCTCAAATTTTGAAAAACTCTATTCTGAGTTTCATTAATAATTATTATTTGACTCACGATATTTAAAGTCTTGTACATCTTAATGGTATAAATATTTCTCGCACAGATCTGATTGAGTTTCATATTCGTTTTTAAAACATTTAAATATATGTATATATTATAATAAACAATTCATCAAAATTTTGAAACGTTTTCGATTTATTAAGCGAATCTAATATTTCACGAGAAATTATTAAATAAAGTATTTCTCTTAAATTCCCTGTAATATTCATTATTATTATTATTATTATAAATTTTAAGTGAAAACGTAACCAAATAGTTCAGAAATCTATTTAAATTATATATATTGAGAGGTTTGTGAAAGAATGGAACAGACTTTGGTGATATATTTCACGCCACCCAACACTTTTTTTGCGCTGGAAGCCGAAATGGTAGTGCACCTGTTCCGCAAAAAATTAAACGTGTCTCCAAACTGAACACTAAAATGTCGTCATTCACGGGTTTCACCGTAATGTAAAATATTACAAAATTATTAATTGTAATATTTGAAGATTTAACTTTGCTTTCTAAGAAGTTTTAATACCACAACTGTTTGGGCAAGTGATGCTACTCACGTTACTGCCAACACATTCGGAAACACTCGATGTCTAAAATATTACAATTTGTTCATTAGTGTCTACTCATTATTTTAAATGGAACATTTAAGAAATGAAAATTTGTTTTATTAAGGTCGTAAATACCCATCAATAATAACAAAGGATAACCATGTGTCCTTTTAAAAACGCAAAACACATATAAAAAAATTATCTTCGAAAAGTTTTAAATTTAAAATTTCATTCCAAATTATTCAGTCAACTTTCACCTGCACCATTCCTTGAAACTTATAAATTTTTATGAAAATTTTCAAATAACAACCTTACTTGAACTTTAAAATACAACATTTGAATTGCCTGAAGTAATTTGTTTTTAAGTTATTTTGACAAAAGACGTAGCAAAGATTAAACGTTAAAAACATGACTTCAATATTCAGGAAACCTCAAAACGTATAAATATACAAAAAACAAACGCTAAACATAAAAATACTTTATTTACCATATGGGTATGAAGAATTAATTTTAATTTCTGAGCAATTTTCCTGAACATGGTAATATATTATAGTAAAGCACTAAAACATTCAATTAAAAAAAAAAAAAAAAAAAAGTTTTCGCTTAATTATTGGTAGCCCTGTACATATTCTAAAAATTATGTACACTACACACCGTATGCATATATTATTAGGTAGTATAAGTCTGTTGACTTAAAATGTGCTGACATTCCGAATGCGAATGTCACCTCTTGATTTTATCAGATTTCACACAAAACAATTTTAACCCTCTGTCAGGCGCTTTTAGGCTATCAGGCACAGCTTGATTGTTTTAGTTCTATTACGTTCATTTAGTTTTATTTTATTCTTCCTAACTTCAAATGTATATATTATTTATGTAAAACAATTCTGTTTCGTAAAATAACAATTAAATAACAAATACTTTTTTTTTTTTTTTTTAAGCTTTAAGTGTTTTTAAGGTGAGCTTTTTGGGTACATTGTGCCCAAAACTTGTGTCGATAACTTTTTAGGCACACAAAATTTTCTCGATAACTTTTTGGGCACATTGTTCCCACTCTCAACATTACGTCCGACAGAGGGTTAAGTTTGTTAAAAACATAATTAAAATGTCCTCATTGTTCTCAAAGTTATCGACAAAATTTTTGGCTTGACCTGAATTGAATGAAATTTCTTATATTTCTGATTGAATTAATAAATTGCGAATTCTGATTTCTTGCACGAGAAATGTTTCTTGTAATACGAGGGGGTATCGTAAAGTTTAAATTTGTACAAAAAAAAAAAAAAAAAAAAAAATATATATATATATATATATATATATGTATATATATATATATCGATATAGGAATTTAATTTTTATTTATTATCCTTAAGATTTACGTACATAGTCAGCATCAGAGTTAAGCATTTCTCTCAACGTTTCTCGACTTTTCGAAAACCGTTATTGTCGAATAGGAGGGATATGGATTACTTCAGTCTGCGGCATTCTGAAACCAAACAAATCAGTATTAATAGCTATAAACGTAGAAAAGTTCATCAATGTTTTAAACGCCGCCGCCCCCCCCCCCCGAAAAAAAAAAAAAAAATAAATAAAAAAAATATGCTGCTTTGGTAGCATTTAGCATACGTACCGTTATTAGTGTATTAAGAAAACGAAACGAAAGTGCTCCTATATATAAGAAAGGAATCGGATTCTACGTTATAGGAGCGTTATTTAGTGCCAAGTCTTCTTTAAATGTTAATAGCTGTAATTTGCAACATTATGCACATAAAGATCAAATAATATACGAAATAAATTTTATATTGATATCTCCCATACTTCTTAGTAATAATTAAAATTTTAGCAAGAGTTATACTCAAAAAGACGCTTATTTTCGCGTGGAGCTTCTTTTAAAGTCCTAATTTTTGCGTTAACTGCCAGAGGGCTGAATCTTTTCCTACACTTTTCTCTTGTTATTAAACTTATGACTGATGACAATTCACTAATTTTTTTCTATCCTTTCATGTGTATATATATATATATATATATGTGTGTGTGTGTACTGATGGTTTATTCCGTGACTTTAGAAAGTAATTTTATATTAACCTTTAAGTACTACGGCATACCAGCGTATGTGATTAATCTTTAGATTTTGTGATATCTGGATGTACACATGGACGTCCTTCAGAATATAGGCTTTGGATAATTTGGTATTGAGCAACTGTGACTAAATTTAAAAGATTGTTTATGAGAGTAATAATGACTTTATTTCATGAATAGTAATCCAATCCTGAACATTCAAAACTATTTGCATTGTCAACGTTGTCAAAATTTCCCAGAAAATTCTATTCTCTTCTGACTCATGCTCATCGACATTTTTTTATTTATTAAATTGCAATATAAAGTTGTAAATTTTTTTCGAAAGTTTTATAGTGAATAAATACAACCAGCAATAGAGAATAGGGGTTAGTTGTCTGTCACGAAACATGGCGCTACGTGTGCTTTTTTAAAGGAAAGTATCAATTAAAGAAATTGAATGTTAAACTGTTCAAATCAATTTCAACTGCTGTTCATTGATTTAAAACCACATATTAGATGTCAGTGAGAATAGGAATTTAGATTTGAACCTGAATTGAATGCATTGTAGAACGTGAAAACAATACGCTAGCAATTCGTGCTTGTTTTGGCAGACGTTTTTTGTTTATAATGGTCACCATTGTTAAAATGCCCATCCTATTTTGAAAGTGAAAGGACCTTTTCAACAACATATCATTATCTTTATTTATTTTTTATTTTTTACTAATAATAGATATATCTTCCTATTTAAAAAATCTCTTTTATAATTTGAAAATACGATTAATAGTATTAATGATCGGGTTGAAGAGTTTTCCGTATGCCTTATAATTGATAAAGAAAAAGTTTATCAAAAACATCGTGTCGCTAATGAAACTCCGAATTTTTTTATTGTGCATAAGAAATCTCCACCAAACGCCGATCATGTGAATAATAATGGAAAACATTCATTATAGACATAAAAATAATAATAATAATAAAAAAAAAAAACTCGAATGAATTACCCACTATTATCCAAAAAAAAAAAAAAAATGTAGGTACACCCCTTTCTTCAATGTACTTTTTAGCTTCTCTGTTATGTATATCTCATTTTTTTTTTTTTTTTTTTTTTCTTTTTAGTATTCTTAGAATGGCAATTCTTGATGATAAATGAGAGGTTCTTAATTATCAATAAGTTTGACTTTCGTCAAAAGGATGGCTGAATTATTTATTTTAATATAGTTTGCTATGTTTCTTCTAAGTGTTACCTGAGCAATTATTATTTCAGATGTTACGTTTCTCGAAATTTATTGGTTATACTAGCGAGCTTCGCCCGCTAGCGGGTCAGTATTTTCAAATCCCCCCCCCCCCCCCCAAAAAAAAAAAAAAAAAAAAAAAAAAAAGTACAATTTTGGTTAAGAGCGGATAATACTTAACAGTCGTGGCCCATGATATCCTATGGGAAAATTTGTTTCCATAATAAAGCATTACCTAAATATTATTTTAAATTCCGTTTTCACATTCAAGAAATTCATAACCATTAAAATAGTACTGATTTTCGAAAAATTGATTTTTAAAAATCCTTAAATTTTGAATTCAAAAATGCAAATTTTCACTGAGTGTATCTTTCTTATTTCTAGCTGTAGACTGAAATGCTAAACATTAAAAAAATTAATTTTTGGAAAATGAGTACTAATTTAATGATTATGAATTTTAAGAATGTAAAAAAAAAAAAAAAAAAAAAAAAAAAAAACATTAGGTAATGAGTAATTATGTAAAATTTTTTTCCTATAGAATAACATGGGCCACGGCTGTCTGAGGGATTAGGTATTGTCTGCTCTTAAGTTGTTGTTATTATTATTATTTTAAGGAACAAATATGAGTAGCTGGAAAAAGTTTAAAAACTAAACTCTTATGATACATCTGATAGTATTTGTACTTTTTTTTTTTTTTTTTTTTTGGGGGGGGGGGGGGGGGACAAATTTGACATTTTAAAAATACGGAAAATATATTACTTTTATTTAATTATTTTTTTCATTTCAAATCATTGTATTTTAATTCTGTATATAATGAAAAGTTTAAAATAACAAGTAAATGCAGAAATTATTAAAAAATGGTAGTTCTTCACAAAATATTCCATTTTCATGTTTTGTGTTTTTCAAGTTATTTGCAAAGACATAGAAAAATTTACTAATTGACTTAACTAAAAATACCAGTTTTTGAATTATTAACGGAAACCATAAACATACTTCATGATCTGTCATAAACTGTGTGTTACATTTTTTCTGAAATTGTCCAAATTATATAAGTTTTATCATATTTCACGTATGAAATATTATAGTTATACACTCCTGCTCAAAAGTTTAGCAAGATTTGCAAACGATCAGCTTTTTTCAATTTAAAAACCCACCTCTGGATGAAATGTTTTCAAATATTGGGTATTTAAAGAACTGGGTCTTCCTCATGTTTTTCAGTGAATATTGGTTTAAGACAACATTTAAAGGGCCGATAACAAATTGAGCGAAATCAACAATGTTTGTGATCACCCTGTATCGTTATGTAAACGAAATGATCTCTAACTTTAGGATATGTTAATGTAGACCCATTATAATTTGTGATGCAATTTGTGTGACGATAGCATATTAAATAACGGAGATATAAACATTTATTTTTAAACTAAAAAAAAAAAAAAAAAAAAAAAAAAATCTGCGTGTTTTTTTATTTATAATATACAGAGTTTTAAACGAAAATTATTCCCACTTTCAGGTAAATCGAAAAAACACCTTTGAAACATTATACAACAATCAGAATAAAAATACCTTAAATATCTCATGAAATATGAACATTTTTATGAAAAACATTTTCACTGTGAATGGGCGAAAGATCGAAATTTTTTTATTACATAGTTTGGAAGCTAGATATATTGGGCAACTTTTATCAAAAGTTCATTTGAATAGAGTAAAAATTAAGCAAATTGTCGGCAAAAGTGCGAGCTAAATTTTAGATATTTTCCAAGAGTTGAAATTTCATAAGGGGTTTTTACATGCCGCGTAATTAATTTGAAAATCCAATCATTTCAACCACTTTGTAAAAGTTCTTTTTTGAAAAAAAAAAAAAAAAAACCGTATAGTCTCACAAATTTTAGTAAATAAACAAAAATATGAGCTCTTGGAAAATACCTTAAAAATCTAGTTTCTTCTTTTGCCGACAATTTACTTAATTTTTTTCTCAAATTAATTATTCAAATGAACTTTCGACAAAAGTTGCCTAATATACCTAGCTTTCAACCTATGTAATAAAAATGTTTCTATCTTTTGCACAAGCGCAGTGAAAACGTTTTTTATAAAAATGCTCAACTTCATAAGATATTTAAGAGAACTGTAATCCGATTGCAGTATATTGTTTTAAATGTACTCTTTCAAATTATCTTAAAGTGAGAATAATTTTCGTTTAAAATTCTGTGTATTATAAACGAAAAAAGAGGCTGTTTTTTTTTTTTTTTTTTTTTCATTTAACGATACAGGGTGATCGCAAGCATTATTAATTTTGCTCAGTTTGTTACCGGCCCCCTAAATGTTGTCTTAAATCAATCTTCACTGACAAACATGAGGAAGACCCGGCTCTTTAAATACTCAATATTTGAAAACATTTCATCAATAAATAAATTTTTAAACAGAGTTAAGCTGATCGTTTGGAAATCTTGCTAAACTTTTGAGCAGGTTGGTTGGTTGGTTGTAGGATTTAAGGCCGATTGACTCCTGATGTGTCCTAGGCCTAGAGGGGGAGTGCCCTCCGTGGGGGTCTTTCTAAGGGGTCCTAGCCCGTATTTACGCGAGTTTCGGAGGAAACCACGGAAAACTCCGAACGGCTAGGTCGATGAGTGCGACCTGGGATCGAACCCGGCCCTTTTGAGCAGGAGTGTACAACCTTTCTATCCATATTTCTTCAGATGTAATGAGATGTCATATGACTTACATTAAAGTAAATAAGCTACTTTTCACTCTAGATATAAATATTTGAATTTATTCTTGGTGAATTATAGGAAAAGGGGAAAGGAAGAAGGAAATTTGTAGTTGTGTTTAAAACTCTTAAAAAACTTTTATTTTTTATTTTATCACTATAAGAAGAAATATCAGAAAAAATCATCTGTTTTGCAAATGAGTAAATAAAAATTAAGTTTAAATTTCTTAGGTATTTTGTTTAATTTGTTTTTTCAAAGAAACCTCATCAAACTCTAAATAATCCCAAAACGGATGAATTTGTTTTTATTTATTTGTTTAAGGGGAAGAAAATCATTAGGTCTAACCTGGCGAACCCTGGTGTTAACTATAGATTTTTTTAAAATCGCGTGTCCTTAAAATCCCGAAAATTAAGTGTTCCGCTGTAGTTATTAAGTAATGAAACTTATTTAGGCCAATGAAGCATTTTTCATCAATTATCCGAATAATGTGAGTAATGTAAACCGTAAAAAATCGTGTAAGTTCCGAGTCTTTATAATTTCATGATATTTTATCTTAAAATTCAAATGGTTGTATTTTACCGTAACTGGTGAATCATCAAGGGCAAGGTAATTATGCTCATTTGATATCAAAAGCCACCAGAATTTACAGAGAAGATTAGAAGAAAAGTAATAGATGAACTTTCGCCGCTAAGTTATTAAAATAAAATTTTGGTGCAAATTTCTGGAATGATTTTTTCAATATGGAGTTAAAATTAAGTGATGTATAATATACATCACCACTCTTCCAGAATGTTTTAAAATGTAAATTTGAATATCTATAGTAAATAATGTTGCCTAGTAATTAATTACCCTCGACATTTAAAACGCGTATTGGTACTTCTTTTAGACATAAGAGAAATAGCTCATGAGTTTCATTTTCTTTTTTATATTTATAAATAAAAAATACTACTGACACTTAAAATATGTAATGTTTAAGAAACATTTTTCTGTTTTTATATTTTATTCAGGAAAGTTTTGTTTTGTTCGAAGTAGTTAGACAACCAAATATATGTAATTGCAATAAATATCAAATTCATCTAGTTCAGAGTAGGAAACACAACGATGAACCGCTCAGACTTTTTTCCTTCACATTTATTCGTTGAAAAACTTAAGTCACTATTCAATTTTTTAGTCTTAATTATTTATTTTTTCCTGTATACCTGTGGTTCTAAAACTAAGTCGAGTTGCTATGAAAAGGCTACAACTAACAAGGGGAGTATGAATCAGTAAAATTGCTATTGAAACCAAACCAAGCTTCAATTAAAGAGCATGGTCGAAAACATAGGGTATAGTAGAAATTTGCTGTAACAACCTCCATGGAGGCGACATATGGCCCTCTAATAGTTTTAGTTATTTCTGTAAAAGCCAACAAAACACACATCGTAATAAGAACGAATGGTGCTGTGGTAGCGTGCTTAACTTTTGATCCGGAGGTCCTCGGATCGAGTCCCCGCAAAGGCGTTTTGTATTTTAATTTTTTATTTCAATCAAAATATTTATTTTTTACATTTTTAATTAAATTAAATCATTATTATAAGAGGAGAAAATATTAATTATATTAAGAAGATCTTTTTTTTTTTTTTTTTAAGTATTCCAGTTAATAAAGTATTGACCATGAGTTTATGAAATATATATTTTCATTATTTTTTTTTTTTTTTTTTATAAAAAAGAAAATAATATTTAAAGCTACGAATATAGTTTTTAATTTATAAGAGTTATGATTAAAAGTAAAAAAATCATGAAACAATAAGTATTTTTCACAATTAGAACAAGGAATACAAAAAGATTGATCACAATTATTTGAATTACGATTTTGTTTACCGTCAATTATTGTTCATTACGAACATTTTGTTAAATATTTGGCTTTCTGTCGAGATTAATAGATTTGTAAAATCCACATTTACCCAGATTTTGAATTTTTTGAGATGTAAACTAATTATAAATTAGTAAAATCATTTTGAGAAAATTTGTCACCGTGTTCAATATTATTATCAGTTCTTCCGACACCACTAAATATAACAGTTGTTTAATGAAACATTTCAAATAAAAGTTAAATGCGACATCGAATAGTTAAGCAACAGCTGTTGTTCATTCAGGATTTTTTATGCAAAAAATTGCATGAATAAATAATACAATTGAGAGCAGACGATTAACTCTTGGTACTAATGTCGTCGTTAAAAAATAGTAATTAAAAATTTACATTAAACATAATCATAAACAAAATTTTATCTGAATGTAATCATTAACAAAATCTTATGTAAATGAAATATAAAAGTATATTTCCCGTTTTAATTTCTTTAAATTTAATAAATAAATAAATAAATAAATTGGTTAAAAATTAAAAAAAATATTAATTGTCCGCGCTAAAAAAAAAAAAAAAAACTTGTTTTAATATAATTAATGTTTTCTCTTAAAACAATGATTTAATTTAATTAAAAATCTAAAAAACAAATATTTTAGTTGAAATAAAAAATTAAATACAAAACGCCCTTGCGAGGATCCGAGGACCTTCGCATCAGAAGTCAAGCACGCTACCACAGCACCATTCGTTCTTGTTACGACCTGTGTTTTGTTGGCTTTTATAGAAATAACAAAAACTATTAGGGGGTTATATCTCGGGCTCATGAGGGTTGTTGCAGCAAATTTGTGCTGTACCCAATGTTTTCGACCATGCTATCTAATTTAAGCTCGGTTTGGTTTCAATAGCAATTTTACTGATTCATACTTCCCTTGTAAGTGTAGGCGCATTATACACAAATTATTAAAAATGCGTTGTAAAAATTAAGTTAAATGTTTGAATGACAAGCTCTCGTTTCCTCATCAGTACTTAGAGAAATTCTTCCTTTTTTACAGTGGTGTATGTAGAAAATCTTAACTCACACAAATACTAATAAATACTACATTGAAAATGATTTTCATCTATATATTTACTAGTAGGGCATGATATTACTTTCTCATTGGTACTTAACTATTGGTTCATTTTTAGAATAAAATTTATTATTATTTATTTATTATTTTATTATAGTATTATTATTATTTATTTTTTTTTTTTTATTTTTTTTTAGACAACTTTTTGAGATTATATATATGTTATTCTCCAATTCACTTTCATTCTACCTATATCTCGTCATGTGAGAAAATGCTTCATCATTCATAGTGATGGATGATTTTCTTTTCTTTTATTATTGTAATAAGTATTTGTCTTTTGTACATTTAAATCACATTATCAAATTAAGTTCTTCATTTTCGCTTTCCACAAGTTTCAACTATAATTACATTCCGTGATATGGGAAAGTGTTTTATAATTTATCATTGATACATAATATGGAGCTATTCGATACGCTTACAATACCAACGATTTATCCGTAGATTGAAAGAAATAGCAGTTGTGGGCTTTAACTCTTTATCTACTGACGATACTTCAAAGTACCATTCGTTTAAAAAGCATATAAAATCGAATATATGGAAGGAATGTAAAAAATATTTATAAGAATAAAACGTATATCTCATTACATGGCACTAGACACTACATGTAAAGTCTTCTGTTCTAGAAGAATTTTATAGATTTCTATTGCTGTTTTTGGTAGGAATTTTCATGATCTTCACTTGTGTTATAATTAATTCCTATATTATCTCAAGAATCTGACATCAGTCTTAGAAAAAATATAAGAAACACAAAAAATAAATACCTTTTTACACTTTTTTAAGGTCCAAGTACCTTTTTTGATCTTTGTGCACCAGTGGTACACCAAAGAACCACCTCACAAAATCCTCATTAATTACTAGTACTAGGTGATATGCATAATTTTTATTGCAGATATTTTTAAAAAGTACTCTTAAGTAACTAAAATGATGCATTTCAAATACATTTTTTGTGTATATCAGGATGTGGTAGGTCAAGGGTTAACAATAAAATTCTTCATTAAAAAGTTCTAGATCATTTAATTCTTGTTTTATTTTTCCTACCTGTTAGAATTTTACATGCATGTTTTAAAAATATTTCAAAATATTAAAAAGGAAAAAAAGAAAAAGTTTATTTTTAATATGAATTAAAACTTATGGACTTATTAACATGGACTTGTTATATATATTTAAAACACACATATTATTAAAAAAAAAAAAAAAAAATCTTCTTGCTTTTGAAAATTCAGGAATTTAGATATTTTTATAATTTTATTTTGGTAATGCGTCAAAATTCTGCTTGTGGAAAATGAATAGTCAAACGTATACAATCTGTATTATCATATGTAGAATCACCAGCGAAATCTTTCAAATAATTTCTGTCTTCTACATATATATTTTAAATTTCAATATTTGTACAATGCCGTAAAGATTGCCCTAAACCTTTTTTTTCCCCGTGAAAAAAGCGTAATCAAACTTCACCGGCAGACAAAGCCCGCATGTTGTTCTATGGGAAAAATTTATTACGAAAATTAATCACTACATTTTTTTTTTTTTTTTTTTTTTTCACATTTATAAAATTCGCAACCGTTAATTTTTTTTTTTTTTTTTTTTTTTTTTTAAATAAACTTTTAATGTTTTATTTTAGTGCAAAAAATTAAATAAAGGAATAAAATAAAACCGAACAATATTTTTTTTTTCGCCTTTTATAGTGTTGAAGTGAAACATTATTATTATTATTTTGGAAAACGAGAAAAAAATTAACGATTGGTGAATTTTCTGAATGTGAAAAAGAAAATGAAAGTAAAAAAGAGCCTTAAAGAGAAAAATTTCCATTTTATAAGCTACATACCAAAAAAAAATTGCCTTATTTTATGATCAAATTCTGTAAAAGTGAAATAATTGTCATACCATGATATTATCAAATAAATGTAACTCATAAAAAAATATTTGAAAGAATTCCACTGCTGATAAATTAAAATTTCAAAATAATATATCCTACCTTTTAAATCTCTCGCAGCATCACATATCAATGCAGCAATTTTCTCAGATAATTTATGTCCATTACTCCAAATCTTCGGGATAACTGATAAAATCCTGGAATTTTGTTCATTCCTGCTTCAAAAACTATCATATATTTTGGGGGGGAAGGGAGAGTGGATAAAAATTCAAATGTTCCAAAAACTAACAAGCAAGATGAGCTCTCTTTGAGTCGCGTGCCTTTTTCTCTCTGCCAACCGGCTAGAAATGATCTTAGAGAGCGAGAGCAGTTCGAGTAGATTTTTCTTTCGCTCAAAGAACCGGTTTCAGAGTCCGGTTGGATTCTTATTCGGGAGGGTCAGGATAAAGATTGGTCCGAACACGGATCACCGCTTTAGCTCAGGCTAGTAAAGATCCCCCCTCCCTCGATTCAGTTATTATTATTAGTTTTTTTTTTTTTTTTTTTTTTTTTGAACGATCCCTTTTATTTTGAAAACAACCTCTGTCCAGTGTTTTCGATTTTTTTTAACCTCAGAACCTCAAAGTTTTAAGGTTTTTCTCTTTGCTTATTGTTGCGTATTTATGGGAAAAATTCGTCTTCTGAAATATCCGTTGAGGACGTAGAATTGATTTTTTAGTTGATATTTCCAATTGGCATATTTTCTGCTTATTTGTTTGTATGTTTATTTATTTATTTTTCTTAAGCTCCGATGAATATACGTAATTCTTCCATGAGAAACAAACGAAGAGAAAGTTTGAACGGCGAGTTGTTTTAGAAAAAGAAACAAGGAGATATTTGTTGTAACATTTCTTCCAATCTAACATTCAACAAGGGTCCTGTTGTTCGGATTGTCGGAGGATCGGAAAATTCGTCCAATCACTATTTTGATCCAGGACAATCAACACAACGACAAACTCATCGCCATTTATATACTATTTAGTTATTGTTTATTGTTTAAAACTTTAAAAAATAAGCATTTCGTTTCGAAAGCGATTGTTTTTTAATGTTTTAATATTTTCTTTTACTTAGCAGTATAAGAATTTTTATTGATTGGGTAAAATATTATGTAAATTTCCATTCTATTCGGGAATGTCAAAATAACGAATGGTCCGAGCATAAATCATGTCATCGCTTTAGTTCAGAATGGTAAACAGCTTTTTTACTTCGAAAACAACCTTTGTCGAATGATTTCTATTTTCCTTTTACTTCAGAACCCCAACGTTTTCTTCTTTCTTTCTTTTTTCATGTTTATGGGAAAATGCGCATTCCAAAATAGTGAAGTATTCGTTGTCGAATAGAACCACTTGAATTCGTTATTATTCGCATTAAACAGTTTTGGTAAAATTTCGTCAAAATTTACTCGAATCAATTTAGTTAGCGAATATTCCTCTCCTTCGATTCAGTTATTATTAATGGAAAGGTGCGTATTTAGAAATAGCGAAACATCCATTGTCGTATAGAATAACTTAAATTTGTCATGGGGTATTAAACTGTTGTGATCAAATTTCATTAAAATTTATTTTGCTCAGGAAATTTTGTATCTATTTATTTATTAAGAATTTTCTTAAAATTTTTCATATAAGTTGTAAAACATATATAGCATAGAGGACGATGTGCGTGCACTGTAATAAACTTTTTAAAACATTATTTCTGGTTACTGTAAATTATTATTATTTTTTTTTTAAATAAGTTAAATTATTATGGAAAATAATTATAATAAACGCCATTTTCCCTAAATAAATAAATAAATAAAAATTTTAAACATATTTGTACTACAACCTTTTATTCCTGCATTATTTATTCCTGCATTATCTACTTACGAAAATTCTGGTGTGCTAATAATGTTATATGGTTAAATGATTAATAATTCCTGTTAAAAAATTGTTAGAGAGAAAAAAAATAAATAAAACTTTTGTATCAAATTGTAACCCAGATCAAAAATTTTCACTAAACAAAAAAAAAAAAATAATAATAATAATAATAATAATAAAATAAAATAAAATAAATAAGAAAATAAATAAAAACTTTTGTATCAAATTATAACTTAGATCAAGAATTTACACACACACACATATATATAAAACATAAATTAATAAATAAAAATCAGTATTTTAGTAATTTAATCTTTGGTTCTCGTGCGTATATTGAGCTAAGTAAAATTTCGAATAATTTTATGAATATCCTACAAAGCTTTATTATTTTCTCGGTACCAGTATACTCTTTACTTTGAATGAGTGTCTTAAAAAAAAAAAAAAAAAAAATCGATAAAAAAAAAAAAAAAAAAAAAAAGAAAAAAAAAGAAACATCAATTTCATCGAATATAATTAAAAGTCCTTTTTGGAATGAATTGATAATTTTAAAATTAACAGTAAAAATATTAAAATATATACTTCATATAATTTATTTTAAAAGGGTCAGCAGCACACATATAGTACGATATTAATCGTTTTCTACTGTATTTATTCTTTATAAACGCTGCAATTTTTTGTAGTATTATTTTCTTTTTCTTTAAAGAAGACAGACTTTTTCTTTAAAGAATTCTAAAAACACCTCTTTGTTATGTGTGCCATATTACACCACATTTCTTAAATTACTATATATCATGCATTTGCCAGGAAAAAAGTTTTATAAGCACATTTTAAAACAAAATATTTTGAGATTAAGTTTATTCAAAATTTCTTCCAAATAAATATAGTATATTCCATTCCTCTATTAGTGAAACTTCTCAATACTCATAAATAAAAATTATTATTTTTTGTATCACTTTGCTATACGCATTTAAAAAGGATATATGTGATTGTCATTTTTTTTTTATTAAATTCGTTCAAAATTTGTTCTAACAGAATATAATAATGGATACTAGCGAGCTTCGCCCGCTAGCGGATCAGTATTTTCAAATGAATCACTAAAATTAATCAATCACTAACAGTAACTTTTAGTGTTAAGAAAAAAAAAAAAAATCATTTGTGATTGGGGAAAAAGTCGGCCCGGGTCCCCACTGCCTTCGGAAGCGATGTCCCGTGCGCGCGCACAACTTAAGGGATACACGCGCTGCGCGCGCGTATTCCTTTCCTGACCCTTCGTGCCCCCTAAAAAAAAAATCATTTCTGATCGGGTAAGAACACACACCGGGTCCCCACTGCCCTCGGCAGCGCAGACCCATGCGCGCTGCGCGCGCACGTCTACAGGTATAAGCGCGCTGCGCGCCCATATTCGTTCTCAAATCAAATTTTTATTCTTAAGAAAATAAAATAAAATAAATCCTCATCGGTTAAAAAGTCGGACCGGGTCCCCACTGCCTTCGGCAGCGTAGTCCCATGCGCGCTGCCCGCGCACAAGTTAGGGAATACGCGCGCGGTGCACGCCTATTTATTCCCCACACTTTCAGCCCCTCCTAATTTACATACATATACCAATTTTAAACGGTCTAACTCAATTAGCTGAGATGCAAAAGAAAACCTAATCAGGAGACCTCAAAACGTGTAAATCTGGTGAAAACTTTCGATAATATAAAATAACTTTAAAATATCTTTCGAATGATCTATTAAAAATAATTTAATCATAATTAGAAATTGAAATATTGAAATAAATATTACAGCGCCATCTGGCGGTAAATATTTCTGTAATGTACTGTTCGATTCCAAATCAACAAAGCTTTCTAATGATGTATTACTTACGAAATTATTTTAATTAGTAGCTGAGATACAAAAGAAAACTGATTCAGGACACCTCAAACTGTGTGCATTCCGTTTGTAGTTCATGTACATGGACACCCCAATTTTTTTTTTTTTTTTTTTTTTTTTTTATATCATTACGGCCTATGGGAAGAATTTGTATGTACCGCGATAGCGGCCGCAATAGTCGCGCTATTGACTTGCAATTTGGTACACATATTTATGAACCACACAGAATTTTTGCTGTATAGTTTTGGGTGTGTATTCCATTTGTAGTTCGTGTACACGGACATACAAAAATTTTTCTTATCATTACGGCCTATGGGCAGAATTTGTATGTACCGCAATAGCGGCCGAAAAAAATTCTCCGATTGACTTGCAAATTTACACACGCATTCAGGCTCGGTATAGATATAGCTATATAATTTTTTATGTCTATACTCTCTATGGATTGTGTACAGGGACACGCCAAAATACTTAACATTACGGCGTATGAGATGAATTTCGTTTAAACGCATTTTAACATCATTACTTTGCAATCAAGAAAATGAAACTAGCTTACATGAGTAAAATGCTTAAACGTATATTGCTTGAAAAAAATATGTGCTCTTAAGCTTTCGAATTTTCTTTTCGTACAGGACCTTACAAAAGTGTTCTGACAATGTCACGTAGTCATCCAAAAGATGTTAAATGTGGAACAATTATTAATTTTAAACGCAAAATAAGCTGAATAGCTTTCACTGATGTATACAATGTTTATGGTTCGTTTACAGAGACACACAAAAGAATTTCGTAACGTTAGAGCCTATGGACAAATTTTTAGTTAAGCGCGCATTTTAATGCTTTTATGCTGCATGGAACTTAATAGAATTAACATACATTATAAAAATGCGTAAAATCATGTTTACTCTTAAAAAAGGGTATGTATAGACTAAATAATTTATGGGACCACACAAAATAATTCCGAGGAAGTACTGTAATCATCCAAATGATGTCATATTAGTTTGAAAAATTAATGAGTTATAATTAATTAGGTGTATTCTTATTATATGCGTTTATAATGACTGTGGGTACTTTTCCGGGATACATAAAAGAATTTCGTACTATTATGGTCTATAGTCGGTATTTCTTAAAAGTGTATTTTAACATGGTTACACCCCATTAAATATAATGAAATTTTATTAGAATTTTAAAAGCATGTTTTTCTGTTGAAAATTGTGGGCATAGAATTAGTAATTAGTTTACAGGGTTACGCAAAATATTTCCGATATGCTATGTAATTTTTTTTTTTTTTTTTTTTTTTTTGCATGAAATTTGGTACTTATGAAATTTGGTATTTATGAATTTCAGGGAAATAATACAAGACCGTTGTTTACTAAGAATACATATATATGATATACAGATAGGTATACAAAGAGAGATACAGAGGGGGGTTGAGGGGGGCGACAGCCCCCGTCAGGAATGTATCTGATTATGGTAATAAGTCGATCGAATCAGTATATACTATTATATAATAAGGAATAAATAAAAATGACCTGTTGAATAATGTCTGATGCAAATAGGACGGTTGAGGCTCCTGATCTGCAGATCCACTAGTAAATAAAAATCATTATTCATTGTATCACTTTGTATTACATGCATGTAAAACGAATGTATGTGATTGTCTTATGTCTCTAGGCGTATTATGTATATTTTTTAGAAATTTGAAACGGAGTGTTCTGTCCAATGGACCGAAAGTTCTTGTTACGGTACCTTGTTCCGTTAATTTTTGTTATCTAATCCATAATTTTAAGCTCGAATTGTCACGAACTTGCACTTGGCCACAGATTTTTTTTTTTTTTTTTTTTTTTTTTTTACCCTTGTCATGGGGTGAAATTTTGCGCTGAATTTTGATGAGCATAAGTGATTCGGGGCGTAATAAAACCGCAATAAAAACACATTATTTGATCTCATATTCACTATTAAAGTTTTTGTGAAATGTTTTTTTTTAACTCTTCCACTTTTTTTTTTTTTTTTTTTTTTAAAGTTCCCCTTCATACTGTGTAAGTATGGGGAACTTAGGTAATCGTAAAAATTTTCGACCTCACTTTTTTGCACGTTTTCAGGTGAGACGAATCCGAAAATGACAAAATTTGTATGGAGTCCGTCTGTAGGGTGTCTGTCAGTTTGTTAGTCCGTTAGTGAGTTGTTAGGCTGTGTACACGATATCTTAAGAAAATAGATAGTCGCAGTGAAGTTAGATCAGTTTTAAAATATTACTTTCGACACTGGCAAGAACCTTATTTATTTGCAACATTCCAATTAAAAAACTTCGTAGGTTATTATAAATTTGCGATTTTCTTAACATGGGAGAGTAGGGCAAAATTTCACTTAAACGTCCATTAAGTAGAAAATTTTTACTGTAAAAATGTCAGGACAGTTTTAAAATATCAGTTTTGAATTCGGAATGGACATCATTAACTATTAACATGCTACTTTGAAAGTTTTGCAAGTTATTTGGAATTTACGAATTTCTTAACATGGCAGAATAGAGCAAACTTTCACATAAACGTCAATTTTGAGGGCTATTTTTATTGAAAAGGTGTCAGACCACTTTTGAAATATTATTTAGGACACTGGCATGGATATTATTGACTATAAAGTTTCCAATATAAAAATTTCGTAAGTTATTGGGAATTTACGAATTTCTTAACACGGCGGAATAAGGCAAAATTTCACATAAACGTCAATCTTGAGGGATATTTTCATCGTAAAAATGTCAAACCACTTTTGAAATATTATTTAGGATACTGGTATGAATATCATAGACTATGATTTTTCCAATTTAAAAAATTCGTAAGTTATTTGGAATTTACAATTTACTTAACATGGCAGAATAGGGGAAAATTGACCATAAACGTCCATTTCAAGGATCATAAATATATCAGACAACTTCAAAATAACATTTTTGATACTTGTTTGAACATGATTGACTACAAATATTCTAATAGGAAAATTTCGTAAGTTATTCGTAATTTAAGATTTTATCAACATAGCGAAATTGAATATTTTTCATATAAATAGGAATCTTGAGGATTATTGCATTGGAAATAGTAGCATGAAAACTAAACAACGGAATTGATCCTGATAAAATAAATTAATAAATTCGAATAAGATAAATATATCGAAGTGAACGGTGGATAGCCTATTAGACGGGAATTTCTTTCTGTCAAGCTTTGTGTCAAGCTTTGATCAAATTCATTTCTCTGAACATGATTATAATATGTCTCGCACTAGAAATTTATGTGAACATAAATATGATGGGGAAATGAGCAGAGTCCACCTATGTCAACATTTCTTTTTTTTTTGGTAATTATATTTGACTGAATATTTTTATATAAAAATTCCCTCGGGTTAATGTTTGATGCGTTGAATGTTTATTTTGTGTTTTTTTTTTTTTTAACATGTATATAAACTGTTTCTATCTGAAAACGCTAAAATAAAATAAATATTTTTCATACCTCAGTTCTTGCCAGTTTGACAGGAAATTAATATTTTGTTAGCCTAAAAGAAATAATCATAATATAATAATAATAAAATAATAATAATAATACTGTGCGTACCATGGGTAAGAGTAAAACATAAACGAAACATAGTTTAACAAGTAAAGGATAATCAAATGAAAATGTGGAATTGATAATAAATTTCCCTGGAGCCACAAATATTGTTATCAAATGCATATTGCTGGAAGAGGGAATGGGGGACCTTGCTTTTGATAATAACGAAAAAAATAAATGCAATATTTTGCTATTACTTTTCCCTACATCTCAGAAAAAAGAAAACATGAAAAAATAATCATAATTATAATAATAATCTACAAACAATAATAATTATAATAATAATAATAATCTTTAAAAGAAATCTCTAAAAACAAAACAAACAAACAAAAAGGACTGGTGCGATGGCAGAGAGCTAGAGCAGAAAAATTTGGCTGTAACACGAGGAAAATTTAATAGTTGTATAATGTTGACGCAATCGATTAATCGATATTTTAAAAAAGAATAATAGGTAATAAATTTAATTAACTAATTTAAAGTAAAGTGTATTTATATATATTACAAAATAAATAAGTTGTTAAAAAAAAAAAAAAAAAAAAAGATTAAAATAAAAAAATAAAATAAGAAATAAAATGTTACAATATATTTCACAGTACTTCACGAGGGGCATAATTGATAAAATGCTAGTAAATGAAAGTATTTATGCCGGTTGTTGATATCAAATGTAATTCAAACGCGTTTATCAAGTATGCAGTTGCAGTTAAAAAATTAATACATTACAGTCTATATATATATAGGGCGGTTCCTTGTTTGTAAACAAACATCTCAACTTTTATGAGTGGTTGGCAAAAAGGCTTGGGATTAAATTACTTACCAACGGAAAATCAATGGTGCGCGGGGCGCGGGAAAGTCGAGCGCGCTTTTTTGCCAACCACCAGACGACCAGACGTCACGAGGAAATGCTCTATACACTAGCAGGCTCTGCCCGCTACGCTGGACATTAAACTTAAATGAGTTGTCAAAATTCCATATCTTTATGAAAACCTAAGTTATCGCTGTGATTGGTAGAGGTTTTCTCGCTCGCAACGTGAGGAGTCTGGGTCCCCACTGCCTTCGGCAGCAACTTACCCACTTCTTACTTCCCCTTCCTCAGCGGGTGAGTTCGAAGTTTTGCAAAATCCCACTAATGTACATAATGCGTACCTTAATCAATATCCACACACCAAAATTCGCCATTCTAAGATAATTCAAAGCGAATTCAAACGGAAAAACATGTTTTTACACATGTTTTTTGCACTCCGACTCCGAGATTGTGGGGAGGGGGGGATTTCGAATTTCGTGAAATCCAGTTACAATAAGAGCCGGATGCATACAAACAATTTACGCACCAAATTTTGTGACCACAGAAGTCTTTAATAGAAAATATTATAAATAAATAAATACAAAAAGCACAGCTTTAGTATGGGACCCCTTTGGTGACTTTAAATATTTTAAGCCATTTTTGCGATGAACTGAATTGGCTATCTCAATTGTGCAATTAAAGATCTTGGCGAGAAACGTCCGAGCTACTTCCGTGCCGAATTTCAAATTTTGCCAAAGGGATCCGATACCAAAGCTGTTCCATACACAAAATAAATAAATAAATAAAATAAAATAAAATAAAAACTCTTTTCTGATATTTACAAAATAAAAATAAAAATTCTTAATAAAATCCAAATTATAATCATTTACAATTAAGCGGAGAACATAAAAGAACCACATAAGGTACCTAATAACAACAAAAAATTTTGTTTTACTGCAGGAAAGAAAAGTACTGCATAATTAAATAAAAAATATTAAACTAATGCGAAATATCTCTATGAAAATATTTATCCACATATACAAATTCCTGATAAAAAAAAATAAAAAAAAAATCTCACCAACTTTTGTAGGTATTTCTCTCTCTAATTTTTATTATTATTCACGTGAAATTAAAAATATTTCATTTTATTTCTGGAAAATAAAAAAAATATATAAATATAAAACCTTCTACCGAATTTGGGTTGAAAACGGAAAAAGGGTAAAATAAATTAGAAATATCAGACCTACATTTATAAATTTGATACCAAATGAAAGGGGCGATTTTTCTGAATCGAAGGGTGCAAACAGTTTTTCGATGCGACAATTAGATTTTTAAAAAATAACTAAAGTATGAAATTTAAGCGGCAACGGAAAAAGGGAAAAATAAATTAGAAATATCAGACCAATTGTTACAAATTCAGTACCAAATGAAAGGGATGATTTTCCTGAATCCTGGAGTATAAGCAGTTTTTCGTTACGACAATTAGCTTTTTTAAAATTAACTAAATTATGGAATTTAGATAGCGACACTTCATTTCAATCTTTTCATAATTTGTAGTGCGAATCACGCGAATAAAAAAGTCTTTATCTTAAAAAATTATTATTTTATTTTATTTTTCCATTCAAAGCGTTTTAGTGAAAAAATATTTATGGCGCATGCGCAGACGTTTTTTACCCACAATTTAAACACTAAAAAAAATTTTTGAAAATTTCTATAGATGTAATTTTAAGTTGCGTGAAGACCTAAGTTTCTGCCAAGCGCCGTTGAATTCCGTCCAGCAGTTCTCGAGTGATGCCCGGACAAACGTGTTTTAGTCTTTTACCCTCCCCCCCCTTCCCAGGGGGAAACGGGGAAAATTTCTGAAAAGTTGATAGATATAATTTTAAGTTGGGTGAAGACCTAAATTCCTGCCAAGCGCCGTTGAATCCCGTCCAGCCGTTCTCAAGTGATGCCCGGACAAAAAAAGCGACATAGAGACACGATGACACACACACACACAGGCAAAGTTTTCTGAAGTCATTTTCCGCTTTCATGGGGTGTGAAACGTGAAGATATCGCAAAATTTTTTGATTCTGACAAATTTACAGACAAAAGTCTGATTTTATTAATATAGATTAAAAATGTAGAAAAGAACGGATCTTTTTATTAGATTGAGGCGAAAAGTGAATTTAATGCTTTTGCGCATTACAAGATTTTTTTTTTTTTTTTTTTTTTTATCTCATGTATGATCGTTTTACAAGTTGAAATTTTTGCCAAGCACCTTTAAAAATGCGATTTTAATAAAAGTTCTCGCTGTGATTAGTAGAGGTTTTCTCGCTCGCAACGTGAGGAGTCTGGGTCCCCACTGCCTTCGGCAGCAACTTACCCACTTCTTACTTCCCCTTCCTCAGCGGGTGAGTTCGAAGTTTTGCAAAATCCCACTAATGTACATAATGCGTACCTTAATCAATATCCACACACCAAAATTCGCCATTCTAAGATAATTCAAAGCGAATTCAAACGGAAAAACATGTTTTTACACATGTTTTTTGCACCCCGACTCCGAGATTGTGGGGAGGGGGGATTTCGAATTTCGTGAAATCCAGTTACAATAAGAGCCGGATGCATACAAACAATTTACGCACCAAATTTCGTGACCACAGAAGTCTTTAATAGAAAATATTATAAATAAATAAATACAAAAAGCACAGCTTTAGTATGGGACCCCTTTGGTGACTTTAAATATTTTAAGCCATTTTTGCGATGAACTGAATTGGCTATCTCAATTGTGCAATTAAAGATCTTGGCGAGAAACGTCCGAGCTACTTCCGTGCCGAATTTCAAATTTTGTCAAAGGGATCCGATACCAAAGCTGTTCCATACACAAAATAAATAAAATAAAATAAAATAGAAACTCTTTTCTGATATTTACAAAATAAAAATAAAAATTCTTAATAAAATCCAAATTATAATCATTTACAATTAAGCGGAGAACATAAAAGAACCACATAAGGTACCTAATAACAACAAAAAATTTTGTTTTACTGCAGGAAAGAAAAGTACTGCATAATTAAATAAAAAATATTAAACTAATGCGAAATATCTCTATGAAAATATTTATCCACATATACAAATTCCTGATAAAAAAAAAAAAAAAAAATCACCAACTTTTGTAGGTATTTCTCTCTCTAATTTTTATTATTATTCACGTGAAATTAAAAATATTTCATTTTATTTCTGGAAAATAAAAAAAATATATAAATATAAAACCTTCTACCGAATTTGGGTTGAAAACGGAAAAAGGTTAAAATAAATTAGAAATATCAGACCTATATTTAATTTGATACCAAATGAAAGGGGCGATTTTTCTGAATCCAAGGGTGCAAACAGTTTGTCGATGCGACAATTAGACTTTTAAAAGATAACTAAAGTATGAAATTTAAGCGGCAACGGAAAAAGGGAAAAATAAATTAGAAATATCAGACCTATTGTTACAAATTCAGTACCAAATGAAAGGGGTGATTTTTCTGAATCCTGGGGTATAAGCAGTTTTTCGTTACGACAATTAGATTTTTTAAAATTAACTAAAGTATGGAATTTAGATAGCGACACTTCATTTCAATCTTTTCATAATTTGTAGTGCGAATCACGCGAATAAAAAAGTCTTTATCTTAAAAAATTATTTTTTTATTTTATTTTTCCATTCAAAGCGTTTTAGTGAAAAAATATTTATGGCGCATGCGCAGACGTTTTTTACCCACAGTTTAAACACTAATAATAATTTTGAAAATTTCTATAGATATAATTTTAAGTTGCGTGAAGACCTAAGTTTCTGCCAAGCGCCGTTGAATTCCGTCCAGCAGTTCTCGAGTGATGCCCGGACAAACGTGTTTTAGTCTTTTACCCCCCCCCCTTCCCAGGGGGAAACGGGGAAAATTTCTTTAAAGTTGATAAATATAATTTTAAGTTGGGTGAAGACCTAAATTCCTGCCAAGCTCCGTTGAATTCCGTCCAGCCGTTCTCAAGTGATGCCCGGACAAAAAAAGCGACATAGAGACACGATGACACACACACACACAGGCAAAGTTTTCTGAAGTCATTTTCCGCTTTCATGGGGTGTGAAACGTGAAGATATCGCAAAATTTTTTGATTCTGACAAATTTACAGACAAAAGTCTGATTTTATTAATATAGATTAAAAATGTAGAAAAGAACGGATCTTTTTATTAGATTGAGGCGAAAAGTCAATTTAATGCTTTTGCGCATTACAAGATTTTTTTTTTTTTTTAATATCATGTATTATCGTTTTTCAAGTTGAAATTTTTGCCAAGCACCTTTAAAAATGCGATTTTAATAAAAGTTCTCGCTGTGATTAGTAGAGGTTTTCTCGCTCGCAACGTGAGGAGTCTGGGTCCCCACTGCCTTCGGCAGCAACTTACCCACTTCTTACTTCCCCTTCCTCAGCGGGTGAATTCGAAGTTTTGCAAAATCCCACTAATGTACATAATGCGTACCTTAATCAATATCCACACACCAAAATTCGCCATTCTAAGATAATTCAAACGGAAAAACATGTTTTTACACATGTTTTTTGCACTCCGACTCCGAGATTGTGGGGAGGGGGGATTTCGAATTTCGTGAAATCCAGTTACAATAAGAGCCGGATGCATACAAACAATTTACGCACCAAATTTCGTGACCACAGAAGTCTTTAATAGAAAATATTATAAATAAAGAAATACAAAAAGCACATCTTTAGTATGGGACCCCTTTGTTGACTTTAAAAATTTTAAGCCATTTTGGCGATGAACTGAATTGGCTATCTCAATTGTGCAATTAAAGATCTTGGCGAGAAACGTCCGAGCTACTTCGGTGCCGAATTTCAAATTTTGCCAAAGGGATCCGATACCAAAGCTGTTCCATACACAAAATAAATAAATAAAATAAAATAAAAACTCTTTTCTGATATTTACAAAATAAAAATAAAAATTCTTAATAAAATCCAAATTATAATCATTTACAATTAAGCGGAGAACATAAAAGAACCTCATAAGGTACATAAGAACAACAAAACATTTTGTTTTACTGCATCAAAGAAAAGTACTGCTTAATTAAATAAAAATATTAAACTAATGCCAAATATCGCTATGAAAATATTTATCCACATACAAATTCCTGATAAAAAAAAAAAAAAAAAAAAAAAAAAAAACACCAACTTTTGTAGGTATTTCTCTCTCTAATTTTTATTATTATTCACGTGAAATTAAAAATATTTCATTTTATTTCTGGAAAATAAAAATATATATAAATATAAAACCTTCTACCGAATTTGGGTTGAAAACGGAAGAAGGGTAAAATAAATTAGAAATATCAGACCTATATTTATAAGTTTGATACCAAATGAAAGGGGCGATTTTTCTGAATCCAAGGGTGCAAACAGTTTTTCTATGCGACAATTAGATTTTTAAAAAATAACTAAAGTATGAAATTTAAGTGGCAACGGGAAAACGTAAAAAGGGAAAAATAAATTAGAAATATCAGAGCTATCGTTACAAATTCAGTTCCAAATGAAAGGGGTGATTTTTCTGAATCCTGGGGTGTAAACAGTTTTTCGTTACGACAATTAGCTTTTTTAAAATTAACTAAAGTATGGAATTTAGATAGCAACACTTCATATCAATCTTTTCATAATTTGTAGTGCGAATCACGCGAATAAAAAAGTCAAAAAATTATTTTTTTATTTTATTTTTCCATTCAAAGCGTTTTAGTGAAAAGATATTTATGGCGCATGCGCATGCGTTTTTTACCCACAATTTAAACACTTATCATAATTTTGAAAATTTCTATAGATATAATTTTAAGATAATAGATATAATTGATAGATATAATATAATTTTAAGTTACACACACACACACACAGGCAATATTTTCTGAAGTCATTTTCGGCTTTCATGGGGTGTGAAACGTGAAGATATCGCTAAATTTTTTGATTCCGACAAATTTACAGACAAAAGTCTGATTTTAATTAATATAGATTAAAAATGTAGGAAAGAACGGATCTTTTTATTAGATTGAGGCGAAAAGTGAATTTAATGCTTTTGCGCATTACAAGATTTTTTTTTTTTTTTTTTTTTTTTTTTTTTTTTTAAATCTCATGTATGATCGTTTTTCAAGTTGAAATTTTTGCCAAGCACCTTTAAAAATGCGATTTTAATAAATAGTAATAAAATACTTTGGGCTTTGAATTTCAAATCTCTTTTTTTAATTGACTTCAAAATAAAATTAAGAACCGACAAATTACTTTAATTATTTACAAATATTTAATATGAATATTTTGTTAGATGTGTTGATGTTGAAGATCGGTTATTACATCTTTATAAATAGTTTTAAATGTATTGGAACTTCACAGTTTTTATGACGTTAAAAAAATGTATTGCTGTATCATATTAAGGACCCTTTTTCATTTATGTATAAAAGCACTGAAATAAAAATTATTTTAGTGATGTCAGTTTTAAAGGTTGTTATAGAATTTTTACTTTCAAATCTTATAATTTTCGTACTTCTCATTAGACATAACTATGTTTCATGTTTTAAAAGAAAAAGATTATTCAATTGCATAAAGAAAAGTAAAATTTGGACGTTGTGTAAGTGTTGTTATTTATTTTATTTTTTATTTTTTAAATATGTAATATTCTAAATTTTCCTTTCTCTAAAAAATGCGTAACAAAACTGCAATTGTTACATTTAATTAAAGATTTTATTTTTATTTTATTTTTAATAGTTTTGTATATGATCTATAAATTCAATACGATACTTATACTATACTAAATATTTTGTAATTAAACCTACATAACACAATTAAACGTGTATTTGGAACCACAAAAAAAAAAAAAAAAAAAAAAAAAAAAAAACATCCATTCGCGACGAATGAAACTTTACACTTGTTAGTTTGTTGTTAAAAATGTTGTATCTAAATTCATTATGTTTAAAAAGAGAGAAAGGAATACAAACACAGAGTTTTAAAGTTTATTTATTTATTTATTTTATTTTATTTTTGTAACATTTTAATTTAGTTTTTAGTTTTTTTAAAACACTAAAATTGCAAGAAGAGATTTTCTTAACTATACAACATGTAATTTGTTTGAATTGTGAGGAATAAATTGTTTATTATAATAATAAATTTAATAAATCATTACAAAAATTTTATGTTCAGAAACTTTAGTTAATTTTAAATGTCACTATTGTGAATTAATTACTTTGCTACTTAACTATTTCTGAATGCAGTACTTTAAAATTCTTAATTGTTTCCAAACACTGGATTTTAATTTCTGAGCTTTTCTCAAACGCAGATTTTTTTTTTCTCTCTCTCAAGTGTTTCCAAAGACTAATTTGCACCTGTACACCTATTTCTAATTAGGATAAGCAGATGCACAATTACCAGAATTTTATAAACAGTGATTACTATTTACGTCGGTGGAACGGCAACTTAATTTATCAACTAACAGCGCTTTGGTTGCTCAGATCGTCTTCATGAAATATCAGGCGTGTCTTCGTATTAAACATTAAGATAAATTATTCTGCCTTATTGATATTATTTGTACAGCTACTATTTTTACCTGTCACCCATGAATCATCTATCTAATCCTATTTTCCTTTTCTGTCATTTACGATCCATTTCATGTTGTTCTGTATGTCTTCTTTAAGCTGATCTTATCGGGTTTTCCAATCCGCCATATTATCAGTTTGTTGTCATAATATGACGTTCCAAAGTTTGTGTGAATATCCCTAAGTTATTTTTATCCGTAAGGCTGTTAATTTTATTCTTTTTCACAACTTGTCTAAAAAAATAAGTACTAGTTTAGGTTATTATGCCTACATACAAAGCAATAAATAAAATAAATAACTCAAAGCCAGTTTTATGTGGGAGGAAAAAAAAGGGGGGGGGGGGCTTAATGCACAAAATTTTCTGAAAGGCAATCATAAATAAATAAATAATAATAATAAAGTTTAAAAGCCTTATTTTTTTACATCTTTGCTATGTGACATTAAAAATAATTTAGAAATAAAATAATAATAAATAAATTTTATATTTCTTTCCCCCATTTTTTTTTTTTTTTAATCTGTTATTTCAATATTATTTACAAATACTTTTTTTTTTTTTAATTCATGAGTCATGCAACATGACGTATGTTTCTGTTCTGTTATCTCAGTTGTTAGATTCATTTCGAATTACTATGACTTCCTGGCTTTCTCTTCATTTTCTTCCACCTCCTCCTTTTTTAACTTTCAGTCTGTTATATTGTATTATTGGGCCTTCTGAAAAGTAAGGCTGCTTATTTAGGAAGTGTTACACATAATTTTAGCAAAATATACTTTATTTCTTAATTCGTCGCTTAATCGCATCTTTATATATCACCAATTGCCATATTATCTTTCATCCAACTTTGCAGCTGTTCCATTTCCTCACAACGATAAATCAACAATTATAGTCTTGCCGGTTGAGAGTACATCATATGTGATATCGAAAATCAAATATTCAAAATTTCATATTCTCTCAAATTTAATTCAATTCCCATCTTTATGAAGAGCTATTCCAAAAACATAGCATTTAAAATCAAGTCTTTGCGGCTTCTCAGCTAGCAAAATATCTAATTTAATCTCTCTCTGTTTCTTGCAATGAATAAATAACAAAAAAAAAAAAAAAAAAAAAAAAAAAGAGAGAGAATCGCGTCTTTTTTATTATTTTTTTTTTAATTTATTGCAAGAATTAGAGAGAGATTAAATTAGATATTGAGAAATATGTGATATCGAAAATCACATATTCAAAATTACATATTATCTCTCAAAATTTAATTCAATTCCCATATTTATGAAGAGCGGTTCTAAAAACTTTTATAACATTTAAAATCAAGTCTTCGCGGTTTCTCAGCTGGCGAAATATCATATTTATTTAATCTCTCTCTGTTTCTTGCAATAATAATAAATAAATAAATAAATGAAATAAGAGAAGAGGCGATTCTCTTACAATGAGCTGGGATAGTCAATCTTTTCATCTCAGTAAAATAAAATAGAATAAGTTTTCGCTGACGTTATCATTTTTGGCAAAAAAAAAAGATGTGCTCTTGAAAAGGAAATTATGCAGTTTCAGGGTGGCGACAATCAGAGAAAACAGGGAAATCATGGAAAAATCAGGGTACTTTATCAATCTGGAAAAATCAGGGAATTTTGTAAAAACACCTAAAATTCATGGAAATTTTCGTTTTTGTCTAGCAAGCGTAACTGAAAGATCACCAAACAGGTGTTATTTTAACCGTGATTGCACAGGATTGGCTGCTTTCTAGTTAAATATCACCAAGTTAGCATTTAAAAAGAAAAAAAAAAGTACAACAACTTGAGGAATAATTTTATGTCTTGATCTTAATATGTTGCGCAGTTAAAATGAGTCATATTTTTATAATTTTTTTAATTTCTCCAAAATTTTTAATTTTTCATGTTATTTTCCGTTTTGTAAGTGAACAAAGAAAGAAATCGAAAGATTGAGATATTTTTGCCCATCAGTATAGTTTTTTGAATTGCAGTGGTTTAGTAAGCATGTTACACAAGAGGGTGTGTCATACACAAAATTTTGGAATGTATGTAATAGGTAACAAAAATCATGGAAATCTGTCAGAATTAGTCATGGAAATCATGGGAAAATCATGGAACTTCTTTCCTGAATTTCTGTAGCCACCCTGAGTTTCTGTCGGCTCAAAGTCTTGTGAAACCATGTACCTAAGTATAAACTACTATTATGAATAAAATTGTTGTGGTTAGATTATCATAACGTACTCTTTTGTTCCTGGGATCTTTCAAACGTAAGTTTTGGCTAAAATTAGAGTCGCCAATATATAAAATATATATATACTGATTACAGCGTAACTGGAAAATTGGGTGTTGCTCTTGGTTACTTTGAGATTTAAGTTTGGCGATCATATTGCAGAGACTCCAACATACTAATTAATATTCCGTAGTATTGTTAGCCCCGCCCTTTTTTTTTCACACCAGTATCATTTTAGAGTATTTTTCTTCTTATTTAATCGTAATTGAATTTGGAGACTATTACTCTAAAAATTTACTGGTGTGTGAAAAAGGGCGTGACTAACAACACTACGGAATATCAATTAGGATATTGGAGTCTCTGATATTGTGGTTCTTGATGAGAAGGAACTGAGCCAAACTTTGATCACTTTATTTTCGACTTCTCAGATGTAAGGATTCTTCGCAATTTTTTTCCCCCTCTGTACTCCCCGTGTCCTTGTCCTCTTTCTTAAAGAATAACTTTGTATCATGATGCTTTTTAAAATGTTTTCTTAGTCAAGCTGTTATTATATAATACTGCAATATTTTTGTCAAGAATTAAAAGTAAATAAAATATTTGAAGTCAGCAAGTTCAACTGGGTTTATTGTATCTCAACGCAACTGCGGCCATTTTCATGAAAGGATATTGAACGTTTCTTATTATACTTTTGTAGTATCTCTTTTCATCAACAAACTGAATTTATGAAGCAAAAATTATATCTACGTTTAAACAATATATCTAAGCAGAGCAGGAAACTATACAACATCATAGTTCATTATGAGGAATGGCCTACCAGACACACAATAGCACTTTTCTCAGGTGCAAATTAGGTTTTAGTATTGCGGCTAGTTTTTCACTAGAAGAGAGCCATTGCTATTTGTACCTAAGAGTAACATATCGGATCCATTTTTTTTTTTTTTTTTTTTGAGTTGCAGTTTATTGAAAGCCGTTATTTGTTGTCATCCAATTGGTACATTAATTCCCCTTCTGTGGATATGTTGCTTATTTGATGAAAGTGTACGTTTACAGTAAACTTGATGAGTAGTGTCTACGTATCAATTCTAAATTGGTTAAACGAGAATATGTCTCAGTTCCATGGATCGTCCAGAACAATGGATATCTGACAGCTCAAATATACCAGACTTGAATTTGGTGAACAGACGTTGTCATTTAACGACATACAAGAAATTAGAACAAACATTGTTCATGTTCTTGGTTGCTGAAGTTGCATTATTTCTTCTGCGAAATTCATACAACATGCAATGACGAAAATGATTTTCTTTAGTTTTACTGTTATTCATATTGGCAAAGAACTTAAAGCAAAAAATATTTGTTACTCATTTGAAAATCTAAGGATTAGAAGATATATCATTAACAATTTGAGGGAAAACACGCAAAACTTAAACAAAAACTTAGGTGTCAAACACACCTAACATTTAGGGAGAAAAATTACTTTCCAGAAGATCCAGTATTTACACATTTACTTGCCACATTGTCTTGAATTACCCACTATAAGCATGTTCCTATTTATCTTTCATTTTCTGTTATCATAAGGAGTTGTGATATCTTTTTCAAATTGCATGGCTTCTTAGCTGATCTTACCCGGCTTTTTAACCCACCATATTATCCATTTGTTGTCGTCACTGTATGCCGTTCAAAAAAATTGTGTGATTACTCCTATCACAACCCATCATTTATTATCACTTTTGACAATTTGTTTAAGAAATTACTACAACTTAGGTTATTGCAATCTTTTAAATGTGACTCTTCACAAATTATACAAAAATTTATATATATAATATAAATTTAAAAAATTTTTAGACTAACCGAGAAAAAATTATTCTTGTATAAATTCACACGATGTCTGTAATAGTTTTAACACCCCTATTTGTACAATCCTTTTAACTAAATTAAAAAAAAAAAAAAAAAAAAAAAAAAAAAAATCCAAATAAATAAAATAATAACAACATAGAAGAAATTAAAAAAAAAATATATTGAATTTTCTTTTATTAAATTTAAGTAGTTTTGCAGAAATTATAAATAACATTATTGTTTTATTTTAAAGTATATGTATGCAAATTTTTATTATTATAAGATATAAATTTATTAAAAAGTTTTATAACGTTTATCACATTTTTAACCCATCACACCATTCATCTCAATTCTCATCTTATATTATTTTAAAAAATCTGAACAGTTCCTTCATAACTTATTATTTATTACTCTTCTTTATAATTTGTTTAAGAAATCACTATTTAGGTTACTCTAATCTTTTGAAAATAATTTTTCTCAAATAATTCAAAATTGTGCCTTTGTTATTAATAAACAAATAAATTATAATTGAATATATATATAAAGACTGAATGAGATTTTTTTTTTCTTTCTAAATTTATGTAATGTCTATTACGTAAATTTAGAAAGAAAAATGATCGAATAAAGAAATAAAAGATCGGATAATAAATAAAAATGACAAAGAAATCGGATGTTTAAAAGTTACTATTTTAAACATCTGATTTTTATACGTGAGATTCATGATTGTGAAATGAATTGTTAAGTTGGGGGGGGGGGGGACTGTATATATTTTTAAATTTTAATCTGTCATTTTGATATTATTTTACAAATCTACTACTGTCACCCGTTACCCATGAGTCACCTATCAAGTAGCACGTTTCTTTTTCTGTCCTCTCATGAGTTATGATAGATTTCAAAGTTGCATGACTTCTTAGCTGATCTTATCTGACTCTTTAATCCGTCATATCATCGTTTTGTTGTCATTTAATGTCATCCTAAAAAAGTTATATCTGAGATGTTTTAATACGTTTCGGTAAATGCAATTTTTCAGAACTTGTCAAAAGAACAACAACTATGATTTAAGACTTTTTTTTTTTTTTTTTACTGTGGTGGTACAATACGGTAGCTTTTACGTGTAAAAGGAGATTTTCAGATATTGAAGGGTTGCCCGAAATACTTATATTCATTAAGAAATAATATTAC
>OZ005652.1:180146495-180182136 GCA_963930645.1 Salticus scenicus
TAAACGTGTTAGCATTGTTGCACCTATGATTCTAGCACACGTGATAGCAAACCGGCTATAAGTTATTATCATCTAGTCCATTTTAATATTGATAAATGAAAATGGAAATAAAAACGTAAAAGAAAACAATTTCTAAACAAAGATTTATGTGAGTGCGTTCTTATGATGTCCAAAATGTAAAAGAATATTGTCGACTAAGTGTCTGCATCCCTTTTTATCACAATTTTTTAAACTGTGGCGCGTTGACAGTTTAGCATTATTACTGAAGAGTACAAATGAAGTCTAAGACAAGTTGCTATACCTTAGAACACTTTATTCATTGTGTATGCTTCTGCTTCACATGAAACAGGGGAACGCGCTTTAGAAGCGCCGAAAAGATATTTTTTCACAAAGTATATACATGTGTTTTACAAATGTACAAAAGAAGAATCGGGATAACAATAGTATACTAAATAGAACTTCAGTAGTATTTATCTATTATTCAACACTTAATAAATAAATCTTTTATTAACACAGAGTTGGTATTTTGGATTCTGTAATAATTCATGAAAGGATGGACTTTGTTAAAAAATTCTAGTGATTTTCTGATTTCAGTTTGATTATTATTATTACTATTATTTTCTATTCAAAATCAAAATAATTGACTAAAACTAATCGAAATAAAATAGTAAGTGAAATTGAAAATCTTCCTAACTGAGAAGCAGCTATGAAAACTTTATATATTTAACGTAACAGTACAAAACACGTTATCTAAATCTTATTTGATTTGTTGCCATTCTTTGTGTTTTGGACTTTAAAATGAAAGAATGGAAGAAAAGAAAAATAGCAGCAAACTAAAGGCATACATTACTAAACATTTAGATTATTTGTATTTTTGGAATTGACTGAATATGTAAAATCTCAAAATAACATCATTTAGACTCAAATAATAATAAATAAATAAAAGGAGTTATACGCTGTTAAAAATTTCAACGGAAAATTTTGTGTAATCTGTTATCTTAAGTGTTACGTAAAATTATAGCGAAAAATAAACGGAGATGTTAAAAAACTTATTTTATACATTCATTTTAATAACTAATATTAATTTAATTAATTATTGGAGAGAATATATTTCGGACTTGGAATGCTTTTTCTAAAGTAGAAGCAGTCATTTTTAATTTTAATTAAATAATAAAATTACGTAAAAATACAGAATAAAGATTGAGAATCTCGATTATTCCATTTTAACTAAGAATTACTGTACATTTACAGAGACTCTGGATAAACATTAAATTTACAGAAATTTTTAACGGTGCAGGTTTTATGAACTAAAATACTTTGTTTATAAATATAATTGTTGCCACAAAATCTTTTAACTTTCTGTGCGCTTAGGGACACAAATACAAACTTTGTTAATTAAAAGTATATTTTTCGGTCTCCGATTAATTTATACGTTAAAAGAAAAATTGAGTATATATATTTCTTTTTTCTATTGATAAAAAAAAAAATAATAATAATAATCAAAACAAGGAATCAAAAACATTAAATAGCAAGGTATCATCAGCAATATTATGTAAAAATATGCGAATAGTTACAATGGGAATTATGCTGAAGCTACGGATTAAAATGTTAGAAGTCATATCTTTCATTACGGTCTGTGCAATGAGGTTTCACTGTAAAAAATATCTGTAAATTTATGCAGTGTCCTGTAAATTTACAATACTTCTTTGTTTAAAGTATGTAATCAAGATTCTCAATCTTTATTCAGTATTTTTGCCTATTTTAATTATTTAATTTATCAATATGAGAAATGTTTCTACTTTAGAAAAGCTTTCTAGTTCACATATATATTCTCGCTAGTAATACATTAAATTAATATTGGTCATTAAAATGCATGTATAAAATAGATTTTTTAACATCTCCGTCTATTTTCTCCTGTAATTTTACATAACTTAAAATATATTATTCCCAGTAGTTTCCTATTAAAGTTTTTTTAACAGTGTTGCTGCTAAAGAGAAATAGCGTTATAAAATTTCATTTAAAACAAACAAGAAAATTTAAAACTACAATCTCAGTCACTTATTAAACTAGCATGCTGTGGCTATCTCAAAAATTCTTCTATATCAGTCTTAAAAATAACTACCCGCATCTGTTAACGTGCACAGAAATTTCCTCGGCACAGATTCTCACAAAACGAATTTCAATGATGCAGTTTCGTGCAATTTTAACAATACATGCTCTGATATAGCCATCAGAAAAGTTACAGAAAGTGAATAAAAACAGCGCCACCTGTTGATTTAAATATATTCAAATTAAAGTGAGGAAAAGCAATTGATTCTAAAAAAAAAAAAAAAAAGATTAAAACTGATTTAAAAAAATAAAAAAAATTTCGCACATTTGCATGCTTGAATATTTCTTTAATTTTTCCCATTTACATGATACATTATACACAAAATTCTAAATTTTTATTTTGGGAAGAAGATATTTCTTTTCCGCTATTTCAACATCGAAATACACTTTCGTATTCAAGCAGACTGCAAGATAAAACCAGACAAGTTTCTTTTGAAGACCTTCTTCGAAAATTAGAAGCATCATCAATCAACCTTAATGACTTCCTTTGGAGGCGTTTCCGATACGGGGAGGGGAATAGAGCTGATATTGGGTTTCTTCGATTTGAAAGTTAAATTTCAAACAATTTTTTTTAATATATATTTTAAAAAAACAATTAATAAAATGTATTTACGAAAAGCAAAATTTTTTGGAGAAAGTTACTACCTTTACAGATTTTAGATTCCACAATTTGTTGATAAGTTAGACGGTAATAAAGCAACGCAAGTGTATTTTTCGTACATTTGAGCTTAAAAATGAAATATTAAAAATTAAAAAAACTAATTTTTGAAAAGTTAGTACTATTTTAATGGTTGTGAATTTTCTGCTTGTGAAAACAGAATTAAAAAAAATAAATTAGATAATGAGTAATTATAGTTACAAATTTTCCCGTAGAATAACATGGGGAAAGGCTATTTGCGAGATTAGGTATTGTCCGCTCTTAAGAAATAATATTACATAATATTTTTTAAAATTTGGTATTGATGAGCGGGAAATATCTTTTATCGCTCATCAATAAAATATTATGGATATTAATTGTTAGATACTGTTGCAGTATATGACCATTTTAATTAAAAAATATAATATGGAGTTTCTCTTTAATTACATTTAATTGGTTATTTAAAAAAAAAAAAGGGGGGGGGGAAGGGGGGTTCTGATTTGTAAGTCAAGATATAGCTATATAACAAATATATAAACAAAGCTATTTTAAATTATTTAGGATAAAGATTCTATATAAATGGTTGATTGTGGAACTCTGAAAATAATGGGAAAAAGGTAGTAGAAAATTATTAGTAAATGTTTAAATATTCGACTTATATTAAAATGTTAGTATTTGTATATAAACTTCAGTTTTAATTATCATATTAATAAATTTTCCCTATTTTATTCCATTGCTACTAAACTAATCTTAACTCGTATTACACAGTTTATAATTTTCATTGTGTATTTAATGTAATCTTCTTCCTTATTAGCCTAAAATATATAGCGAACTCAAAGTAAAATAATAATAATAATAACAATGTATTATGATGTTTTCGAATGGTGAATTAACCTAAGATTAAAAAACATTTAACCCGATCAGGTTATCGCTTTTTTTGGCACCTTGTCAGTTTATCATGGGTCGCTGAAGACCCGAGCAATGTTAGAACACGTTATTTTTAATGAAAAAAATCTGATAAAATTCTTGAATACTTCTACTTTAAAGGTAAACAATTAATATTGCAAAAAAAAAAAATTAAACAAATATTTTATTTTTCATCGGAAATACACCTATTTCCATAAAATGCAGGAATTTACTAAAATATTCATAACTTTTGAACAAATTGAGAAATCTGAAAAATTCAAATTGCATAATAAAATTTCAGAATGGTATTTTTACGAGAAAAATCATGGACATGATGGATAGGTATTTCTTCAATATGTGAATTCTGAGGGATGAAACAAAAGAAAAATGGCTCGGGTCTTCAATGACCCACGATAACCTGATCGGGTTAAAATTAAATAAAATGTACAACTTTTACCAGATTCAGATCAGATAAAAAAGCTATTTAAATGTTTAGATAGGAATGTAATGTTGTAGCGCTAAATTCAAACTCTTACGAATATACTAAATAGCCTATCAATATTGAGCCATCTTCCCTATCATTTAAAATAATATAGACGGCGCTGTCGCCATTCTCGGCAAAATATCTAATGATATTTTGCCGATCATTAAAGTGAATCGAAAACATTTTGTTTTCAGAAGTCAGTCAGAAGCTCGTTAGCTCTTGCTGAAAGATGTAGTCGTTTTTCATGTAAGACGCCCCTGTGGCCATGGGCCGCAGGCAGCCGCCTGTTAGAATTTATATTCGTTCTTATGTATCCTAATGTTCTGTTTACTGCGCGCGATGTATATAGTTATTGTGATTGTGCTTTATTATAATTAAAAATATTAAATAACTGAATGCCAGAGTTCGTTCTTTCAATGTTCTAAGGTGTCATTCTGTTATAATGTAATTTATTAAATATACATAATAAAGATAAATGAGATTCGGTTTAGATGGCTATATAGAATTTATTAGTATTAAGAATCGAATAAGATAAAAGTATAGTGCGTGTGTATGTGGGGGATCAGGATTAAAAAAAAAAAAAAAAAAGTCTTTAACTGTGCTTTAATGTTTAGATGTTCATTATGAAATGATATCCAATGGCTGGTATCATAATTCTTGTTGGTGTTACATTTAGGTATTCTGCTCACCAAATTTAAATTATAGAGAATTTAAAATTCTGATGTTAATCTGTTATATGTGTATGTGCCAGGGTTTGGCTAAATTTTGCCCGACCCGCCGGATTTTTTCAATAAAACCCACTTGAAAAAAATCCCAGAAAAAACCCAAGTGTGTTTTTTCAAAATCTTTATTTAAAATTTCCCTTTTATCTAACTTCTAACAAATATATAAATGTAAAAAAAATATAATTCACACTTTAATTTAACATGGACAAAGGATTTTCAAAAATATTGCAGGTGCTCAAATTACATTATGGAATAAAATCTTGAGAAAATCCCAATGAAAAATATTTTTTTTTTTTTTTTTTTTTTTTTAATAAACAAATAAAAGCAATAAAGAACAGTTGTTTGTCAGTACAAAGAAATTTGTTGCATTCATAGGGAATGGGCAATATAGATAAATGAAATTAATATATATATATATATATATATAGAAAACAATTGACAGGAAAATATATAAAAATATAAGTTTTACTGATTAGAAAAACCAACAGGAGAATTACAAACCAATGCGCAAGATTGTAGCGAAAGGAAATGCAAAACTTTGATATAGTAATATATAAATGCAGAAATATATAAACGAATGAATGAAATTAAATGTAGAAATATATGTACACAAATGAATGTAATTATACCCAAAAAAACACTGAGATCTTCATCAGGGAGGCCCCTCAGTGTAGGGGTGAATGAGAAGTTTCTGAAAGGACAGTAGCTATATGCTAATAACTATCCTTAGCCCCCAACTTCTCACCAAACAGAAAACCACCAATAACTGAAGAGAAATCAAACATACATATAATGTATAAAACTACTAAAATATTTTATAAAACCATCAAATTGTAAAAGTTATAAAACCACATCAATTCATTTAAAAATATATACAATACAAAAGAGAATTACCGAAGGTAAACAAGAAAGTATTAAAAGAAATAAAAAATACAACCTTTCAACTGGAACACAAACTATCTTCGGCCAACGGGGCTACTCGTTGGTACTTCAATATCGCCCTTAAATGAGGAAGTAAAACCAACCGAGACAGGAAAACTCTGAAAAGTCACAGTTAAAAATTGTGACGGGTAACAGTTAATTTGCAAGGTACTTTTTAGATCTTCAAGAGCATATTTTAAATCATCTTCATTATTGCAAATAGAATGAATTCTTTTAAGCTGTGCGAACATAATGTTTTTTAAAACTTTTCTACTCATATTTGAAAACCAATTAGTAAGACTATTAACTTTAAAATTAAAATCCTTTCTTTTATCATATAATCCAATTAGCCATTTATCTTCATTTCTCTTTATATTTAAATCAAGGAAAGAAAAAAAAAAAAAAATCTTGTTTAAATATTTAAATTCAGTTTTAAAAGTAATAAATTCTGCTAATGATTGTAACATCATAAATAATAACCAGAAAGTCTTAGAATATTTCAAGAATAATTCAGAAAGCATTACTTCCGTAAATACCCATGACTTTGAAAATTTGTTTGGCAGTATTCCACATAACTTGGTAATTGAAGTTTTTGAAAGCATTTATGATGAATTTGGCAGCTACTTAAATTGTGATAAAAATTATTGGACTAATCTTATAAAGTTTTGTATTTTTGAAAACGTTTTGTTTAACGGGAAAGATTACTTTTTACAGCGGAGGGGGATCCCAATGGGAACGAGTTTTTCGAGTGCTTTCGCTAATTTATTTTTATATTTTTTCGAAAAAAACTTTATAAATATTACTTTCTATAGATATATAGATGATTTAATTGTTTTTAACTGTAATTGTTTCGAAAATATTTCTAAAAAAATATATCCTAAGGAATTGGTTTTGAACCGTACAGATACCGATAAAATTTCTTTCCTTGATTTAAATATAAAGAGAAATGAAGATAAATGGCTAATTGGATTATATGATAAAAGAAAGGATTTTAATTTTAAAGTTAATAGTCTTACTAATTGGTTTTCAAATATGAGTAGAAAAGTTTTAAAAAACATTATGTTCGCACAGCTTAAAAGAATTCATTCTATTTGCATTAATGAAGATGATTTAAAATATGCTCTTGAAGATCTAAAAAGTACCTTGCAAATTAACTGTTACCCGTCACAATTTTTAACTGTGACTTTTCAGAGTTTTCCTGTCTCGGTTGGTTCTACTTCCTCATTTAAGGGCGATATTGAAGTACCAACGAGTAGCCCCGTTGGCCGAAGATAGTTTGTGTTCCAGTTGAAAGGTTGTAATTTTTATTTCTTTTAATACTTTCTTGTTTACCTTCGGTAATTCTCTTTTGTATTGTATATATTTTTAAATGAATTGATGTGGTTTTATAACTTTTACAATTTGATGGTTTTATAAAATATTTTAGTAGTTTTATACATTATATGTATGTTTGATTTCTCTTCAGTTATTGGTGGTTTTCTGTTTGGTGAGAAGTTGGGGGCTAAGGATAGTTATTAGCATATAGCTACTGTCTTTTCAGAAACTTCTCATTCACCCCTACACTGAGGGGCCTCCCTGATGAAGATCTCAGTGTTTTTTGGGGTATAATTACATTCATTTGTGTACATATATTTCTACATTTAATTTCATTCATTCGTTTATATATTTCTGCATTTATATATATATATATATATATATATATATATATATATATATCTGAAATTGTTAACAGTGAAATGCTAATATGTAATAGAAGAGCAATAATTCAAAACATCTGATGAAAATGTATTGAATATGGAAATAAAGCAACATTAAATAACTATTTAATCTTTTTTATTTTTTGTAAAGACCAGATAAACAGAATTTTAGAATATTTATAGCATAAGCTTAATTTAAAAGAAAAAAAAATTCTTTTAACTTAATAATAATAAAAAAAGATTTTATAAATTAAAAAATTAAATTTTTTAAAATTTGATTTTAATGTATAATTAACATTTGATTTTTAAAAATTATCTTATTAATATATTTCATATTAAAAAAAGAAGAAAAAATGTATTTCTCACTCAAACCAAGAAAAAACCCAGATAAAACTCATAAAACCCAGGAAAAACCCGATAAAACACAAAAAACGCTGATAAAACCCGATAAAACCCACTGGGCTGAGTTTTTTCTGGGGGAAAAAAAAAAAAAAAAACTTGTTTTTTCCAATTCTGAATGTGCGTACAATTTTTGAATCGCATTGCAAAAAAAAAAAAAAAAAAAAAAAAAAAAAAATCAATTCAAACGTTTATTTATTAACTAGCCGCCTTCGGCGACCAGCTGGTTCGCGATCCCTGAAAAATCCGACTTTACGAAACTCCCGCTCGGTGGCGCCTGCGGCGCCTTTTCCCGTATCAGGTCTAATAACAGCTTATTGATATATCGTGAAAATAGCTTATCTAAATCGCAGTAAACTGCCGTGCGGTAGCGCCTTCGGCGCTGATATTTCAAATTTCTAACTTTAGCTAAGTCCCGCTCGGTGGCGCCTGCGGCGCCTTATCCCCGTTTTAGAATTTACAACACCTTCCTCGCTCATTGGAATTTGAAATATTGAAATTTTAAAATACAGCAGCGCCATCTGGCGGTAGAAATTTCTGTAATATATTGTTCAATTCCAAATCAACAAAGCTTTCAAATGATGTATTACTTATGAAAATATTTTAATTAGTAGCTGAGATACAAAAGAAAACCTAAAAAGGAAACCTTAAAACGTGTAAATCGGGTAAAATCTCGAATAATACTTTCGATAATATAAAAGAACTTTAAAATATCTTTCGAATGATGTATTAAAAATTATATAATCTTAATTAGAATTTGAAATATTGAAATTTTAAAATATTTCAGCGCCATCTGGCGGTAGAAATTTCTGTAATCTACTGTTCAATTCCAAATCAACAAAGCTTTCAAATGATGTATTACTTATGAAATTATTTTAATTAGAAGCTGGGATTAAAAAGAAAACCAAATACCTTGCCTTAAAATCTTAATATGCCAACCAATTTCAAACGCTGCAACTCTTTTTTTTTTTTTTTGCCTTTTTTCCCTGTCCCTCAAGCCCTCCCTAATAATCGTACTCTTTCAAAAATATTCACAATCGAATTATCGGGCATTAAAACTACATACTACGAAATTTCGACTACTGCAAATACTGCAAAAAAATAAAAGAAGACAATCTTTTTCCAATAAATATGTCATTTTTTTAATTATTCATATATTTTCATGAAAATTGAACAGTAGCTTTATAATATGCTGTCTAGGCCGAATATTAATTTAAATGTAACGTGAATGAAAATTTGAAAAAAATTGAAAATTGCAATTTTTCCCCCCAGTATAAAACACATGATATCTTAATTGATTACAACCATTTCCGTTTTCATCACAGACATCACAGACAGTTGTCTCGTATGTGTTTTGTTTCCGATCGAGACCGCTTAGAAAATCGTCTGCCTTTTTGCAACTAAATTTCATAGTTTAGTTAATTTTAAAAAACCTAATTGACGTATCGATAAGCCGCTTGCACTCTTAGATTCGGAAAAAATTCCCCTTTCATTTGGTACCAAATTCGTAATGATCGGACTAATATTTCTAATTTATTTTCCATTTTTTCTGCTTTTAACTCCGTTAAAATATCTACTTTTATGCAATCTCGGTGAATTCTGAGTCATTGAGATCGCTTTTTGATTAAGACATAGGTCTACATTTTAATTAATATCTCCGCAACTAATTAAAATTTTTAAATTCTGTTTTGACTATCCCCTCGGGCAGGCTTCTGAGCACCCGTATGTCAAATTTTGTAGTTCTGCGTTCAGTAGGGGCTGAACGTATAGATGCTCAGACAGACAGACAGACAGACAGACAGACAGAGAGACAGACATCTTCTTTTATTATTATAGATTGGCAAAATTTCGTCGATTGCGAATATGTTGCACGTCAAATCAAGTAGATTTTTATATAATTTTTTGAAGCAAAGTATGCGACAATTGGGCGCTGAAGTAGAATTTGAAGTTGCATTTTAATACAAGGTAAAAGAAAGCTGACTTATGACCATCTGCATTCTCAAAAATAAAAGAAAGTAGAAAATGAATATTGAAGAGCATAATATTCACCAGCAACGGGAGTTTTCATTATGTTAATAAAAGTATGAGAAAATCGCATTGGGAAACAGATACATACATAAAAACAAGGGTATATATAAAAATTGGAAAAAACACATGGAGGAATGTATCTGAATTTAAGCTATTATTCACAGGTCAAAATAGTTATTTCGTTATATTAAAAACGGCTTTTAAGATTGTATAACTTTTTATTTGTAAATTGTTTATTTGGAATGTTCACTTATCTTTTTATGAATAAGATAATTTCATGTATTATATGATAATTATTAGGTAATACATTTTTATTTTCTTTTGCGTGTTTGCATTATTTAATTACAACTTTAGCAAAGTAAATGCTCTTATTTTTGTTTTCTGTACCATTTTAAGAGTTTCTAATATTTTTTTGAAAATCCTAAGAATAAAATAAAAAGAAAACGAAAAAGATAGCAATGTTAAAAATATCAAAAATACTCAGCAAGAAATCGGCACACTGTAGTTTTGGCATATGTATCATAAGTCATAACCCATATCATCATCTGTGCAAAATAGCCAGAAGGATTAGTGCTCCAAAATATAGAAGTGGATTCAGCGCAAATCAAGAAAAATCACATTAATGTCCAACAGATCCAGATATATATGTATAACTTTTTTTTTTTTTTTTTTTAAAGGGGAAAAAAATCATTTAGAGAATGATATTATTGTACTAGTAATTAAACTCTAAGCTAACATGCTTTATAAAAATGTTTATTTTTATTTGTACAGTACTATATAAAAATGTAATAAGATTTCTTAAGCATCATTTTCTTATATTCCAAAATTCAAATATGGTTGAAACTGTTATACATATATATATATATATATATATATATATATATATATATATATATGTGTTAATTTTAACTTTACAAAACAAAGAAATGAGTAAACTATTTATTTCGTGAAGATTTAAAACTGAATTTTACTAATTTGAAGAAAATTATTGCTTAAAAACTTGCTGATATCCAGTTAAAAGTCATCAAACGTACTTGTCACTTTGGGGATTTCATTAATTTTGCTAAATGAATAAAAATATTACAACTGTCTCATTAAGTTATTTTAAATTGTACTTAAAAATATCTATAATAAAAATTGTAAAACAAACTGTCTATAAATCATATGCAGGACCATAGGACTGTCAGGAGATATTGATTGCTCTTTGGAAAAATCCAGGTGCTCTTATAGCTGTAAACTACTCCGACTTTTTAACCCTTTCGCTACCAGCGTCGCATATATGTGACGATCCGATTTTCTTACCTGAACCCGGTGTCACAAATATGTGACGGGTGTTCATTATCAGTTTATGATAGTTGTTTGCATCAAATCGTGTCGCACACAGACGGGTTATGTTATAAAACAATAAAATAGATACAGGATGTTATTGATTTTAGTTAGAACGTTATAGATACATCCCACAAAAATAAATGAAAATTTTATCATATTTAAATAGTAAGACGTCTGGGCTGTGGTGGCGGTTTTTCTCCCGAGGCTCTGGTAGCGAAAGGGTTAATAAAGTTTTCAGTAAAAATTTATCAAAATGAATCACAGAAAACTATTTAATGTGAAAACTGTTATAAAAGATTTCTAATAAAAATTACTCGGGGCTACAGTATATATCACGTTAGCTGTGAATTTTTCGATTGCCAAAAACATTTGACTAGTAATGATAAAGAAATGATTTGTGTATTTGTTGGTAAGTTAAGCTTTGGCTTTAACACTTTTATAATTCTGTATAACATGTCCTTGAAAGCGTGACCTTTAATTTTCCCTTTCTTTTCTTTACAACTGAAGAATTCATTTGAGTTTTCTCAATTTCTTTTCGATACTCAGTGATAGTGGGTTGCCTACGTTTTTTCACTGTAACAAATGCAACCCTTTAATTTTAAATCCGCCTTGTTAATGGAAACTTTTTACTTTACTCGGGGACCTTTCACCGTCCCACGCAAAGATTATTGTTTTTTAAATTGTTCTTTCATGTCAAATTATGTTTCTAGGTTGCGGTGAGTGGGTACTGCTAATTGTGTATTAGCTCTTTCAATTGTAAGATTTCTGTAAGAACACAAAGTAGAAGATATGTTTAATGACTTTTTTTTTTTATTATTGGATAATATTTCTTACCATCATTTCTTTGTCATTTGCTTTTTTTTTTTTTTTTTTTTTTAATTAGTACATTTCGCATTGTGAATATACCATAATATGCATCATTACGATTTCGAAAAAATGCCTCGTGTCAACGTAATAATAGAAGAAAGTAAAAAATTATTATTGTTATTGTTATTTTTTTCGTCTTTGTTTCATTGATATTTTAACTTTAGAAGTCCTATAAACTCTGCGATCGATTGTGCAAAACTCCAAAAATGCATATATTTTATATTACGTGAATTGTTTAATGTTTCGCACATACCTTATTGCATCAACTTCTTTAATGAATATGGATTAATCAGAGATGTAATTAATATTTTTAAAATGGTAAAGATTAGGTCTTAGCAAACTTTTAATCTGGTATTCGTGAAACATATTGTTGATTATCTAAAATTTGTAATATAGAGATAAACGAAAATCATTTGAATATCCAATGGCGTCCGGATATAACTGTTTGCTCAAGAGAATTATAAAAATTTGGTCTTTAACATTTGAAAGAATATCATAGTCTTGTTAACGATTTCTTTTTTTTTTTTTTTTTTTTGGCAAAAGTTTCTTATTTTTAATTAATGAATGAACATATTAGAAAGTTCATTTAATTATTTGAGATTCTTTAAAAAATTCAATTAACTCTTCCTCTCTTTTCCTTTTCCTATCCTTCTTTCTTTTTCCTTTTTGTTCTTTCTTTTTTCTTTTTGTTCTTATGTGTATAACGTCATATGGGTCGTTCATTGTAAAAGTGAATTATCTCCTTATAAATAGATTTTGAAATAACGAGCTTTTTGTAAATTTAAGTGTATAGAAAAAAAGGCAAACTGCAGTAAATGCTATCGATTTTTTATGTTTAATACAACTTAGAATTATAAGAACATATAAATTATGTTAAATATAATTTTAAGTAACTTAGAAACTTCATTTTTATAATAAATATATAGAAGTTATAGTTTTCTGAAAATAACAAGTAATGCCATTTATGGGATTTTAATGAAATTATTGGAGTTTCTTCACTTTTATAATGAAAGATATGACTAAATGTGATGCAATTAAGCAAATATATATATATATATATGGAGTTACACCACTTTTACAATGAGCCGTCCATATGTTAGTTAAAATAGACTATAGTTTCTTTTCTAATAAGTGAATTTACAATTTTCGATTATTTTAATTATCAATTAAAATAACAAAGCTGAATTAAAAAAAAATAAGAAAGAATCTAAACTAAATAATAATAATAATAATAAATAATAATAAATCGTTTTTATAAATTTTTGATACATAAATATTAATGCTTTACGACTGATTCGAATATTCGACATAATTTTTATATTATAGAGTTGCAATGGAAATTAATTTCAGTTTGTATAAATGTTCTTGATATACCACTAGTTAAAAAAAAAAAAAAAAAAAAGAAAGAAAGAAAGAAAATCGTATGCATATTAGCGGTTTGATTCATTAAAGCGCCTTATTCAATTAAGCAATTACTCATCTAGCCAGCGGTCATTGTAATTTATCTACTGTGGCGTAACTGACACTTATCGCAATATGTTGCGAATCCTTGTTTACCATGAAATTTACACTCCTTCTTTCTTCTAAATTAGCATCAAAATAAACTAACTAATCTTTCTGTCGGTATTCTTCTTGTCGGACAATCTTCAACAATATCATTCTTTCTTTGATTAGATCTCGCACGACATGTTTGGCCTGCTATGAAGTGAAACGTTCTTCTTCAAACAGCCATTTTTAGAAGACCAGTGTTATAATATATCTCGTTTACTCTGTAACAGTGAAAGGGAAGAAAACAAGTGAGACTGATTTGAGCCGGATGTTATGATTAGAACTTAGCTGTCATTTATTATCTATCTTTTTACCGGAAAAAATCAGTTTTCTTAAGAAAATCTGACAAATCTGAGTATTTTTAATGTATATAATTTTTCTTTTCTCCTTCAGCAGTCATGTGCCACCGGACCTGCTTGTTTGCTACTCAGTGCCTTGCAGATGGATGAAGAAAATAACTGAAGTCCGTTTTAATTTCCCAGATTTGCGTTCGGGAGCTTATTGATATCTTTTCCGTGATTTTAATTACGTCCAGGAAATAATTATGTAAATTTGTTTTCCTTTAGAGGAAAGTATTATTATTCTACTAATAGTAGTAGTAATTTAAAGAGGTGCATAACACGTATTACAAAAGTAAAAAAAAAAAAAAAAAAAAAAAAAATGCGTGTGAAATACATTGTGAAACATTATGAATACTAATTAAATAAAACATTGAATGTCTCAGACCGGAAAAGTATATTATTCTTTTTCATCATTATTAACATTTTGCAATTTCTTCCCCATTTTTCTGTTTTTGAAATATTCAAATCTAAAAATCTTTCATTTTTACCCATATTAAAACCCTGGTTTGAATTCAAAATCACCCAATAGGAAAATCTATCAGTCTTTTCAGTCATACTAATGTATGTAGGAATTTAAAAAAAAATTGTGAAATTCTAGCTGATTAGTTTAATGAGATTGGGGAGCTCTGGAGGAAAACAAAAGGAGGTGAAAAGAAGATTAATTAAATAATAATAATAATAATAAAGAATAAATAAAAAGACACTTAGAAAAAATTGGGGAATATTTTACTGTAAAATGAGTTTTGAGCTTAAAACTCTTACATGAAAAAAATATTTAATATTTCTTAAACGTGAACCAGTTATGATTAAATTTTGTCGAAACGAAACGATACAATAAGATAGTGACGTAAGGTGTTATCTGATTGGTCAACCTCCTAGACTAGCAGCCGAAATTATGCTTTGATCATTCTAGAGATTTCGGGTACAAAAATTTAATCTAATACATTTAAAATGAACATCTTCTTAAAGAAATTTAAAAAATATTAACATTTTTGTGCTGAAACATATACTTAAAATCTCGTATTTATAAGTATATATTTGAAAGAAAAGGCCAGTAAAGTTAGATCTCGCATTAAGACATTCATGATATTCGTCAGGATGGTATCAACGTCATCTATTTATCAAAATCATCTTATTAAGATACAAATTTATGAAAGCCAAAACTAATTGCATATTTTTTAGATTTTTCATTCATCAATAATAATAAAAGGAAAGGTTGAACGCAGAGGTACAAAAATTGACATACGGATGCTCAGAAGCCTTTCCGAGGGGCTCCTGAAAACAGAATTTAAAAATTTTAATTAGTTGCGGATATATTAATTAAAATGTCAATCATTAATTAGCCATTCAAATATTTTTTTTTAATTTAATTGCTGCCAAAAAAGTCTTCAGGTTCTTTTTTTTTTTTTGACATTATTTTCACGTGATTAATAGAAAATGCACATGAAAAAATGATGTTATTATGACGCTAAAATTTAAATAAAAATAATTAATATACTTTTAGACTAGCAAACCCATGCGGAATTTTCGCTGTGTATTTATTTATTTATTTTTTAACCTTTAAAATTTGAAATTTATAAGTCTTATACCAATTTTACTATCCATTTAAAATTTTAATTCACCGGAGCCAAATTATTATTAGTTTTTGTGGAATGAAATGCTAATGATACTTAAACTAAATCATTCAAAGAAAAGTTTCAAAATAAAATTCATGTTTGACGACTTAGTTTTCATATTTCCCATGACAAGACAGCTTTAATAAAGGACTCATATGGCGACTTTTAAATTTTGGCCGCCATGTTGGCGAGATCCCTTTTATTTTATTAAAAATTAAAAAGTCGCCAAGGGGAGCTATAATAAAGGTACCATGGAGACGTTTACAGATTTATTATTATCATTTATATAAACGAACCGCTATTAACTTACCATAAAGTCCTAAAACGGAGATAAGGCGCCGCAAGCGCCACCGAGCAGGACTTTGCTAAATTCAGAATTTTCAAAGATCATAACACGGTGAGTGAACAGGCTGTTTCACATATTGGAACGGAAAGAGGGCGCCACAGGCGCTACTGAGCGAAAATTTACTACGGTTAAATTTTTCAATAAAGCTATTTGCACTATAGTATGTCAGTAAGCTTTTGTAGGACCTGAAACGGGAAAAAGGCGCCACCGAGCGAGAGTTTCGTAAAGTCGGTTTTTCAAGGATCGCGAACCAGCTGGTCGCTGAAGGCCTCTAGTTATAAATAGAAAATAGAATAAATATTATTTCTTTTATTTATTTATTTCGTAAACACAATTGTTAACTGTAGAATTTCTGTTATGTATGGTAACGGGAATTTTTGTGAAATATTTGATTTTTGACAACAATAATTTAATTTCTAATAATTTTTATCTTAGCAGCAGAAAAAATTATTTTCTATAATTAAAATTAATAATGCAAAAATTAAAAATTTAAATCTCTTTTTATAAAAAAAAAAAAGGGGGGGGGGACGGAAATTTCCCAGTGATTTTATTTATGAGATTTTTTACAGAATCGTGGTGGGTATGTAGGTACTATCAGGCAGATGTTATGCGCGGGAAAGTCTAGTTATGTGCAGGAATCCAGGAATTAAGAAAAACTGGTCACCAGTAATAATTTCTGGTAGTCAGTAAAATATATCCCCCCCCCCTTTTTTTTTTTTTTTTTTTTTTTTTTTTTTAAATGTACTTGAATATAGAAATGAAAATTCTCTGCATAAAAACCAAATATTTACTAGGCTAGAATGCTACATCAAGAAAATCTGTTTAAATTTAACGTCATGAAACTGGCTTCATTATTTTCACAAACACATACACCTTCGGTATAGATACATCATTACACAGGCAATCCATTTTGCACCAGGTTGCTAAGCTTGCACAAACAGGAGCAGTGTGAACCAATTCCCTAAACGGTGCGCAAATTTACCACATATGTTGTGGTACGTGCGTGAAGAGAAGTGGTGTAAATCTATCTAATGGTATAATCATTCAAAACGTAGTGAGAGGAGCAGGAATCAAAATGGCGAGAGTTACACTACATCGAGAATGGAATAGGTGCCGGTTCTGAGACCAATTTTTTCACCAAAATATTAAAAAATAAAGAAATAAAAATAAAGAAATAAAGGTCGAGTTTTTTTAAAGTTGAAAACATAGTCGCCAGTTAAAATATATTGGTCGCCAATGGCGACCAGACGACCGTATTTCACGAGCTCTGGTTATGCGTATAAGGAGTTTGACTGTTGTTGTATAGTAAGGTATATCTTGGGATTAAATGAGATCTGGAGATATGAATGAAAATTGCCTTAATGAGAAACATGTAAATGATGGTGTACTGCATTTAAGTAAATATTTTCTGTATGGAGTTTTTAATTGTATGGTATATTGTCTTTACTGTCACTACCTAGTTTCTTCTTTTGGTCGTTGAAATGTCTTTTATTCGACTGTCTGTTTGTCTCAAGACTTTCAAACAATATCTCGCTCATAAACATTCAAAACGACGCCTCCGACGATAATCCTTCATTAATACCTTAACTTTTTCAATGAGAAGAACCGTAATGAAGGCCATCAACCTCCCATCGAAACAATGTGAGAAGATGCTGCTATCATTTTCTGATAATGAAACATAACACTGATAGAGAAACTGATCTGCAGAGCAATTTTTCAACAAACAATATATCATCTGCCTTAAAGATGATTATATCTCCAAGGACTGTCACGACAGTTAGGTTATAGGTAATACTGGGTGGAGTTTCAGAAAAAGTGTGAAAGGTTCTCTAAAACTGACTTTTAGTGTAATGCTTTGCTGAAGGTCAGGATTTAAAAAGCGATTGCAAGAAAAAAAAAAAAAAAGTAAATAAAAATACAAAAGGATTGTAATCTTAAATATTTTTACTTTCTGAAAATTCTTTCACATTTTAAATTATCTAACTTAAGTTTTAGGTTTTTCTTGCTTTTTTTCTTTTTTCTTTCGTGTTTTCCCTCATATATATTTTCTTCACTAATTAGATATTATTGCTGAATTCTATAAAATTTTCGGGTATTCATTGAAGTCTTATATCCTGTTATCTTTTTCACATGTTTTCATTTCATCTTTCTTTTGCGAGTTATCTAAATTAATTGGATTTCTGTTTATTTTATGTTTATATATACACTGCATATTCTAGGAATTCCAGAATTAGTTCTGTACGATAGGTAAAAGGCCTCAAAATTACTGGATGCATCACAGATCGTCAAGGTCAGAGGAAGCGTATGTTATTCTATGCGAATAATTGTTTATAGAATAACAGATTAACTAACTCATATTTTTAATTTCCCTTTTCACATTCTGAGAATTCACATCCATTAAATTTGTACTCGTTTTCTAAAAATTGAATTTTTTTTTCTTTATTATTTTTGAGTTTTATAAAATGAAAAATTAACAAAGTGCATTTTTCTTATTTTTAATTCCCTGTCATACTGTAGGTACCTACGAAGAATGTATACAATCGCAAAAGCTTTAGACCTTTTTTTTTTTTTTTTTTTTGAGTTTTTACTCATTTTCAGGCATGAGGAATCCGAAAATAACAAAGTTGATATGATGTCGGTCTGAAAGGTGTCTGTTAGTGGGTTAGGGTGTTAATTTGTTAGTATTTCTATACGATAACTCGAGAACAAATGGACGTAATGAAGTCAGACCAGTTTTAAAATATCACTTATGACACTGGCAAGAACTTTATTGATTTGCAACATTCTAATTTAAAAGCTTCGTGAGTTATTTGAAGTTTACGAATTTCTTAACATGGCAGAATAGGGCAAAATTTTGCTTAAATACTCATTATAAGAAATATTTTTATCGTAAAGATATCAAACTTGCTTTTAAATGTCAGTTTTGATGCAGGAATGAACATCATTAGCTATGAACATTCCACTTTGAAAATTTTGGAAGTTATTCGAAATTTACGAATTTTTTAACATAGCAGAAGATAATATTTTCATCGTAAAGATGTGAGACTACTTTTAAAATACCATTTATGTTACTAGTTTGAACATTATTGGCTACGATTATTCTAATTTCAAAATTTCATAAGTTATTCGAAATTTAAGATTTTTTTTTTTTCTTTAAACATAGCAGAATAGAGTAATTTCCACGCAAACTTACATTATGGGGGTCATTGCATTGAAAATAGCATGAAATCTAAAATACGGAATTGATTCCAATAAAATGAGCAAATTAGGATAGGGCATATTTATCGAAGTGAAAGCAGGGGTGTTTGTGTTAAGGGTTTACCCCTGATTTCAGGGTTTTTACTCTAACCCATCTGTATTTTCATATTTCTTATAAAGTTATTTTTTGCTTTCATTAGTTGTTCATTTGTTATCCAGGTGATATGTGAATGAAATGTAAAAGGATTGAGGGCTTCTGGCCTAAATAGTTTGAGTATTATTTAATATTTTGGGTTTTTTCTAATTTGAGGCTCTAATTTTCAGGGGTTTTACCTTTGAGTCACAATCACCCCTGAGTGAAAGGTTGGTAGCTAATTAGTTTGAGCATTTCAGTCTGTCACCGTGTTGAGCGCTTTCTGTCATATTCATTTCTCTTAACATGAATATAGTCTGCCTTGTCGTAGAAATTTATGATAGCAAATATTTGAAGGGGAATCAAGCAGAATCCACTTATTCGTATTAGTTTTAAATTCGGAAAATTCACAGCTGTTTAATTTGTACTCGTTATACAAAAAATATTTATTTATTTAATTTTTAGTGTTTCATTTTGTAGTTAAACTAGTTGGTATAGGTGGATTCTGTTCAATTCCTCATCATATATTATCATAAATTTCTGCTGTAAGGCAGACTGTATTCATGTTAAGAGAGATGAATAATTTAGCTCGACACGGTGGCAGACTGAAATGTACAACCTAATGGCTACAATCCTTTCAATTCGATGCATTTATTTTATCCTAATTTATTAATTAATTTTATTGAGGTAACGTTCGTGCTTTAGTTTTATACAATTTCATACTACTTTCAATGCAATGATACACCAAAATGAAATTTATGTGAAATATTGCTCTATTCTGCTGTGTTAAGAAAATCTTAAATTTCGAATTACGAAATTTTCAAATTAGAATATTTGTAGCCAATGATATTCAAATCAGTATCATAAATGATATTTTAAAAGTAGTCTGACATATTTACGATGAAGATATCCCTGAAAATGGACGTTAAATTGAAATTCTGCCCTATTCTGCCATATTAAAAAATTCGTAACTTTAAAATAATTTGCGAAATTTTCAATGTAGAATGTTCATATTTTATGATGTTCATCATAACCAGTATTAAAAAGCTGGTGTGACATCTTTACGATAAAAATATTCTTTTTAAGACACGTTTAAGGGAAATTTTGTCCTATTCTCCCATGTTAAGAAAATTGTAACTTTTGAATAGCTTTAAATATGTTTAAAATAGAATTTTTTAAAGAAAATATGTTTAAAGAAAAATAATAGTTAAAATTTTCGTCGATAGAGGGCGTTGTACCTGAGCAAGCCACAAATTTCCATGAAAAACTATATTTATTTCCTTGCAAATCTTTACAGGCATATAAATTCTATTCTGTGTTTGCTGTCACACAAACTACAGCTTGCAAACGAGTTACAACACCGCTAATTACAGCTTCAGTCGGCAATTCTTAGCTCAGGGAAAACATCTTCACCAAAAACGCTTTATCCACCAAATCAGCATCGCAAATAAAACCATGTATGCACAAATAGGAAGCAAAATAAGAAGTAAGCTGTGTTAATCGTAAAACCGTGCAATTTATAGAACTCTGATTTGCATATTTCTCGTTACACGTTCGTGCCGGGCCCTCTATCGACGAAAAATTTAACTAATTTTTTTCTTTACCAAAAAAATCTCCCTTCGGGAGAATAACTTTTCCCCAAACCACATTGAATTTTATCAATTCCTTCAGTTTTTGTGAATTTTTAAAATGTCTACTGACTTGTGGGACACCCAGTATATATAATCATACATTTTAAATTATTACACATGTTTTTTCTAATAATACTTTCCTTTGAACTTATTTTTATAGCGTATATTTCTTTATTCTTTTTCTATTTTTATTTATTTCTTTTTAAGCTATTGTATAGCTTTTATCGCGGGCTTTGAGCGCGGCGACCGAATCAGAAAATTCCGTAACGAAAAAAAAACCTAACACAGTTCGGCAGACATCGGTAGACTTCGGCTGTACGAAGCTCGCACGAATCGAGACGAGCTGCTCCGAAATCGGACGAATACGTAAGCAGCTGTTTGTGAGAAAGTATATAGGTGTATAGGTATCTATCATTTATGTGCAACAGTGAATAGCTGTACGCGTACAATTTGTGTATAAAGTGTCTTTACTATGAATAAACAAAGTGCATTTATTTGTGTATAAAGTGTTTTTAATATGAATAAACAAAGTGCATTTATTAATGAAGAAAGTGATGAAAAAATAGTGAAAGAAAATGAGTGAGTACTCTATATACATGCATTTTATTATTATCACAAATGCAGTATTTTTTAACACGCTTTTATTAGCTTCACCTGTATATATGTATGTATGTTTGTTTGTTTGTAACTTCTCTGGGAGCAAACAAAAAAATTATATTGTGAAATAAAATCTTTTTGTAAAAAATAGAACCGACTCCAAAAAGCAACTACTATTAAAAAAAAATTGTATGAAATGAAACTAAATTGCGCCAAAAAGTATAAAATAATTTCCTTCGCCAAACAACCTATAACACTACAATTAATCATAACTTTTGAAGTCGGCGCAAAATTAAATAAAATTTAATTAGTTTTTAAAGGTTTGTTTTTAGATCGGTAACAACAAATGCTGTCGTCTCGAATGATCCATTTTCATGTTTCCTTTATTATTGTATTCACTGTATACAATTGGTCCATTGGTAGCATCTACACAGAACAGTGGACATTTTTCACAATGCAGAATTTATGTTTCTACGAAGTTAGAGTTTTCTTTGCAAATTTGGTATAACTTTGATAACTATCATCCTTGGTGGCTTTTGGATTTGGCGTTGAAAACGTATTGCAAAAATATACACGCAAGATGTATATTCTCATAATACATTTTGTACGAAGTATTGTTTCATATTCTTGATTACTCTCTTAATATACCTTATCAAATTAATCATGATATCCCAAAGAAATTAGATATGTTTGCCAGATAATTTTGCGATTTTTCTTTCACCAAGGACGTCAGATACCAGCATCTTCGCCAACTTTGGCTGCTTACGAAATCTTATTTGTTTTCTTGAATCAAAATAGTTTTGGGCTGCGTTTTGCAGGTGACAATGTGAGATGTGTAGTTTGAATAGGATTCGATTTTTGTATTAAATAAAGGTATCAATTTTTATTTAATTTTGCGCCGACTTCAAAAGTTATGATTAATTGTAGTGTTATAGGTTGTTTGGCGAAGGAAATTATTTTATACTTTTTGGCGCAATTTAGTTTCATTTCATACAATTTTTTGAAGTCGGTTAAAAAATATACTTCCCCTTCGTGAACGGAAACTCGCGTAAATACGGGCTAGGACCCCTTAGAAAGACCCCCACGGAGGGCATTCCCCCTATAGGCCTAGGACACTTAAGGAGTCAATCGGCCATAATCCTACAACCAACCAACCAACCAATCCCCTTCGTGAACGATATGGCGTAGAGGTAAGGCGCCGCGCTACGAACCTAAAGGTCCAGTGTTCGATCCCCGTCAGGGGAAATTTTTTAAAAATGGTTTTTGTTAATTCTAAGTTATTTTAATTAAAGATTTAAATGTATGTAAATATTACGGTGTATCACTCACACGATTTTCTCTTACCCTGAATCTTAATACTAAGATAGATATTTTGTGCTTTTTAGTTCACATTTCTATAAAAGCGTGTTCTTTAATTTTTTAAAACTATAATATATATATATATATATATATTTTAACTCTGTTTGAATTTATATATAATACTGCTATAAAAATAACCTAAATTTTTTATATTAAAATGAGCGATCTTAAAAGTAGCCCTCTTTTATACACACAAACACACACACACACACACACACACACATATATAGTTTAAATTTTCAATTTAGATTCTCAATATGTATATATATATATATATATATATATTCATTCTTCATCTATATATATATAAAAGAGCAGAGTCTGTCTGTCTGTGTGTGTGCCTGTGTGTCTGTCCGCTATAGAAACCTAGGCCGTTTCACCGAGCGGGACCAAATTGGGCAAGGTTAATATTTACGACCCAGAAAGACAACGCCGCAAGCGATTTTACAAAATTCGCCCCCCAAGGGGGGGGGATGGGGGCAAAACGTAATTTCACAAAATCCTTCATTTCTCAAACAAAAAAACAGATATCCGTACAATTTTTGCTTTAAAGTATAGCTAATAGAAATGTCTGAAAATCGGTTTCTGGAATTTTTGAAATTCGGTCCCCAAGGGGGGCGCGGGGGGGGGGGGGGGGGGAACGTGATTTCACATGCGTCAAACGTGATTTCGCATAATCCTATATATCTCAAAAAATAGAGTTAGATCATTCAAATTTGGTACATCGAGGTTTTCGATACCTACAAATCGATTGCGGATATTTTTGATATATTCTCATTGCGGATACATTCTCATTTATTCAATAAGAAAAAAATTTGTTTTCTTATCGGTCATCACGCTCAAAAAGTGTAACTTGAATTAATATCAAAGAAAAAACTTGAATTAATATCAAAGAAAAAAAAAAATACTGCATAAATAAATTAAATAAATAATTATAATTGCATAAGTTGATAAAAAATGCTATGCAATAGCTTTACCGCGGCAGTCCTCGAGTGCCACACGTATTTTTTGTTTGTTTCTTTATTATTTCTTTATTTCTTTTCTTTCTTTCTTTCTTTTTTTTTCTTTTTTTTTTTTTTTTTCTTTTTTTTTTTTTTTGTGTGTGTGTGTGGTCAGAATACTTTTGATTACAAATAACTTATCTTAAAAAGAATCAAAGTCAGTCCATCTATTTTTGTAAAATAAATATATACGAAATTGAAATTTTTAGTTCCGCACACTTATACGTTATGTTTAATAAATGTTTTTATACACTTCTATGTGAAGCAAAGACATAGTTCCGTTGTTATACGATTAAAATTCCCCATTTATAGCTGCTTCCAAGTTGATTTACTTTATGTGCTGAGAAATAATATAAATATTTATAAATATTTATTTTCTGTACAAAGAAGTAAGTAATGGATTCGTAAAATTTTTCTACTTCCGGTTTTTGACGGATTTACGCATTTTTAAATGTCTGTAACACGATATGACCATTTTTAGAAAATTTCTTGTCTATCTGTGTGTGTGTCCAAAATTTTGTAAACACTGTATCTTAGAAACAAATGGGCAAAATTTGATATAAGTTAATATTTGGTTGTATCTTAGCGTTGGTTGGTGATTGGTTAGCTTTTAGCGCTTGTTGCTCAGTAGATGGCGTTGTCGTATCTTTTTTTTTTTTTTTTTCGAAATTTCTAATATTTCAACGAAGGACAAAATTTCGCATTAAGGGCCCGCTTCACTCATCGTCGCCGGAAGCCCAAGCCAGTGCTATTCTATGGGAAATTTTCTTTACTTATAACTCATTAACTAATACATATTTTTATATCCTTTTTTCACATTCAGAAAATTCACAACTGTTAAATTGACTGGCCTTTTTTAAAAATGTTTTTTTTTTTTTTTTTTTTTTTTTTTTTTTTTTAATATTTTCTTTTGAAGCTGTAAAATACAAAATTCCAATATGTGAAATTTTTCAATTTTTCAATTAAAAAATAAATAAATAAATAAATAAATAAATTAAAAAAAAAAAAAAAAAAAAAAAAAAAACATTTTTAAAAAAGGTCCGTCAATTTAACAGTTGGAAATGTTCTGAATGTGAAAACAGAATTAAAAAATATGTTTTAGTTAATGAGTTATAAATATAAAAAAAATTCCCATAGAATAACATTGGCTCCAGCGTCCGGGCGACGCGTCGGTTAGTGAAGAGGGCCATTAATGTTAACAACGAGGATTATTTTATAATTAAACATTGTGGAATTGAAATACACTCTATTACAAAAAAAAAAAAAAAAAAAAAAAAAAAAAAAAAATCGATCCACCAAGAAGGTTGGTTGGTTGGTTGTAGGATTTAAGGCCGATTGACTCCTGATGTGTCCTAGGCCAAGAGGGGGAATGCCCTCCGTGGGGGTCTTTCTAAGGGGTCCTAGCCCGTATTTACGCAAGTTTCGGAGGAAACCACGGAAAACTCCGAACAGCTAGGTCGATGAGCGCGACCTGGGATCGAACCCGGCACCTCCCATCTACCAGCTTTGAGCGCAGAACCGCTCGGCCGCTGGTGGGCTCCACCAAGAAGGAGTAATGCAAATTGGACACAAATTGGCATGCATACAGGTTTTGATGGAAAAATGCAAAATTAAAGTTTGGATGCCATTGAATAAACATGTGACGCTGCAGCGCATCTTAACTGCGCAACTGGCAAAATATTAAAAAAGAGAATTTTCTATTCCAGGTCATAAATTCTTTGAGAATTTTATTCCATCTACTCAGATAGACAGTGCGCGAACAATATGCGCAAATATCAGCATTTAAGAGAGGAGATTAGTCGGGCTCAAAGAAGCCTGTTGGTTTAATCGGCGAATTGTTCAACATTTGGACAGGAGCGATGCCACTATTAGATGATGTTGGCAGAAATGGGTGAATCGTGACCAAACATAGCGTCAAGAAGGAAATGGCCGTCTAAAGAGAGGACAGAACGTGAGATCCTATGAATTGTCAGAACGGTACACTAAGCCCCAGATTCATCATTATTATCGATTCTACGTGCATCTAGTACTTCAGTGATTTCAAAGACCATTAATAGGCGGCTCAGAGAAAGGGGGTTGAGCTCACGGAACCCTTTTCACTCACTACTATTAAACTATGTACACCGACACGACAAGCCCAATTCCAGTAATGTCGGGCACGCGAATTTGGAAAATGCCTACTCCTCAGAACCTTGGCGAGAAAATTCTTGGCGCACAACATATTTTAAGGGAAAAATATGAAAATGTGGAAACTAATCATTGATTGAATCAAACCTGTCAGAATGAATCAAGAATGAATGAATCATCGATTCATATCCACCGTACTTGCATTCGTATCATAGAATAAAAATAAAACATTTTGTTTAATAAAAAAAATAATTTTCTTCACATTTAATTGAATGAAAAGCGATTATTTTACAGAAGACATTTTTTTTTTTCTTTTGTGTTTAAAATGTGCTAAATAAAAATACAAGTTTATTACAGATAACTTTTTTTACCAATATGTAAACGTATCATAATAAATTTCTCCACTAATTTATTAACTTTATCATTCAATATTTTTCGTTATTCAATATAAATTATTTTTATTCAAATAAATTAATTTATACTTTTACATATTTCTTCTGAAGTATTCTTTCTTTCTGTTTCATTTTCGTAAAGGGAAAAAAAAATGTAATCCTTGGTAAAGCAATGATGTACTTAAGTAATTACTAACATAAGTACTTAAGTAAAATGTTTGTTAGGTAATATTAATTTTGATTAATGCAGAGTTTTTTTTCTTTGCCTAACTCTGAAATTAAGTATAGCATGCACAGTTTTATTTATTGATTAATTTTTAAAATAGCAACACATTGATTTTATTCTATTTACTTATTTAGATTAATAAATAAATAAGGCTCACTTTCTAAAAATTTAACTAATTCAAATGTTTGTGCAGGTATAGATTATTGATTACATTGATAATATGATTAATTGCATGTATTATAATCTCTTCCTTTGAATGAAATTTTTAATTATTTTTATGTAAATGATTTTTAACTCAATTTATTTCAGTAATAATCTTGCTTTAGTAAAAATGAACTATGTCCAAACATTTAAAGGTATTTATATAATCTTAATATATATATATATATATATATATATATATATATATCTAATATATAAAATTCTCGTGTCACAGTGTTTGTTACCATACTCCTCCAAAACGGCTTAACCTATTTTAATATAATTTTGTATGTACATTCGGTAGGTCTGCGAATAGGTTTTTATCTATTAATGAAAGTTGTAACTTAATTAGTTCTTTCTTAATTAATTTTTAACCAACTCTTTCAACAACTTTTCTACCTAGATGGCGTGAGTTGTCTGTTGGATGTATGGATGTTTGTTATTCAATCACGTCACAACGGTTAAACGGATCTGGATAAAATTTGGTACCGAGATAGATAATAATCTGGAATAGGACATATGCTACTATTTAGGATCTGGATAAAATTTGGTACCGAGATAGATAATAATCTGAAATAGGACATATGCTACTATTTGATTAGATTTTTTAAAATTAATTAAAATATGAAAATAATAAACTAGTAATTACCTTAATATAAGCCATTTAAATTTTTAATTGTTGCCAAAAAAGTTTACGAGGTATTTTTATTTTTTTTTTTTTATTTTTTTTTTTCAACATAAAATGAAATATACTTTCATGCGAAAAATAAAAATTACTAAATGTTAAATTGGTGAATGAGAAAATAACGCCTTTATAATTAAAATAAAATATTAATAGTAATATGATCTGAATTTTATTTCATAGCATTTTTTATTATACCTCAACTGTATATGTATATATATTGCATGGATGAATTACGCTAGGCATAAAAGATAATTCAGCATTATATTAAGGGTACTTACTTATTGATAATACTGGACAAATTTTTAAATTTTGATGCTGAAGTAGATCGGACATATTTCGCCTAGGACAGCCACTTAAAGCCAAGTAGATCATCAAAAATATAACTAAATTATAAAGTATTGAAAAAGAGAAAGAGATAGAACAATAATCGCATAAATTATATTTTGGTCTAAAACGGCGACAAAATTCAAATAACGTCAAGGGGAGCTATATTAAATTTGTACCATGATGAGGTTTACATATTAATTAATTTATTTTTCTATATACCAACTACTATTAACTAAGAATGAAGTATATATAACCACAAAATAATAATAATAATAATTGTCTCATGCGATAGACGTAGCCGATCATAGCATATTGTAATATTAAATTTGGCTTGAAATTGCTGTCATTTTATGGTTGATCGATTAAATCAAATAAATATAGGAAATAACTTGAAAGCAAATATTATGTACAGCACGCATAATGTTGTTCTTATGCAATTGGTATTCAAATATAAAAAAGCTACTTCAAATTTTTTGATACTGTCTGTATCGAAACTGTCATATATGATAAGCACCCAAATGGAAGCCCACGGGTAAGCTATTGTTGCAGGCAATAGGGACAGGCACCGGAGACTGCGAGGACGAACAGTTCGATGTCAAAGGCAGCGGGAACTCAAAGCGAGCTTTTGAGCGATTTCAGTATATATATATATTTTTCTTTTTTTAATAAAGATACATAGAAAAGAGTTTCCTTTAAATATCGTGACCAGCGAAGCGGGCAAAGCCTGCTAGTATATATATATAACCTTTCATTTTTAAAATTTCATGCAAACAATTCTCCATTCAGAGGCCTTTTTTGTAGCCTTTTATATTGTTACAACTTGAATGTGGACAAAAAAAAAAAAAATGATATTTGAAAATTAAATTTTTATTATTGAGAAATTTTTAGTTATGTTGGTAAAAATGATTTTCGGAGGCAAATTTAGAAAATACGCATTTTTTAATTAAGCCTCGCTTTCCCAACATCAAGGCGTTACTGCAGAAAAATCGCTTTCAGGTGCCACTTGGCATGTTTGGCGAAAATCACCAGCACAGCACCTTTTTGTACAATTTAGAAGTTGCAACATTCCACTGGTTATGTTTGCTATCTCCTGACGAATTAGCGCACTTCTTGAATGAGGCGGGCTTAACTAAATTTCACTTCAAAATGGGGTCAAAGTTTAACCCATCTTGGGAAAGCGAGGGTTAAACTCTACCAATAATAGCACAAAGATATAGAAAACCACCAAGAGTCAACTTGAGGATATTTCCAAAAAATCATTATTGGTTTTCTGCAATTTTCGATTTTGGGGAGAAGTTACGAGGGGGCAAATTCAAGTCCCCCTTTTAGCACTAAATTTGTCTGGGGAAATATATAGAATCACAAATTTTAGTGTGTGGCTTATTTATGTGTGCCTGACACCTATTGTAATGGGATTTTGCGAAAGTTCCCAATTGGGGGGGGGGGAGGCAATAAACCTGTTTCCAAGCATAACTTTGCTTCAAATTATCTCAGCAAGATTAATTTTATGTGTCGGTTGTTTATGCCTTCCCAACACGCACTGTAAAGGGATTTGTACGCAATTTCTTCCTCCCTCCTTTGCAGGTGGATAGGGAGGCAAAAATATGTTTATAAGAGTAACTCCGCTCCAAATTATCTCAGGGTAGTGATTTTTTAACATGCCGATTGACTATGTGTTCTCAAGACATATACTACAAAGAGATTTTGTAAAATTCCACACTATCCCCCTTGGGGGTTGGAGAGGAGAAAACATATTTCCAAGTGCAAATCTGCTCCGAACTATCTTAGGTGATTTTTTATGTGCGGGCTGGTTATGAGTTTCCAACACATACTATGAAGGTATTTTGTGAAATTTCCCCTTTCCTCGCTTTAAGGGTGTTGAGTAGGGGGCAAAAGCACCTTTTAAAGTGTAACTGCTCCAAAGTACATAGATACCAAGTCTACTGTTTTTGGCGGGGACTTCAGACTGGAAAAGTTTTATAGCTGATTTTAGTAATACTAATCGTCGAAAATATATATAACATATTCCATTTAAAAACACCAATGTGAATTTTGATTTAAAAGATTAAAAACAGCAGCTATGAAATTATCTCATGAAAGTGATTTTTTGATATGTCGATTGGTTATGTGTATTCAACACACACAAACTACAAAGAGATTATTTGAAATTCCGTGCCATCTCCCCTCTTGAGGGTTGGGGGGAGGGAGATTAAAAAACATGTTTGCATGCGTAACTGTGTTCCAAATAATCTTAGAATGGCAACTTTTGATGTGTGGACTGCTTATGCATATTCCACACACACTACAAAGTGATTTTGTGAAATTCCACACTACCGCCCCTTAGGGGTGGGGGTAAACTCTGCAGTAACTCTTCATGCGTAACTCTGCAGTAAATTATCTTAAGAAGGAGATTTTCGATGTGTGGGTCAGTTATATATATCGAACTCATAATATAAAATTATTTAGCAAAATTCCCTCCTCCTTCTTCCATTTAAGAGTGGGGAGGGGGTAAAAACACATTTTAAAATGTAGTGCTGCTTCAAATAATCTCAGGATCCTGATTTTTAATGTGTTGGTTAGGTATGTGTATGCAACATGTACTATAAAGGGATTTTGTGAAGTGTGGCAAGTGGAAAAACCTTTACCGAAGGTAGCGAGAACTTTAACTTAGATTTTGACTGATTTCAATGATTTTTTACAATTATTAATGGTATAGCGTTTTGAAAATTCATTTCAATATAATGACCAGCGAAGCAGGCAAAGCCTGCTAGTACATTATAAAAGAGCATCAAAGAACTGCGTTTAAAAGTAATAATTACAAAACTTTGAATGAACACCATAAAAGCAAGAACTTCCAACAGTTGTTTTGGGTCAAAAGAAAACCTAGCCCTTCGTCAAGGGAATAAAGTAGGCACGAGTGCTGTAACAAAGCAGCAACACAGTGCAACCTGCAACAGTGTGTTGTCGCTTCTTTTACAGCACTCGTGTGTACTTTTTTTGCCTGATGAAGGGTTTTTTTTTTTTTTTTTTTTTTTTTACATGAAACAATTGTTGCGAGTGTTTGCTTCTATGGTGTTTATTCAAAGTTTTGTACTTAGTAATAATACATTTTCCTATTAAAAAAAAAAAATTTAAAGAGTAAAATTTACTGTCATTCACTTAATTTTCAAAGTACACCTGTTCATTTTTTTTTTTTTTTTTTTTTTTTTTTCGTAGATTTGGTAAAATAGAAATTTTGGCCAATGACAGTCCTTCGTATGTTGTCATTCTTTCTATCAAGGGACCCTAGTATAACTTACTTGTCAATATTGCAGCCATATTTATATTAATAATTTAAACTTGAAAAAGAAAATCTTTATTAAATGATGAATTAATTGCCTTAACGATGTTACACGTACATACATTTTAATAAATTATAGCTATATTTTAATACAGTTGTACATATTTTTTATCAATACTTCCTTAATATGGAAGCCTATTTTTAAGATTAATAAAACAAATATTTAAAATTGAGCTATTTCACTATGCATAGAAATCTGTATAGTAGCGATCACTTCCATGCATGTGAACTCACTTTGCAACCATTAAAACCAAAAGAGAAAAAAATATCACTGGATACAACTTACACATTTTGCATGAAAATCTGTATAGCAGTGGTCACGGTACCATACATGTATGCTTGCTTAACTACCATTAAAAAAAAAAAAAAAGAATCTGACGTGGACACCACGACTTCCTTATACATCTATTGGAATATACATATGGTTATGGAAACATTGATATTTTTGTGTGAGGTAATTGATTTGTAAATAAACAGGCAGGTTCTAGTCCATGAACATTCCTGAAAACAAGCAAAAAAAAAAAAAAAAAAAAAGCTACTCTGACCACAACTCAGCCCTGATGATATGATTATATATACCACCAATTGTAAATTTTTCAGGAATTTTCTATGGCTTATTACAGAAAATACCATTGGCAAATACTCAGCTTAGACAGTACAAAAATAAAAAAAACTGGTGCACAATGAATATTCAAATTTAAAAACTTTTTCATACACCATAAAATTATGAAAGCATTACCAGTTTCGAAAAGACATGGCCTTTCTTCTTCTTCAGGTACAAAAACCACTAGTCTTGCTTTTTTCTCCAAGGTAATAGCAAGTGCTTTGCACCTGAAGAAGAAAGACCATGTCCTTTTGAAACTGGTAGTGGTTTTATTAATTTTATGGTATGTGAACAAGTTTTTAGGTTTAAATATTAAACACAGCTTAGTGTTCAATGAAAATCATTTCAGTATAAATTGCCTACTTTTATTCTTGTAGGCAAAAATTAGTGGTGAGAAATGATACATTTTACCAAAACAAATAATTCTGTTAAAATTGAGAAAAGGTTTACAAATTCTGGCTCTCCTGAAGCAATATTTGTCACCAAATTCGATTATTAATCTCGTCAGGCTGCCAAGTTTGTAGCCGACGCAAATGTTGATCTTGGCATCAATTTTAGTGATTTCCTGAAAATTTTTGTAGAGAATAAAATCTTACATTACAGCTTTATGGAAGTCTGAATAGTTGCTTTTGTGAGGGGGTTTCCTCCTTCGTCAGCTTACTTCCTCGTGGTCTATGCCATTAGTAGTGGATGTTTTCTTCTGTCTCTTGCTTTCTCTTTAATTAGATCGTGTCACTATCGGTAAGCACAAATGCTGATATCAAAGCGGCAGCGTGTGTTGCCACTTTGCTTGCAGCACTCGTGCTTCCTTTGTTCGCCTGATGAAGGGTCATGTATTCTTTCGATTTAAAACAATTATTGTGAATTTATAGCATTTTATGGTGTTTATACAAAGTTGTGTACTTATTACTTTAAAACGCCAGTTCTTTCTTATTTTCTCTTCTGTTTTCTTCCGTTTCATGATATTTGTGAAATATGCTAGCAGACCCATAGCTGCAGCCACAAATATTTCACTTTTTAAACATTTTAGGATGCTATGCTTTTTTTTCTTTCTCTCTTGGCGGTAATAATAAACTTATACTTAAATTGTAATTTTTAAATTTACTAGATGAAGCTAAGTCTTCAAAAACAATTTGTTAAAAATGAAGTATAACTTAAAAATTTTCATGAAATTTGTAAAATTTTGGGTGTGTGGTGATTAAATCTCCAAGTCTCTCATGATTAAGATCTCAGCAGAAGAATTAAAAATTATTTTGCATGGAGCATTTTTAAAAATTTTATCTCATTAAATTTATATGTAATATGTAAAATTCTGAGTCAGGGAGTGTAAGCGAAAAGTTGCCAATTAATGAAAAATGTGTTTTTTCTTTGGACTAAAGCTGAATTGTTGCTAATTGATCAAACTATGTTCGATTTGAATGAAACAATTGAATATTACCATAAAAATTAAGTAATAGCAAAATAAATAACACCATAAAATTAAAAAACATACAAAAGTTCAAATGGCGAACAATTCAAAAGAATGCAAGAAAATTAAATAAATGTTTATATATTTTAAGAAAAGATTTATTTACTGCATGTCATGATGAACTTTCTTTCTTCAATAAGCTTTTCCTCCCTTTTCTTCCATCTGACATCAGTGTTAATGAAATGAGCTAGCAAGCCCACATCTACAGGCACGAAAACAATTTTGTGCACTATAGATATGTTCCAGCTGGCGTAGGATGCAAAGACTTCACAAATGGAGAACTTTCCGAGGAAAACTACTCTTTCTTTTCTTCTTCAGTCTTTTTTAAACAGTAACTATATAAATACATATTTTAATATTTAAGGATAATGTGCAATTTTTTGGAACTATAGATTTATACACTGAAATTGCTCATTTCAAATTCGTCAGATAAAGCTATAGGGTAGGTGCTCCAGTGATTGGCATGCTCCACTAATTGACATCTATCCCGAAATAATTAATAAATAAGAAAAATAATAAAATCATATTTTACGTATAAGAATTTTAATATTTTTTGTCAAACACTGGAGCATAGGGTGCTAATAACTGATAAAATGAATAACTAGCAGTGTCAAAAAATGAAACATAGGGGTCCAATGACTGATAAAATGAAAAACTGGCAGTGTCAATTACTGGAACATTGAGTGGGTGTCAAATAAAAATGATATATATATATATATATATATATATATATATATAATAATTGTTATTAAATGTATATATTTTAACATATATGTGGTTCTGAATGTCTTTCATGCCATATGTACTAACTTAAGATTTCTGAAAATATTTTTGATGACTAGAACATTAAAAACATCAGAGATTTCTCTAAAAGTGTCAATCACTGGTGCACTTACCCTATCTACAAATAAATAATAATAATAATAAGTAAAATAAATGAACTATAACAAAATTTTTATAAACAAACACCATAAAATTAAAAAAAACATACAAAAGTTCGAATGGCAAACAACTGAAAAGGATACAAGAAAATCAAATGTCAATGCTGATCTATTTTTAGATTTATTTACAGCATGTCACAAGGAACCGTGTCTTCAATAAGCTTATCCTCCTCTTTCTTCTTCTATCTGATGCCAATATTAATAAAAATCGCTAGCAAGCCCACGTCTACAAGCACAAAATCAATTTTGTGCACTGAAGCTATGGTCCAGCTGGCATAGGATAAACTTCATAACTAGAGAACTTTCCAAGAAACACTGTTCCTTCATTTCTCTTCGATCTTCTTTAAACTGTGATTATTTATAATTTTGAGCTTTTCAACTTTTTTTTTTTTTTTTTTTTTTTTTTAATTGTACTTTATACATTTTTTGCATTTCATTTTTTTTTAAAATGTATTTTGATGAAATTTCATTTTCTGCCATTTTGAGTATGGCATTCTTTGATAAACTTTCCTTTCCTAAAGGTTTGTAAATTCCAAGGATAATAGCAAAATTATGCCAAATTATTGATTTATTAAAAACACGCTAAGTCATACCATAAACTGTATTATTATTCACAATTAACAAAAATTAATTCTTGTTTTTAAAAAATTCAAATTAACTTCACTCAGAATGTATGTGTACTACTTAATCAGCAGTCTACATAATGCAATCTATTCTATGTAAATATATCTCACTATAATATTCAAAATGTAGTGTGTAATAAATATATTCATCGATATTATCATTATAAAAATGATTGAACTGATAATTACATGTTATCATCAGTTCGACCAATTTCATTTCAAACGGTGATATTTAACAAAATAAACATCTAACTAATATACTAATTAAAAGGCGAATGATCACAATTATATCATAATTTTAAGTCAAATTTGTTTTCAAATGTCTAAACAAATTACCTGATATAAGATGAGTCATCAGGATATAATATCAGATACTAATATTTCAATATGTTATAGCATTAATGTACAAAATATTATCTTTTAATTAAAAAAATAAAAGAAATGTTAATTCTAGGCACTTATACAACTTACAGACATTAAACTAATAATTATAAAACCATTGAATGTTGGGAACATACCTTGCAATAAGTTCTTCACACACACCTAAAATAAACATTTGGATTCCAGCATTATTAATTACTAATTCACTTAAATGCATATGTGAAATAATAACTCATACATAGGCAAAATATAAAATAAATATACGTCAATCTCTTTTCAAGTTTATCTCGACATAATAAACACGACAATTTGTTTACATGTAGGATGTTTCCAATTAGCTATGAACGTTTAGAAACTTATTTAGAAAATAAAAATAGCTATTCAATTACAAAATGAATGTTTTAAATCATACTTCAAAGTAATTTAAAATTATCGAAAAAATTTCTATTGTTAT
>OZ005652.1:180182336-180234336 GCA_963930645.1 Salticus scenicus
TGCTAATACGAATTCTGACGTCCGCTTGTCATCAGACATGCGAGCAACCCTACCGTCTATCATCATGACTTGCGCTCGCCAAAGCCCGATTATGTTTTTTCGCCAAGGTTCTGAGGAGTAGGCATTTTCCAAATTCGCGTCGGGCACGTTCAACCTGAAATGTCACTGAATGGAGTAGAATTGTCGTCAGTGATGAATCTCGCTCCAATTTGAGCCCCGATGATCAGCCAAGACGTGTCCTGGAGACGCCCCAGAAAAGGTGTGTGTGTGTGGGGGGGGGGGGGAATCTCAATCTGACTGTCACCAGCCATACGGCCCGACAACCAGGAGTGATGGTCTGGGGTGCCATTTCATTTCATAGCAGGGCCCCTTTGATTGTCTTCCGCGGCACATTTACAGCACAGTTTCGCGTCCACGAAATTCTACACCCCGTTGTGTTGCCCTCTATATCACGCCATCTTGATCGTATATTCCAGCATGATAAGGCCCGCCCGCGCACGAAGGTGCATTCTATTGCTTGATTTCTTGCTTGTCCAACATAACCTTCGCCACCAAATTCGCCGGATCTCTTTCCCCATTGAGGACGTTCGGAGCATTATGAAAAGAGCCGTACAAAACCAGCTCAGGATTTTGCCAATCTAACGCACCAATTGGACAGGATTTGGGCCGATATCTCACTGGAGAATATCTGCCAACTCTATCAACCAATACCAAGCCGAATATCTACTTACGTAAAACCCAGAGGGGGACCAACACGTTATTGACTTGTTCACTCTGTGAAGCTCTTTCTATTGATTAAATAATCCGAATTGTCGGAAACTTTAATCATTTGGTTTTTTTCTACCTGTACATCATATCTACCAATTTTCGTTCCATTCAGATAACTCCTTGTTGGTGCGTCTTTTTTTTCTTTTTTTTCCCGTTATAGAGTATATATATATATATAATTGTGAGCCAGAACAAAATCTTTGTATTTGTAGAATCATCGCTTTTCCCCTGGGGATGGATTGTAAAAATTTTTAATTGGAATATACTTCAAAAGAATTCGCCTCTATTTTTAAAACGAATGGTTGAACCTTAGATCTGCGATAATTTGAAACAAAGCTATCAATCTTTTCCCATTAAAAAAAAAAAAAAAAAATCGAATATAAGTACAAAATTGGCTTTCTTTTGACATTTAGTGTTATAGTTTAATGAGATAAAAACACACTGCACTCACCATGAAATGGAAAATAATTATGATAAATAATAATTTTTATAAATAATATGCCCTGCGGTGATTTGTATAGGGAAATATAGAAAAAAAGTTTTGTGATGGCCATAACACATTAGTTTTTTTGATGCGTGAAAAGGCGACTTATTGGAATCTATTTTCCATGACAGGGAAACATCATGTTATTCTATGGAAAAATTTGTAATCAAAAGTATCTGATATTTTTAAAAAGTTCTCTTTTTTTACATTCAGAAAATTTACAACTATTAAATTAATGCCTTTTTACCAAAAAATATTGTTTTTTAAATTTTGAATATTTTATTTTGCAGCTGTAAATTACGAAAAATTAACTAAATACGACTTTCGCATTTCATAGTTTAAAATTTGAAATTTTAAAATATCAATTCTAAGAAAATTCTGAATGTGAAAAAAACTAATTAAAAATATTTGATAATAAGTAATTCTGATTATAAATTTCCACATAGACGAACATGGGATTTGGTTATTGGCCACTATAGGCAATGGTCTCTGTAACTCATAAAGTACCTGAGGAATTTTGGGTTTTTAAAAGGGTGATCATTTTAACACCTTCTAACAAAATTGAAAAATGTTTATGACTTCGGTTTGTCTGTCTATCTGTCCGTCTTCTGCGCTCAATTTTGACACATAAAATATAATTAAATTCAAATTCAAAAGAAAAAAAATCATAACTACATCGTACGTAATGTTATAAAGTAATTTTTAATAGCTATGAAAATAATAGTGCTGGTGTTGTCTGAATTTCGTTTGTATTATGAAAGTTTAAAGGTCGTCAGCGACTCCTTAAAATAGTTACCTTTTGAATATCCGTTCTTTGTTTTCTGTTATAAATGCTTCTAGTTCTATTCAAACGCCAAAGCTGGAGGAATTTTTCCAAATTATATTCAAAGGGATTTTAGCTACACCCAAAAAAATAGGTAACGCCTGTATTTGAAACTTATGATGAATGCATTTCTTCCAAGTTTTGCGTTTGTTGAATGTTAAGTTTAATTTCCTTCACACTGTTTCCAAATGAAGCTATTTCCTGTGGTTTTATTTTTGTAGCGTTTCAACATAATCTTAATAGTTACTAAAATTTCTGTAAAAGAATCTTTGTATTGTATATATTTTCACTGTTTGTTTACATTTATGCTATTTTTTCTGTGTACCTTGAAAGTGGCTCCAAAGCTGTAAAAGAATAATCTTGTCTTTCCAAGGTAATTTTGTAAGGTTATTTTGCAACTAAAGGTATTGTATAATGGTAGCATCTTTTCGCCGTTGGCCTTTGTTTTCGAGAAACGCATTTTCTTTAAGGGTGGAAAATCTCTTTTATTCATTTATTTATCTATCCGTTTTTTGTTGCAGCTTTTGTTAGCTTATTGATAAAAATCTTTAATGAAAATGTGGCTATTTTGTTTTTCGATAAGCTTCTTTTCTTTTTATTTTATCGCGTTTCTTTCCGTTTAATCTCAATATTTGAATGTGAAAGAATTTTTATTGTCACGGAAATTCTTGACGGAAAATAAAATTTATCATTTTGTTAAAAGTTCTCTTAAAAACATTAATAACTAGCAGGCTGTACCTGCTTCACTAGTCAATATATTAAAACGAATTCTCAATATTATATATAACTCATTAATATAAAATCTCATAAAATCAAAAAAATTAAAAAGAAATTAATTTAAATCGTACGAAACCTCAGTCTTTTTGCCCCCCCCCCCCCCCCCCTCCAAAAGAGAAAATTTCACAAAATTCTTTTATAAGGTGTGTTGGGTACATATAAAAGAAAAATTTCATTACTGAGATAATATAGAGCAGAGTTAAAATTGGAAGCGTGTTTTATCGTTGCCATCGATCGGTTTTATGGTCCTTTCCCCGACTCCAAAGGGCGGAAGGGGAATATTTCGCAAAATTCCTGAGATAATTTTTAAATAGAGTTATGCTTGGACAGCCTTCCACTAAAATAAGGGAAAATTTCACAAAATACATTTATAGAGTGCTTTAAGCACACATAACCAATCCGTACACTGAAAAATCGCGCTTTCTGAGATAAATTAGAAGAGAGTTAAAACTGGAAACTTTTTTTTTTTTTTTTTTTTACTCCGACCCCAAAAATTGTCGTTCTGAGACAATATTTAAACAGAGTTGCGCTTGAAAAAGTGTTTTTTGCCTCGAGGGAAAGGGGGAAATTCCGCAAAATCCCGTCACATTTGGTGCTTCATTCATGCAAATCAACACTCACACAAAAATTCGTGAATGCAGTTCATATAGATTCCACAGGACAAATTTAATGCAAAGAAGGGACTCTCGTATCTGTTCGCTCGTAACCCCCCCTCCCCCCCCCAAAAAAAAAAAAAACCGGATATCGCAAAACACCCAAAATTGTTTTTTGGAAATATACTCCAGATGACGCACAGCCAGTTTAAAGATTTACGTGCAATTTTTGATAAAGTTTTACTGAAATGTCCGGTTTATGCAAATTCCTCCCCCCTCCCCCTCAAAAAAAAAAAAAAAAAAAAAAAAAAAAAAATCTCTTAAATCAAATCAAAAACTTGAAAATCGATGTTTTTCCCCCGTTTAAGTCAATTGTACCCATGTGTAATTTCTTTACCGTGAAATAATTTTGGAGTCGAGTCATGCTCTTAAACGTGTTTTTGCTACCTGTCCTCCCTGGGGAAATTTTGCATTCGGGGCCGAATTTCTAAAATTCCGAAAATTCTTTTTTAGATAATGGTTGTAAGGCGCCTATCAATACCTTGGGTTATCTGTATACGAAATTTCGTGAAAATTGAAGGAGGGGCAATGCATAAAATTATCCAGTTTGTAAAAAAAAAAAAAAAAAGAATGAAAAAAGTCATTGTCATAAATATTTGCACTATTTTAACAATACAAAATGTTCAATAAATGAAAGCTTACTTTGCCCTAAAAGAACTAAGAGAAGTGTAATGGCCCTATGATAAAAATAGAAGAAGTTACAGTCGTTTATATATTTAATTGCAACATTCAAAATGGCGGCAAATGGGTCATTTTAGCATATAATTAAAAGCTTATAACTTGAAACTCCTTGATTAATTTTAAAATAATTATTTTGTGACAGAAATGTCAATTAATTGACATTTCTAGAATCAGCATGAAAATTTTCTTAAGTACGCCAGATTTGATTCCAAATGTGTGATGGTGAGTTTCATTAAAAAAAAAAAAAAAAAAGCCTAATTGATTTGAATGGAATGAACCCCTAGTAAAATTAATGAAAAAATTAAGATAAGGTAAGTGTATTTGTATGTAGGGAGGGTAGGTTAGTGAGTGGAAGCATTTCAGTGTGCGATCGTGAAGGGTAATTGGTAGAATTCATTTTTCTTTACAAGAATATAGTATGCCAAATAATGAAAATTTATGAGTGGAGAAAATCTATCTCTGCCAACTACTTTTTTGTGTTATTTTGTAAGTGTAGATGACAATTTCTGAGTTATTTGTGATAATTTTTTTAATTTAATTACAATCTTAAATGTTTTATGAATGTCGCTACAATATTCAATCGAAGGTTGGAGAGTTGCGATAAGGCCCGTTTACACAGAAATGTAAGTCCAATAAAACTTGTTTAAACTATCTTGTGTTGTTTTTAAAATATACTAGACTAGAAGGATTCAAATACCATACTTCATATCTTACATCGTAATCCTAAACTGAATATCTCTGTAGTAATGTAGATTAAAAGGAAGTTGTTACTACATCAGATTATTTTTATATAATTTTAGTAATTTTTTATAATTACAAATTCAATAATAAAAGCGTTTGAGTTAAAGAGTAACCTATTTTCAAAAAGGGCATTTTTTTGCCTGTCTCTTTTTAAAATTTTCCATCTCCTTACTCTCTTCTAGACACGTAAGAAGAAAATATTGGATTCGTAAAAAATTTTTACCTCCGGTTTTTGAGGGATTTACACGTTTTGAGATGTCCTGAACACGTTTTTGACCATTTTTAGAAAATGTCTGTGTGTGTCAGTATATCAAAATTTTTGTGGATACAGCATCTCGTAAAGCAAAGGGTGAAATTTAATTAAACTTGGTATTTAGATGGACTTTGGTCTAAAATGGCGCTGACTGCATTTAGGGATCAATCGCTCAACAGGTGGCGTTGTGATCTCATTTTGTCTAATTTTTAATAAGGCTGTATGGAAGAAAACTTCGTATAAATGTACGTAATGAGAGTTATTTTTAACGTTTCAGTGTGAAATTATATATATATGTATATATATATATATATGTATAACAGTAATAGTCAACCAGAATTTTTGTTGTTGTTTTGTATATATAGGTGCATTGTTTCCCGCCTTCTTGGTGTGTGTATGTGGGCCGACATTAAATTTTTCAATATGGGTATTTTTCAAAAGAATTTGTAAATACCTTTAAAACGAATCGATGAACCATTGATCTGCGATAATTTGAAACAAAGTTCTAGATTTTTTTCATAAAAAAATAAAAATAAATAAATAAATAAATAAATAAATTAAAAATTAAAAGACTGGAGAGATGAGAAGAATTGAATTTCTTAAGATATCTTCTGCATAGGAAAGAATACATTTTCTTTGGACATTTAGTGTTATTCCTCTCTATGATGAAAATCATCTGCATTCATCATGGAAAATAATTTTAATAAATTTCCGCTGCGAAAATTTGTATAGGATAATATAGGAGGAAGTTTTGTTGTGGCCATAGTATATTTTTGCCTGTTTTCTGCCCTCTGTGTTGTGAATTTTCTTCATGGCAAAAATAAACTACTAGCATATATACATTTACATGTATATATGTAGAATTTATGCACTGCTTTTATTCAGAAATGCTGTAAAACTATTCTTAGAAAGCTGCTTGTCAGGAAAAACGAATCTAAATACTTTGGAACAATTAAAATATGTAAAAGGAAAGCCAGGTGCTAAAACGTTTTAAAAAAGAGCCGCTGAGTGTTGCTGTCTTTCAATTAGTACTGTTTTATATTTTTGTTTTCATGTGAGGTAATTTTACTTTTTTTTTTTTTTTCCCCGCAAAATTATTTTTGCATTATGCATTGAAAGCAATCTAAAAGAAAAAAAAAAAAAAATCTGTTGTAGATATCGTAAACGATCATTAAATTGCATAGAAATCTAAAGGCGTTTCTCTGCACAATTTAGTAGAAGGGAAACCTATTATAAGAAAATTCTTCGTAGTTTTATCTGATTGAAACGCCACTTACCATCTTTTCAATATTATTAAGTTATAATAACCCTACCTATCAATTAACTAAATTTATGACTTCACGCATTGTTATGCGACATTCCGTAAATACTATTCTCGGGAATAATCCATGATTAAGCGCAAGGCTGGAATGGATTAGTACTTTTCAATTATGCTTTATCTATCTCTCTCTCTATATATAAAAAATTGCATAAGAGGACTCATTATACTAATTTTCCAATATGAAATTGTTTATACTTATTATTTTACTTTATTTTTTTCTCTCTTTTTTTTTTTTTTTTTTTTTTTCCCAACCTGAAATTCTTTGAAAATAAGCATGCGATGCTAAAAGAATGGTTAACTGCGTGTTTTTTATATACATAGAAAGATAGATATACATAGAAAGTTCATTTCATAAAATTAGAATCAACTTTAATTATGGACATCTTTCTGTTTATTTCATTGTTTAGATAATCCAGACTGTCCTTTTTCTTTTTTCTACGTATATTTTATCTTATTCTACAGAAGGAAATGCGATTGTTCTCTTCATCTCTTTGCACAAATTGTTTATAGAAAGTAATTTGGAAGAAAAATGTTTTCTGTTTTTTTTTTTTTTTTTATTTTTTTTTTTTTAATGTTTTGAAATATCTTGAACACAGTTTGATTACTTTAAAAACATATGTCTGTGAGCTGTACACTTTTTTTGGCTTTTTAACTGAAGAATACAGACTCCAAAAGTAAAGCTATTTTCTACCTTTTTCAATATTGCAGCTATCGCTCGTGTTATTCAGTTTGTAAATTTGTTACAAGAATTACTCATTACCTTATGTGTTCTCTAAATTTACTTTGTCTACATTCATAAAATTCAAAATCTGGAAAATTGTTCTTGTATTCCAAAAAATGATTTTTTCTTTTAAGTTTTATTTTTAAATTAAAAGTTGCGAGAAGTACACATGGTTCAATTTTCACATTTTATAACTTCAAAATAATATGCAGAAAACTGAAAATAAATAAATAAATAAAATTTTATAAAACAAAACACTCGTAAATTTTTTGAGTGGACTAACGGAATTATATGTATATATATATATATATATATATATATATATATATCAGATAATGAATAAATCTGATGACAAATTTCTCCATAAAATAGCATGGGGTTCGTTTGGTTGCTGTCGATGATGCGCACATTTAATTTAATATTGATATAATTTAGTGTTGAAGATATTTTAGGGTGTATTCTTACCACCTTGCCGTACTTTTCATCATTTTCAAAGATGTAAAAGTGCTCATATTCCCATACTTTAGTTACAATAAGTTGTTTTTAATGTGGTATGTCAAGTTTTCTAGAAGTGACATTGCATTGGCTTCAAAACCATTCATGTTATTAACATAAAACTTATGAAAATTTTACAATTTTATTAACCCTCGCTTTCCCAAGATGGGGTCACTTTGACCCCATTTTGTAGTTGAAATTTAGTTAAGCCCGCCTCATTTAAAAAATGCGCTAATTCGCCATAGATAGCAAACGTAACCAGTGGAATGTTGCACGACGATTTGTTCTAAACGATACAAAAAGGCGCGGTGCTGGAGATTTTCGCCAAACGTGCCAAGCGGCACCGGAAAGCAATTTTTTCTGCAGTAACGCCTTGATCTTGGGAAAGCGAGGGTTAAAGAAACTTTTATATTTCCATTTGTACTTTTCACGTACAAATAAATACAAATGATAAAAGAAGCCTCATAATCACATATACTAAAGCTAAAGCACAACGTATGCATTTTTTGCACGGGGATCCCAACATTATTTTTATTTTTCACTAATCTGCTTTTTGCTTTCGGAACAAAATCTTCATTGATGTATGTGGTATAGCATGTTCATTAACCTCTAAAATACCAAGAAAAACCTCCGAGTACATCGCTAGATATTCGACAAAACATATAAATTCGAAGTTGTTCTCGTTCTTTTGTCATATCTGTATAATGTATGTTAATTAATTTCTTTGTAGTTTGTGCAATAGACCAAGTATTAAAATAGGCTTTTCTAAAAATGTGTCGCATAGATTTTGCATTGTATCAAAATACTTTTGTGAATCCCTGTACACAAATCAGTAGGGCTGTTTATACCATTTTCAACTGAGAACAGCCTGTAGTGAAAGTAAATATTTATCAGCTTCCAGGAACCCAGCTAAAAAAGTCTTAAAAAAAAATCTATAAAAAATGAAGAAAAAATGCAGGTAATGTGAAAGTATTTGAAACAATCCCATCTTTAAAAAGTCTTTAAAAAGTCTTCAAAAAAAAAAAAAAAAAAACTGTAAAAATGAAGAGAAACTAACTGCAGGTAAACTGAAGGTAAATGGAACAGCAAAAAATTTGCAGGTAACTCCCCCCCCCCACCCCCCACCATTTTTTCTCTTAAACTTATTGTTCCAAATATCTGCAGTTTTTTCTTCATTTTAATAGTTTTTTTTTTTTTTTTTAAGACTTTTAAAGCTGGGATTGTTCCAAATATCTTCAAGATTATCAGCATTTTTTCTAGTTTTCTTTTTTTTTTTTTTTTTTTTTTTTTTTTTAAGACTCTTATTAGCTGGGAAATTCCACCAATATTTACGAAAATTATAACGCGGACATAGACACAAATAGACAGATGAGCGGATAGACAAACGGAGTTCAGAAAACGTCATAACGTTTAACGTCATAAAGAATTTTCAACTTAATTAGAAAAATATTTATAAACAGTATGTCTTTATGAGTATATATCTTCCTTTTATACTTTCTTAAAATTAATACTTCCATTCAGTTTTAGATACGTTTGTCTTCATAAAGTGTCTGTAGTTGAGAAAAAGAAAACCTTCTCTTCCCCTTTTCTAAAACTTAGAAGCCAATGCGCATTTTAAAAATTCACTTATTTTCTGCTTTTACTTCTATTTCGAGGTTATCTTTGTTCCTTTTTTGGTAGTGATGCAACACTCTGTTCATGCCGCCGTCTTCAAATTTCTACTGGTATTATATCTAGTGGTAATCCATCCAAAGTTTTTATTTTAACTCTCTTTTACTTTCTTCTAGACACACACACTCACATATATGTATACACGCAAGACGAAAGTATTGGATTCGTGAAAAGTTTCAACCTCCGGTTTTTCATGGATTTATACGTTTTGGAATTTCCTGGACCCGATTTGACCATTTTTAGAAAATGCCTATGTTTGGGTGTATCATAAATTTTGTGGACGTTGTATCTCACTAACCACTGAACGAAATATAACCAAACTTAGTCAAAACTTTAGTTGGACCTTGACCTAAACTGGTGCTGATTGCATTTGGGGATCAATTGTTGAACGGCTGGTGCTGTCATCCCGTTTCTTCATAATTTTTAATGTGCTCGTATCGGAGAAAATTTTATATGAATGTATATAATGAGAGGTATTTTTAAGGAATGGTTGAAAAATTAATAGGAATTATTGATAATAGTAGTAGTAATTTGGGGGGGGGGGGAGAGAAATACCCTTTGGGGATGTGTATTTTCAATAAGGGTTTCTTTCAGATGAACTTTAAAGAACTCGTCAAAACCTTTAAAACGAATGGTTGAACCATAGATCTGTGGTAATTTAAAACAAAGCTATCGATTTTTTTTATTTTGATTGAAAAAAAAAAATTCTTTAGATGTCGGCACAAAATTGGATTTCTTTCGGAGAATTTATAATTCTCTTAGATGAAAGTCGTCTACACTTAGCATGGAAAATAATTTTAATAAATAAGTTTTACTGCGTAAATTTGTATAGGATAATATAGAAGAAAAGCCCTGTGGTAGCCACAACATACTAGTTTTTTTTTTTTTTTTTTTTCTTTTCAAAAGTTTTAGTATTATTATTTTGAGATCTATATCATTTTTACTTTCCGAAAACTATAGTGAGGAAAGTATTGTAATCGTGTCTAAACGCTTTGTTCGAATAAGCTGAAAGTTGGTACGTATATTGTAAATCACCATAGTACGAACCCTATAGATTTTGGTGAATCTAGCACTTATAGTTTTTTTGCAGGGACACAAAGAAAAATTCTTTATCATTACGGCCTATGCGACCAAAATCCTAAAAGTGCGATAGCATCTAAACGCCTTATTCAATTGAGCAAAAAATTTATACACATACACTGTAAAAAATGAACATGCTAGATTACATCACAATGTGCGGGTAAAAAAATCGCCAACACTATGTGCGTTAAATTTCAAGTGTGATGTAAATAAATGCGTGCTTGAATTTTCAAAGAGGCTGTTTTAATTTTACAACACGCTGTGTTGTATTTATTTTTTTCATTCAAAAAAAAAAAGGGGGGGGGGGGCTATATTTCTTTTCATTTTTATTTATTTATTTATCTTTATCTGTATGTATTTTAATCTTTATTTGAGTTATTTTGTTTTAATTTTTTATTTATTTCATCTTTATTATTCTGTCAATATAAGTTTGGAATGGAAAGGTTATGAATTTTTAACATGAAGTATAATACCTTTAAAGCTTTCAATAAATTCTATTTTATGAATGAATATTAGAATTATAATACAGTAACGACTTCGTTTCAAAATAAAAATATTTAACCATTTAAATAATAATAATAATAATAAAGTTTTTTATTAACAACTTATATTGCTATTACTATTAAATAATAATAATAATAATGCATAATTTTTTAATTCACTAAAGATATATTAAAAAATTAGTCAAATCAGAAGCATTATATTTAATAAGTACATCAAATAATTAAAAGTTATAATTAATATTTTTTAGAACACGTGAAAATTAAAATGACCGTTTTCCAATGCTTTATTAAACTACATTTTGTAGCATACATATATCTGTACAATTTTAGCAAATATATTTATTTTACAAAATAAACAAGAAATAAAAACTTTATCAATACATTCTATACGTAACAAACTACAACGGAACTAATCTGAAAAAGCGAACAAACTTTAAAAAATAAAATATAATCATAATACATACAATTTATAAAGGAAACTTGAAAGAAACAAAACAAAACAAAAAAGTAATGAAATACTAAAAAACGCAGAAAAATTTCATATTAAATATTTATTAAATAATGTTCTATTTTAAATCCCATATTTTTCAGAATTAAAAACTAATGCATCATTTTTCATCATCAATAGGTAATAGTAATTTAAATCATTTTTAAAATAAATTAGTCTGAAAATGTTGGAGTTTAATAGTTTTATTTCGGGAGGCAATAATTATTGTGTTGGAAATTGTAATGCTCATAATTCAAAATACAATTTCATGAGACATAGCTTTTAATTAAGATTTGATTTTATTAATAAAACGCAGACACTTATGGAACTTATATTGACAGAATTAATAAAGAGAAGAAATAAAATCAAAATTAAAACAATTATAACTTACTTGTTACTTAACATTTTGTGTTGGTCATAATGTGAATCCTAATCGTGGCTTCGTTATTCCATTTTTTGCGTTTTCCGTTTATGATAGAAAAAGGTGTGGCGTAACATAACAAACATTTAAAAGTTTTAGTTCATGTTTGAAGATCATTGGCGTATCGGTGTCACATGACTCTTTGACGCCATAGTGAATGTAAAAAAACAGCACGTTTTGCTTGAAAATGTTTTACAGCACGAATGCGTCATTTTATCACATCACAAGGTGAGGGATATTCGCTGTAATTTTACAACATTTTTTTACAGTGTATTATAGGTCACAAATACTCAACCTGTATAGATTTTGGAGAATCTAGGACTTATAGTTTTCTTACAGGGACATAAAGAAAAATTCTTTATCATTATGGCCAGTGGGGCCAAATTTTTAAAAGTGTGATAGCGTCTAAACGCCTTATTAATATAAACAAAAAATATGTACACATGTTATAAGTCACAGTTGCACACACTGTATAGATTTTGGTGAATCTAGCACTTACAGTTTTTTTACAGGGACACAAAGAAAAAATCTTTATCATTATGGCCTATGGGACCAAATTTTTAAAAGTGCGATAGCATCTAAACGCCTTATTCAATTGAGCTGAAAATTTATATGAATATTATAAATCACTGTTGCACTAACTATAAGCATTTTGGTGAATCTAGCATTTATAGGTTTTTACAGGGACACAACGAAAAATTCTTTAACATTATGATCTATGGGCTCAAAGATCAGTAGCGTTGAATAAAACATCGTGTAATATATGGAGAAAAATACTCAAACACTCTATTATGGTTTTCTCCCTTTTGTTTGTTTAACAACTCCTCTTTCTTTACTTTATCTACCAAACTGTTAATTACTCAATGTTCGGAAAGTCGAGTGGAGTCACTCCAGTTTTTTTGAAAAACAGATCTTAAATTACAAAGAAAAATATCAGCACTCCCCCCCCCCTTTTTTTTTTTTTTTTTTTTTTGATTGCGAGAAAAGATGGAATATTTTTTTATTGATTGGCTTACAGTTGTCTGAAGTTTTTTACACACTTTTATTTAACTTCAATTTTGTCTGCACCTTACAACCGAATTTTAACCCACTTCCAGTCATCCAATTGAGTCGAAATTTTGCAGTAGATGTATAATTTCAAGGACAATTGATGCTCAGAATAATGAACTTTTCCCAACCCCAATTAAAAAGTTGTTTTCGATATTTAACCAACTTTCTATCACCGATAGAGCTGAAATCTGCACAGTCTCATGCATTACTGCTATGACAGTACATGCTTGGAGTAACGGTAGGTGATTTTTATTTATTTATTTATTTATTTATTTATTTATTTTTTTGAGGGGGGTGGTGTTGTTAACCTGGATTCCCAGTTTATTTTTATTTTATTTATTTATTTATTTTTAAATTTTGGTATAAAAACTTTTTTTTTTTAATTGTTATTTAATTTAAAGAATAAGATGGTACTAATTCTAATCCTGTATTTATTCTATTTCTAATTACAGGTAAAGAATTTATGAGGATTAGTGAGTTGTTAATATCTGATAGACTCAAATTTTTGAATAATCAGTTTTCAAAGTCTTAAATTAAAAAAAATAACAACACACACATACATATATTCATCTGTCATAAGTTGACAATTATATTCAACACCCAACCGGTAGTTTAAACGTTTGACTATTAGTACCAGTTTTTATTTGATTGATAATCATTTTTAACCAGTTAAAAAGATATTTATAATCATAGGAAATGTTAGATATTAACATTAAACTTTACCTTTAAATTGACGGTGGTCACTTTGTGTGTGTGTGTATATCAGTCAGATTCCTTCTTTCTTCTCATGTTATCCTATTGGATTTTTGTTGCTTCATTTTATCTGAATATCTCATTCAAAATTGGAGTTTTTCGAATTTTAGTTTTCGAATATTATTCTTTGAATGTGTCACCTTTTAATTTAGTGAGCAATTTTTTGGAAAAATAAATAAATAAATAATAATAATAATAATAATTTAAATATTTTATTTCATTAAGGAAATTTAGGAATCTAAGTTTGGATCTCTAAACGAAATATGTTAATTTATTTTTACCAAAAATTGTTCACTGAGAAGGCGACATATTCAAATAATAATATTAAAAAAACTTCATTTTTGAATGACATGTTCTTATAAAAGGAAGCAACGAAAATCATGGATAGCATGGGAAGGAAGAAAGAGGGAATGATATAAAGACTAAAATTTTGCATATGTTGACCATGAAATATATCGCAAAATTAAATGTATTTAAAATTTCCTTTAAACTAGTTTTGAAAAAAAAAAAAAAAAAAAAAAAAAAAAAAATCAAAATTTAAGTACTTTATTTATTTACTTATTTTATTTATTAATTTTTATTTTACTAGGGGGCTGTGCCCCACTACTCGCTTCATTTATTCATCCTTGCGGGACTCTGCTCGCCAATTTGCTGCTTTGACTTCCACTGAATAAGAATATTAACAGTTCATAATACAAGACAAAAGCAGAAAATTCTTATAGAGATCCCCATATTCAATGCCAAATTGAAATACATAATATTTAATACTTTATGTATATTATGTTAAGAATCAGAAAAAATTTTCAGAATAGAAAGAAATTCCTAATATCTAGACCATTTTGCGTTACAGCTTTAGCGTATAACCCTCTTGGCAACTTTTAAATTTTTTGTCATTATTACACTTGTATTTGGCGATGATTTTTTTTAGTATAATTGTTTGTTAAAGGAAAAAGAAATCTAGTACTTATTCTTTCTAATGCCTATGCTTCTTACTATTGAATTTTTTAATGCATTTAGGGCAGTATATAATACTTTATATATATTTCTAATGTGCAGCTAGGTAATAATTTTCCCCATTTGAAAATATCTGAAAAGAAATTTTTATTATTATTATTATTATTTTTATTTGGAAAATTTTCTTACAGTTTCAATTTTTATTTCTCACTTACCTATTTCTTAAAATAACGAAGGATAAAATGTTATCGATTCTCTATATGAGTTTTAGGTGATGAATCTTTTTCTTGTCATAATTAGAAATATGAAATATACCATAGAAATATCTAATTCTGTAATGTTAAACATTATCAATGAGAAATTAGAAGCTGTTTTTTATAAATTAGTTTGAATTTGATTAGAAAATATTTTTTTATGAAAAATATATCAAAAGTATTTAGAATTTTTTTTTTTTTTTTTTTTTTTTTTTTTTTTAAGATAAATACACTTTAACGACAAAAAGAAGTGCAGTCAATTATACAGAAACGGCTTTATTTCATTATTCACACACACAAAAAAAAGAATATGAGAAACTGCTAGTAAGAAAATTAATTTTCTAAAAGTAGGGGGGGGGGAAGAAATATCTGCAGACGACAAATTTCAAGCTTAAATTCATTTTTTCATTGAAAGTATGTAAGATAATATATTTTTATTTTATTTATTTACAAACGACAAATTCCTTTGTTACCGATAGCAACATTGTTGACTCCCCCCCCCCCCATTTTTTTACGCCATGGATGACATTTTATATTCTTTGGTGATTATGACGTCATAAGACTGAAAGAACAACGATTTGGAGAAACTTTTTGCATGTTGGCAGATTGTATTAACCTTTATTAACCCAATGTTTTCAATTAATAACTTCGATAATTGAGAGGATAGAATTTTCTAACCAACTGAAATGTTTTCCTTCAAGTATTCAGTATACAACATTGATGCCTCTCATGATGCGGAAAATACTGTCTTTTCGCGAGGAGATGCGGTCGCAACTCCTCTCCTCACCCCAATAAATAAATAAAAACTGACGCCAGTGACAGTAACTTTTTTTTTATTATTATTATTATTTATTATTAATATATGGAGATTATTATTATGTTTCATCCTTCCTAATTTTTATTTTTTTCTCCTCAAGTTCACATTATTATTCAATTGTATGTGCTAAAAACATATGCGTATCACTTTGTGAATCTATCGAGAAGTTAATATATAAGAAATATTTTTATATTTAAATGATAAAGTTTCATAAAAATTTCAAAATTTGCCAAACTTTAAAATTGCCCTTTCAAGTCTGTATTAAGATTAAAACTTATGTGTGAGTACACTGATTTAGTTGAATATTTGTAAGGAATTTTAGTGTAATTTTTATAGAATTTTAGCTTAAAATAATGTCGCAGAGAACATTTTTAAGACTTGAAATTCTGAAAATTACTCGTTTTAAGAAGAAAAACTATTTAGAAGATAATTTTACACTTACCTATAAAAAAAAAAAAAAAAAAACTCTTCCAGAACTATATATGTATATTTTTCATTTTATTAGGACTGAGGGCCTATTAGTCTCAATCTGGGATTTTTGCGTTGTCGTTTTCGATAGTTGGACATTTCTCGAAATCTAAAACTTCTCGAAAATATAATTGAATAATTTGAAAGCGATGTTCTAATTTGAAAAAAAAAAAAAAAAAAAAAAAACTAATAGTCCTCCGTCCTAAGCTAAATTCTGCTTTTGCCAGAATTTCATCAAAATCTTTTCTTTTCTTTTTTTCATTATTGAAAGAAAAAGAAAAGAAAATTAATAATAATCAGTATCGTTACAAGCGATATCGAAAAAGTTTTTTTTTTTTTAAATAATTTTGAATTAGGAAATAAGAAGTGCGCGAGCAGTATGAAATAAAAATAAGTAAAAAAAAATGAATTTAATGGTTTAACTTTTATATAAAACAAGATCGCGTGCTATCTTAAAAAGTAGATGTAAAATTTAAAGTTTAATTTTTTTGGCAACAATTGTAAATTAAAATAAATAATTTAATGAAAGTTTAGAAGTTAGAATTTCTAATTTTATTTTTTATTTTTAATATTAACAAATTTTGTTAATTGATTTTTGCTAATTTCAAAGTCCGTTTTACCTTAAATATTAAGGTGGTGATTGACCTTGAAAATCGTTCTTTGAAATTACTGTCTTAGAATTGTGAAAGTTAGCATACATAAGCATAAGATGTATTAGTATTAAATATATTAAATTTTCCCAAAACCTACTAAAATAAATAAATAAATAAATGAATAAAATTCAAAATTTTATTTGTTTATTTGTTTTTGAAATTTTTTTTAAATGCTTGAATTTTGCATTTATTGTCATTATTTTTCCCTGACGTATTAAAATTCCGAATTAGCAAGGAAAAGCATTTTTTTTTTTTTTTTCTAAAAATAGAAATTGTCTTGTTTTCATTTATTGAGAATCAATAAACGAGTCTTCCAAAACCATGCAAACCATGCATAAAATTTTGTTTTCTTTATTTCAATAGATTGTTGCAATTGTGATGTTAGTTTTTTCAATAAATTATCCTTTTTCGTTATTTTATTCAGTTGAAATGCACGGGAACCATTCATAAAATTTTCTTCCTTTTAAATTCCAATATATTGTTTTAGCTATGACATCATTTTGAGTGTTAGTTTCGGGAAACTTGGGCTTTCATTAAGAAGATAGCGTTGGTGTTCTGTGTGATTTTAAATTATAATTTTAGTGATCCGCGGGATGCAGTGAGTAGTCTTTGAAGTCGAAATGGTTTGCGACCTTTGTTTTATTCGCTAGCATTAGGCAATAGCTTTTGCTTAGTATATCTGGAATTGTATTGGAGGTTTTTATAAAAGCAGTGGCAGAGTTTTTGGAGTTTTAATATATTTCATGTTTTGATACTTAAAAGAAATTAAATAGTTTTATTTATTAAAATTTTCACCATTAATATATATACATATATATTTAAATAATTTGAACCTTTATTTATTTATTTTGCGTTTCTATGATGATTTCAGCTTAAGAGAACTATTGTTAATGTAGCCAAACCTCAAAATAACTAATATTAACAGCTTCCTTTTATTACAATCTAATTTCATCTTCACTAATTTAAAAGGAGTTATTGAGCTTGTTGTGAATTCGTAAATATTTGCAACTAGCATGGTATGAACAGCGTGTTTTGTATTATGAATTAAAAATTGTACTGCATTGAATTTTATATTTTTTTCTTATATAAATACCATTTTATAATAATGATGAAATTTTTCTCTCGTTTCTAGGTAGGTGTATTTCCTAATGGATTTTCATTTGATATCTTTTTTGTAATCTGATGTTAATGGTAAGTACTTCTGAAAACTACTTATTCTTTTCTTTTTTCTTAGTAATAAAATTTCTGGAAAAGATGAAGATATATAGCTATGCTTGTATTTTTAAAAAGTACAAGTACAGTAAAACTCATTTGACTTTTATTGCATTTATTTATATATTTTTTGATGAGGAGCTGGGGAGGGGGGGGGGTTATAGATGCAATAAAATTCTCATTTTCACTGAATATGTAAAAAGTAAAAGTCTAAATATTGTATAATTTTTACTTTCTCTTACCCATAAGGTGGAGAAAGTATTGTTTTTGGGTCAAATTTTCGAAAGTGCGGTTTTGTTATATTTACACTTTTTGAGGGTCCTTGAATCCAAAAATCATATTTTTAGCGGTTGGTCTGTGTGTCTGTCTGTTATCAACATATCTCAAAAACAAATTATAGCAGAAAGTCCAAACTTGGTATTCTAAATGTGTATGATGAGGGATGTTTCACTAAACTTTTCGTTGAGATCAAGCGAATGGTTCGTGTACAGGGACGCCCAAGAGAATTCAAATATACGTCTTTGGGGAAAATTGCAGGTAAGTGGAATTTAACCTCTATAGACTGCACTAAACCAAATGAAACGAATATATATATTTTATATGCGTAAAAACATGTCTCATGTAGAATACGGTAGGGAAATCATTCACTGTTCGTTTACAGGGCTACACAAAAGAACTACATAAAAGTGCGACAATAGTTGCAAATTGATGGAATTGTATTTCAGGCTAGGCCGTGTATTATTACTATAAAATTATATTTAGGTGCACCATGTGGTCTGTATATAATCTTCAAAAGATATACAGGGCTGCGAATATTTAAGCGATAACATTCTTTTTTGTTGTTAGTGGATGTGCTTTACTATAATATTTTACCATTTCCAGGAAAGCTGTTCAGGAATTGAAATGAATTCCTCATAAAGATATGGTAAATAATGTAAGCTAAATATTCATCGCTTTATATATATATATATATATATATATTTACACGTTTTGAGGCTTCCTGATTACCGAAATCAAGTTTTTTAACGTTTGATCTTTGTCTGTGTCTCTTAAAGTAACTTAAAAACGAATAATTTTAGGAGATCTAAATATTTTATTTTGAAGTTAATATAAGTTTGTAGCTGGAAAAGTTTGATCAAGACTGATAAGTTTCAAGGGATGTTGTGTGTGAAAGTTGTCTGAATAATTTTAAGTGAACTTTTAATTTTAATAACAGATTTAAATTCTATGTAAATGTTGGTGCAGTAATGAAACGGGGGGAGGGGGTTAAGGGGGGCGGCAGCCCCACTCACACACAACTAAGTATCATATAAAACTTTTCCGAAGCCTAATTTGAATTGTTTTAACATAGGTTTACATAACAGAACTCATTATCTTACCCCTTATTCTCCAACCTGTATTTATAGTATTAAATTTCAAGGTAAGAGAAAGTCCTGTGAGTGATACACCAGATTATTTCTAATCAAAAAGATTTCTGATTAAGAATTATTGCGTACTCGGAATTCGTGAATTGTCTGTGAATGAAAGACGAATCTTGCAGAGGCTTAAAAGTTTATTTACAGAATAGTCTAGAAGTTTACAATTCTGTAACTACTTCGACTTCAGTTTCACCGGAAAGCACAGCTTAAATTACAGCTGACCACATAAAACTCCCAGCATAAACTGTACCATAGCATTAGCACACAGCAATAGGCTGTAATCGATAGCAAGAGGCTTGGTCAAGCAGAGCTCTTCACATTTAGGCGGCTTGGCGTGAAAACTGACTCACAATGATCGGAGTAGGATTCCTTTTATTGCCTCCTATAAACCTAAACTTTTTTAGTAACTTCTGAAATAATCGAGTTAGAGCTTAGATATTCGAAATATCGATAAGGATTTTCTTGCTAATGTCGCCAAAAATTGCCAAGAACGAAGAAATCGCCAAATTTTGGCACCATGGCCATTACCTGTCCTGAAGCTTTTTAACAGATTTTTAAAGGAAAATGAAGCTAGAAATGCAGAAAATTAACATTTTATAACCTGAATAAGCTTCTTTAAATGAAATTATATAAAAATAACTACTATTATTTACAAATTCGTAACAGAATATTAAATCGTAAAACATATGAATATCTTCATAAAAATACTCAATGTTCAATGCAATTTCTAAGTGATGCGTGTGCGTGTGTTGGGCAGGATATAAATATTCCTTACGCATTTCTTCAAAAATAATATGAGAATGAAATTGGTATTGATCAACTGTAATAATATTTAGTTTATTTTATATGTAAATTGATAATTAAGAAGCTATATTCACGTTAATATTAACTTATTTACTTTTTATTAACAATCCCCTAATTAGAGCCAGCGTTTTTGATACCTATAAATCGATTACGGATATTTTCGAATTTGTAAAATTTTTAGAAGAGCCAGGAAGGGGGGGGGGGGCAAAGGGGCAAAACAATAGAAATAGAGTTAGACCGTTCAAAATTGGCACGTATAGGTTTTTGGGACCTAGAAATCGAATGCAGATATTTTCAAAAGGGAAAAATTATTAGGATAGACGGGAAGGGAGGGGGGGGCGAAGGGGCCAAAATATAGAAATAAGAGTTAGAGTATTGAAAATTAGTATTAGTAGGTTTTAAGTCCTGATAAATCAATTGCGGATGCTTTCGAAAGTGTAGAATTATTACAGAGGGGCGGGAAAGGGGGCCGGGCGCAGGGGCAAAAATAAAGAAATACAGATAGAACGTTGGAAATTAGTATTAATAGGTTTAAAATCCCGAGAAAACGATTAAGGATATTTTGAAAGTGTAAAATAATTAGGAGGGGTGGAAACGGTGGCTGAAGGAACAGGCGCGCCGTTTGCGCGTGTATATGCTGCCGCAGGCAGTGGGGGCCTGGACCGGTTATTCCACTGATGAGAGAATATATATATATATTTTATATTTATGTTTTTCCCTTACGATAATATGGTGATTTATTACAAGTGTCGAACATAAATGCGCGCGCTCAGCGCACAATGGACTGCGCTGCCGAAGGCAGTGGGTACCTTGTGCGACATTTTTCCCGATCAGATTTTTTTTTCTCTTTTTTTTTTCACACAATAAAAATTAATGCAATTTTGAGAATTCATTAATTATATTGATTTATTTAAAAATAATGACCAGCGAAGCGGCAGTAGCCTGCTAGTTTTAAATAAAAAGGAAGAGGGGCATGGATGTCGGCACAATGAGGCAAGGGGGGGGCACTTGCCCCCTCTTGGAAAATTCTAATGAGCAGTTTTTCTTTAACTTTAAAACTATGCAATCAGAATTTTATTAAAAAATATATTTTTTCAGGTTGTGCTCCCCCCCCCCCCCCCTCCCCCATCTGAAATTTTTTCTGGCGATGCTACTGAGAGGAGAATGAGAAACAATACTATTCAAGAGATTCCAATCAATGGTTTCGAAAGCTCCTTGACTATCAAATGAAATTATAGAACAATATTTATAATTAGATAATATTTCATTTTTAATTTGTTTTGATGTAGTTACAGCTGTTATTGTACTTCTCCCTTCTCTGAAATCGTGCTGTCAGTTGTCTAGAAATTAATAATGCAAATGAAAGAGCATAGATGTGGTTAACAAAGTTTTTAACGTATCGGATGGGGGATGGGGGGGAATCAGCGTCTTGCCATGGTTTAAGTTTAAATTACAACGATTGAATTTCTGCTTCATACGTTAAAATATATATATATATATATATATATATATATATATATATATATATATATATATATATATTATTTATTTATTTATATATATATATATATATATTTTTTTTTTTATGTAAAATTTTTATTTATTTTCCCGTAAGATTTTTGTTTTATTTACGTATTCTTGATACTCTCCACTGTTGCTTTTTTCTTTTTATTGGGAACAATTCCGTTAAGCTGATAGCCGCCTCAAAACGATCTTAACCGATTATATTGTAACATATTTAAATTAAAGGATTATGGTATTTTAAATTTCTTGGAGTCTTTTGGACTTAAAAACATAATGTAGATTTATGATGTATGACTAATTTATAATAAAAGCGTTATATTTTACTAACAGATTCGAAATAATTTAAACTAGCATGAAAACTAAATCGGGAAAGGGTAATAAATTTTGAACGTTCATTTGAAAATATGAACTTCTATGTGGGCATAGGGCAGCTCGTTTTTGTAGAATAATAGATTTATCTTAAAGTTTGAAATAACATTTACAAAATTAATAAGAGTACTTCAGGAAATGTTTTAAAAAATTTTTCAGTTTCTTTGTTTCACTTTATAGTAAAGTTCAAAAGAATTTATGAATTAGGTTTGTCTGTCCTTGTTCTCAATTGTGTATTGAGTCGTACTCGTATTATTATAGTATGTTTTGTATTGAAAGTACGATGTTGGGTTGTTTCTGTGTACCATAGACTCACAAAAAAAAAAAAAAAAAAAAAAAATCGGGGGGGATGCACAACAATATATGATAGATGTTCAATGGAGAAACATACATGTGAGAACAATATATGTTCTTTAAAACATATTTTTATATCTTTATACCACACAAAACACAAATAATTTAATATGCATCATTATCCAGTTACCCTGAGCATGTTTCTTATAGAATATACACTGTAAAAAAAAAAAAAAAAAGTAAATTTACAGCATAATGTGCTGACAACATGGGTGCATGGAGGGGGGGGGAGTTAGATAGAAGTAATTTACAGTAGTAACAACTGTAAAACAATTTCTCATTACACGTGTTTCCGCTATAAATTGCCTTATTTAACATCAGAATGTGCTGGCAATATGGGTGCCAGATCATAAGTTAGTACATATAGCATGAAAGACATTCAGAACCACATATATGTTAAAATATATACATTTCATAACAATTATTTTTTTTTTATGAATTTTTATTTGACACCCACTCAGTGTTCCAGTAATTGACACTGCCAGTTTTTCATTTTATCAGTAATTAGCACCCTATGTTCCAGTGTTTGACACTGCTAGTTATTCATTTTACCAGTTATTAGCACCGTATGCTCCAGTGCTTGACATAAAATGTTAAAATTCTTATATGTAAAATATATGATTTTATAATTTTTCTTATTTATTAATTGTTTCGGGATAGATGTCAATTACTTAAGCATGCCAATCACTGGAGCACCTACCCTATATTGGATATAAGTGGAAATTTTTAAAATTCATTTTATGTGCATTCTGATTTTTCTTTCTTTTTTACTACACTATATTGTAGAATATTCAGTCTTTAGATAAAGTAAATAATTTTAGTGCTACACAAAGTAACTCTATTTTACTCTTTCTTTTAAAAAGTAAAGTTATAAAAATAGTTTTTCTTAAATTCCTCTGTAAATAAAAGCAAAATATATGTGGATGTGACCGTGCGGAATTAAATCACATTGAAGCCTAAAATAATAATTAAATACGGTTGGGATAATGTTTTATTATTATAATCTTTTCGAATCGCATATTTTTTCTCTCTTTTTCAAAATTACATCTGGTGAACTCTTGAATTCCTTAATATCATTTATATCTGTAACAGTGTTCTGCGTGATATACTCTTATTGATGCATTCACTTGTTTCTAGAAATAAAACCTTCTCATAAACTTGTCCTGTCCGTTTTTACACGAGTTGGGTAAAAAAAGAAATGTCTAAGATGTTTTCTTTTCTTTTCCTCTTGGTAATTTATCATTCTTTTAACAGTTCATTTCAAACAATAATATGCTGTGATACTTTTGACCTTCTTTGATACCGCATCTTAACGATGTCTTAAAAAAAGGGGGGGGGATGACATTAGTATTCATTTGAGAAAACATAATTTTTAATCCAACAATGTCCTCATATTCAATATGTAGACTTATATTCTAGCATTAACTTTTGTAATTTAAAATAGCACCTGTTCCATTATTTTAGTTGTATTTAAAATCGAATTGTCTTTGTTTATTCGTTTTAATCCGGAAGAAAATATTCCTATATCATTCATTTTTATGCTTTCTTATCTAACATAATCAGATTAGGGACTGATTGTGAATAATTGAAACAGTTATTATATTTATGAGATTTGCCTTAACAGACAGATTTTTAAATATCTATATATATTATATTATCCTAAACCATGCCGTTAAAATCGCCATTATTTTTATTATAGTGATGGAAAAAAAAAAAAAAAAAAAATTGTAAACTAAGGCTGTCTTGGATAGAACAATCAGGGTTCTCACATAGGATAAATTTCAATACTGCTAATTTTTATGTTGTTGTTATTCTTTTTAATCATCACTTAATTTTACACATTATCGTTGATATCTATTAAAAATAAATAAATAAATAAAAATTCTCTGTGTGATAACTTTGAGTACAATATACCTTTGGTGGCAGGGCCCGATGCTTTTTGAATCAATCCTTGGTTAATCTATATTAGAGGGTTTTAGTTTTGATTTTAATTTCCTCATTTCTGTTTAGTATCATATTTTAAAATAGTATAATAATAACAAGATTTAAAATAAATGTAGTCCAGACTTAATTAAGGTAAATTTTTGCTAAAAATAAGTGTAAAATATCCCCCCCCCCCAAAAAAAAAAATAAATAAATAAATAATAATAATAATAACTCTTAGATGCTTAAAACCAGTCCGTAAAAATTCGCCTTATGAATTTAATAATTTTTAGTACAACAAATGTCATCGTGTCTAAAATTTTAATTATTCGTAACTCCTTTTCCATTCGTATTTAAAACACAATATTATTTGTTATTTTGTGCTTTGAACCGAAAACAAATATGTGCATATTTGTTATTCATACCTAGGATTTGTTTTGTTATTTAGTTAATTAATCTAATTAGATATGTGGATTGATAGCGAATAATTGAAACCGTGTGAATGAGAATGAGATACCTTAAGAGTCTGTTTTTTAAAAATTCTTTGTATATGTCATGCCATACTACACAAAGCTATGGAACCAAAATCGATAATATGTGCAATAGGTTTTCGAAAAAAATAAACTAAAACTAATTTTGTCTAAAATGCTTTAACTTTGATTTTAATTGCTTCGTTTTTACTTAGAATCTATCTTAAATGTTATGCTGATAGTATCGACTTGAACGTAGTCTGCTAACATTTTAAAATTATTAACTCTATTAAATGTTTTCTGCAAAGAACACTCTCGTTAAATCATAACTTTTAATCCATCAATTGTCATCGTATTTTAATGTATGTAATTTATGCCATGGCTATAACTTTTGTAGTTAAAAATAGTAGCTATTCCATTGCTTTTTAATTTGCATTTAAAACATAATTTTCTTATTTAATTATTTATTTATCTGAAAAAAATATACTCACATTATTCACGTTTATGCTTTCTTAAGCCAGTAAACGCCGCTATAGGTTTGAAACCAATATTCTAAAATTTTTTAATTCGCGAGAATGAATTTATTTTTCAAAATTATACTATATTCCAGAAGTGAGAACAATGGCGCCTTATGGGGTTGGTATATTTTTTTGCATTACTATTAAAACTGTCATGTCTTAATGATTTGAATGGGAAAATACTTTATCTAGTCTTAATGCATTTGCTTTTTGTGCACCCCCCCCCCCCCCCAAAAAAAAAAAAAAAAAAAAAAAATATATATATATATATATATATATATATAGCATTAAGTTTTTACATTATTTTGTGTGAACGTATGCCAAATATTTTTTTATGTAGTATTACATGCTTTTATTTATTTATTATGGAAAAAAAGAAAAATTACTATTTTACTGATGAAATTTGTACATAGGTTGCCTACCAGTTTTAAAATCAGTAAATAAGTTTTTTTTTTTTTTTAAGCGGCATCCAACCCGTTAAGCTTGGCAGGGGCCGTCCAAAGGTTTCTAAGGTTCTACTTTATTCTAATTTGCTGACTAATTTTATTTTGTGGGTTTCGAATTTTAGTTTTCATGCAATTCCATATTATTTCCAATTCCATGATACCCATAATAAAAGTTTATATGAAATTACATGTTAAGAAAATCTTAAATGTCAAATAAATTTTGAAATTTTCATATTGGAATAATATTCATAGCCAATGCTGTTTAAGCCAGTATAATAAACAATATTTTAAAGGTAGTCTGACATCTTTACCGTGAAAATATTCCTTATAATGTATGTTTGGACGAAATTTTGCCTATTCTGCCATGTTAAGAAAATCGTAAATTTCAAATAACGTATGAATTTTTTAAATTGGAAAATTTATAGTGAATGATGTTTATACTAATATCATAAATGGTATTTTAAAAAGGTCTGGCATTTTTACGATGAAAATGTTATAATGAACGTTTATGCTAAATTTTGCCCTTTTATAGCATGTTAAGAAAATCGTAAATTTCGAATAAGTTACGAAGTGTCCAACGTAGAACTTTCACAGTTAATGATGCTCATACCAATATCTTAAATGATATTTTAAAAGGGGTCTGGCAGCTTTATGGTGAAAATATCCTTCAAAAGGAACATTTATTTGAAATTTTGCTCGTATGTATTAAGAAATTCGTAAATTTCGAATAACTTAAGAAAATTTCAAAGTAGAATGTTCATTGTTAATGATATTCATGCCAGCAACGTAACTGATATTTAGAAGCTCGTCTGATATTTTTACGATAAAAATATTCCTTTTTATGCATGTTAAGCGAAATTTTGCCCTATTCTCCATGTCAAGAAAAATGCAGATTTTGAATAATTTACAATGTTTTCAAGTTAGAATGTTACAAATAAAAAAAATTTCTTGCCAGTATCATAAGTGATATTTTAAAACCTATCCGACCTCTTTACAGTCATTTGTTCTTGAGATAATGTGTATCCAGACGTACTAACAAACTGACTAACTTACAAATGGACACATATCATTTTTATTATTTTTCGGATTCATCACACCTGAAAATATGTAAAATATTAAATGTCCGAGATCGAAAATTTTCACGAATACCTAAATTTTCAATATTTATTATATGATGGAGAACTAAAACATTGTCTTTTAGTTCCCTTATTGTCCAAATATAATGTGTGAAGTAAATGAAGCCAAAGTGATAACCCCCCCCCCCTCCCCTTTAAAAATAAAATTTAAAAGATAAACTTAAAAAATATATATGGGATGTAGCTCATGCATAACCATTTAAAAAAAAAATTGCTTAAAAAAAATTGCTTAAAAAAAAAAAAAAATAATAATAATAATAATAAATCATAAGGTAGTGTTTTTAAAATGGGAACATTGGCATGTAACGGATTTAATATAATTATATTTCGTGATTACTAATGAATAATCAAAACTAGACTTGTATTTATGGGATTATAGCCTAATTTTTAAAATCATATATAATCATATATAATATATATATATATATATATATACAAGTTCAGACTGTAAACAAGACAAAAAGAAATTTGTATAAAATGGTCGCTTTAATCAGCACTGAATTATTATACAAAAAGATAAATTTAATTTAATTAATGTTAAATTATGAAAAATAACAATGCAATGTAATAACAAAATATAAACAATATTAATAAGCGAGATAAAAAAAAAAAAAAAAAAAAAATATTGATTTAAGTCAAATTTTTGGCCGTCCAAATTCAAGTACTATGTTACACCTCATATATTTCAGTGAAAGTTTCGTTGCAAAGACAAAAAGGAAACCTTAAGAAATTGAAGAAAAAACTGAATGTTGGGATCACTCTGTTAAGCCCGATTTTTGATATGCAGATTATTTAACCCACAGTGTGCAATGCTATTTTTAGGAAATTTGACATGCTACATTAGAAACAACATATACTGCAATCAGAATAATAAAAATAAATAAATGTCCGAGGAATTATGCCCAATTTTACTAAATAATTTTAAATGCGTATATATAGAAGCGCTAATAAAATTTCTTTTGCATAATTTATTAGCCAAAGGTACTTATTTGATAACCCTAAGCAAATATCGTAAAAATTCAAAAGGTTATCGTCAGTAGAATGAACTGGATTCTTTTCAACAAAAATGGAAAACTAAAAGGGATTTTATTCAAATTTTCATTTTAATTCAGTCATTGATAATGTACGTTGATTGTAAATAAATACGGATAAAACGCCATATCGTATTTCTTTTATTTTGAGAAGAGTTCGGTGTTTTGTGTTTTAGGATTAAAGGCGATTGACTACGCTAGGGTCCCAGACCTATGGGTGGAATGCTTTCCGTGGGGCGGGGGGGGGAGGCTTTCTAAGGAGTCCTAGTCCGTATTTACGCACATACTTTGAGAGAAACTGGTATTCGGTTTATTCTGTCGACTATAATTTTTTCAAATTTTTATGATATTTGCTTAAAATTTTTCATATGCAGCCTAAATCATTTGGCTAATATGGTTTCAGCTACATATATAAAAACCGTATAAATTTGTAACACTTGCGCAGGCGCAGTTAAATGTAATTAATAAAAATGTTCATATTTTATCAGATTGGTATTTTTTATCTCTCGATTGCAGTAATTTGTGTCATGTAGTATATCATTTTTCAGTAAAAGAGCATTGTATTAAAATGAGCATCCTGCATGTCATAATCAAAAAGCGTTCGAATTATTGTAAATTTTGTTGAAACCTTTATATCTCCTATCAGTATAAATGCTGACATACAAATGAATTTAGATAATTAGAAGAAGCACTTTATTTACATGTTACAGCGACAACTCATTTCAAGCATTACTTTTTACAAGGTGATTGTAATCATTCAGTTTTTTCTTTTATTTTTGCTGGTTCCCTTTTTAATTACGGGACAAATTTTCGCTGAAATATATGAGGTATAACATTTTCTTTACGCGCCCGTAATCTCAGGATTATTCGTCAAGTATTTTATTTTTCAAGATGTCCGACAAAACGTCTAAAATTGAATGTGCCTATGACAAGGTGTATTTAAAAAGTATGTGGCGTAGAGAAAAACTGATTAAAAGAAAAATTTGGAATTTTCGGTCAAAAGAAGCTTTGAGTATAGTGGAAAATCTTGTTTAAAAAAAGAACATGAAACCATAAAAATGTACTATCGAATTGATTCCCCCCTCCCTCTCTTTTTTTTTTTTTTTTTTAACTACCAGTAACATACATGACGTAATCACACACTCAGTATATTATCGAGCATGAAAGTGCAGCAAATATGAACAAATTTCTTATCGATCGTTGCCCATATGATTGAATGTAAGTCACAGTGCATGTGGCCAGCGTTTAGTAGCTTCATGAATTTAAGGAGGGGAAAAAAAAATCCCTTTCGCAAAATATTTAAATTAATTAATAATAATTTACATATAATGAGATCTTCCAGAATCATTGACATATGTTAAAATCGTGCCGAGACAATCGGTCCGTTTTGATGTAGACTAGTGTGTGCTTCCCACCTTTATTTCGTTGTTGCCTTATAAATACAGGGCAGGCCAAAAGTTTCTGACACATTTTACTCTTTAATATAAAATCAAATAATTGACGTACGACAATGCATTTTGTATTACAATGCTTCTGAAAAGTTTTGATTAAGAAAATAAAAAAGTTCGTTTTAAATTTTGCTCCTAGATTGCGCTGTATCTCAAAAACTCAAGGAGAAAAAAAAAATAAAGATAAGCAATTAAAGAGCATTTATTTTATGAAATTCACTCAATATCTGTGCGTCCTTTATAGATGGAACCACATACAAACAGTAATATAGTTCAATCCACGTGTTCGATAGCATGGATCGGGGAGAGGATTGGATTATGTGCGTGCGTTTTATTCGCATCAAACAGAGGGGAAGCATGCATAGTCCTACAAAGAGAAATCAAAAGGGTGTTAAATCTGGCGATCGTATGTGGTCATAGTAAAACTACAAAATGTTATGTAAACCAAACACAGGGACAATAACTCCATCAGAAGGATTTTTTTCTTTTTTCTTAACCCCGTTGCTGTGTTGGAGTCCATTTCGACTTAAAATTGACATACATGAAAATTAGTATTTTATATTACTTTCCTTAAAAAACAATAGGAATTGTTACGTAAATTTAATTTAAAAACAGAAAATGAAAATACTGTTATACATTAAATCAAAAGCATTGTGTCTGTTTGAACTATATTTGGTACATTCAAAAATGAATGTCCATTTCGTCCACGCGAAATTAACACAGAAACATAGTTTAAAAAAAAAAAAAAAAAAAATTATCACCGTAAGAAGCATTGTAGTGTAAACAAACCGCACTCTCAGATGTCATTGACATAATTTTATGTTAAAAGGACTAATATTCAAACACTTTCTATTTTTTTTTTTTTTTTTTTTTTTAATCGTTGAAGGCGTTAAGTATTTCGTGATTTTTTTCCCGTAAATCTCCCCTGCTTTAAACCTTTTTTAACTCTTTGAGGCGCAAAGTAATTGTGCTAATTTAAAATGTACTGACACCAGAATTTATGAACAAAATTAAAAGAAATAAAGGACGTTTTCTGCTGTTATAAAAGTAAATTTTGCCGTTTAAAAATTCAAGATTAATTTTTGTAGTTGGAACTTATTAATTGCGTCCTCGTAACGAGGGCACTGCGCCTCAAAGGGTGAAAAATAAATATCATTGGTTTGGAAAATAACCTGCATAACAACGATGTTACTTACACATCAAAAGTAATCTGATTATTTTCATAAAGATTAAACATTTCATTCATATTCACGCAACATAGTTACAAACGAGAATTTGTTTAATGCTTTTTCCATTTGTTTTTAAGGTGATATCTCTGATGATTAGCAATTACCATATTTATTGGTCTTCACTTATGAAATTCTCATGTTTAGTAGATCTCAATCTGGGAGTATTTAAAAAAACTCTCATCATCTGCCGCACCTTTTAATCACAACTTGGTTATTTCCTGCATAATTTATCATATGCAGTTTTATGACCTCAGTTAAGGCTTGCTCATTTCGCTTAATGAATTCCTACTGTATGTAACTTTTGGTGTTCCTTAATAAGATGCTGCCCTTTGGCGCGTTTGGGTTGACAGCATTCCCCAGACTGTAGGGCATATTTCACTGATGTCAACCGTCTTGAACAGTATATGCCATCTTTCTTTGATTATCGTCTTTAATAAGTTGTAATTTATCGTAATATTGGGTGTTTCATTTTATGCGATTCATGATGTCAATTTCGTTATTTTTGAATGTTTTCTAATATTCTGATATGTTTATTCACTGCTTAAAAAAATCTGTCAATTTAACAGAGGAAAAAAAAAACTGCCAACAAGTGTGCCAATAAAAAAATTAAAAACTGTTTTTAACAGAGGAAAAAAAAAAAATCGTTCTTTTAACGCATTTATTCTTTTAACACTAAAAAAAGCAGTTTAAAAATATCCTCTGTAAATTTTAACAAAAACAATATTTGAGTAACTTCACGGGTTTCTAATTTGGAATCTTCTGTTTCGTCGCCACACGCTTTACCTTGGCACCATGATTTTTAAAAGAAGAATAACAAGTTTTGTTACAATACATTTACTGACTATACAAAATTTATTCTTTGTTAAAAAACAAAAATTACAGTTTCATTATTACATTTTTTAAAATTACGTTTATTTGTTGTTGTTTTTCTCCCCACTGTTATTTTATTTTTATTTTTCTTATTTATTTTGGTGATAATTCACAATTTCAAATGTGAATCTTACCATGCCCATAGATGTAGTAATAAGACATAGATTGATCATTGGGGGGGGGGGGGGGATGATTCCTTTTTACTCGGAGAAAAGTCCACAATATGGCCGTCTTTTTCCGAGTGAATACACACAGATAATTTAGAAAATAAAATTTATGAATAATTTATGTACTAAAGGTGAATGAAAAACTGCAGATATCATTTTTCTTTTTCTTTCTTTCTTTTATATATTTATTAATTTAGTTAATATTTAAAGTTAAACTCTTTTTATATACTAGAACTAACGTTCTTCTTTACCTACGCCACTGTTAACCATATTTAAAAGAATTTTGAAAATTCTATATTACTTACTAATATAAAATCTTAAAAAATATCAAACTTTAAAAAACGTATGCCATTAAAAATCAAACCAGTTTTTGTTTCATAATAATAACAAAACAACTGATTATAAAAATTATATTTTTCATAATTTAGTCAAATATAATTTACTTTTATGATAACTTATCCATTTCTTTTCATAAATTTATTAGTAGAATTAAAAGACGCAATATTTCGACATTTTGAAAATTCATCAACATTCTATTCTATTCTATTACAATTGCCGAGTTTCAGTGGTTTCAATACCACTATATGGTTGATGCCAAAAAAATTTTTCGGCATCAAAAATTTTTGGATAATACTACATAAATTACTATGTCTATGGCCACGCCACTCTAAATTTAAAATCCTGGCACTATTAGACATTTAAGATTGAGGGAAGGTGTTAGCTACAGGGGAAAAAAAAAAAAAAAAAAAAAAAAAAAAGAGTCCTTTTCCATGGGGGGAAAAAAAAATCTTTAAAAGTCACGGATATTTTTACAGTGCTTAATTAGACCCGTGGTTTATCATATTACAACTGATACTTTGATGTACAGATTTTGTTTCTGACAAATGCAAAATTATTTGTATTTACAAAATGAAACTGAAAGCATTATATATATATTGTACATAGTATCTATTGAATTAGTATCTTTTTAATTTTTAAATAGATATAATAATTCGCAGAAAAAATAAACAACTTGAATATGTAATTTGTTTTCCATACCACTATGTTCTGAAGAGAAGGAGTGTAATTTAATAATTTTCTCTACCAAATTTCATAGATTTAAAAGATATTATTTTCGATTTTTTAACCCTGTGAAACACAAAGTAATTATGCTAATTTAATACCGATTGCCACCAGAAATCACAATCAGAATTAGAAGAAATAAATGTTTTTTTACCGTCTTGTTTTAAGGACACTTTGCACCTTTGATTGCAAATAGATTTAATAAAAAAAAGCTTATATTTCCATTTCATGTTTGTAAATTGATCTATGTTAGGTTTGTTCAATAAAATACATATGCAGACAACATTTCTTATGGTTTTGGATTTTTTTTTTTTTTTTTTTTTTTTTTTTACAGTTTTGATATCTTTAAATTGCATGCGTTTTCTCAGTTTGCATTTTTCACGAAATCGTGTGATCTTCAAAATGCTAAAGTTTCTACAGATATTTAAAAAAAGACTTAATATTTATTATTTGTTTGTTTGTTTATTATTATTTTATGTTTAATTGTATCTACTTAAAAGAATTGGGGATGGGTTGTGAAATTTATTTATTAGTTTTCGAGAAAAAAAATTAAAAAGTGCATGTCGAAGTAAAAATTTAGAAAAAAAAAAAAATGCTTTTTGTTATATTTTTATTTATTCTTTTTTAAAGATATTGCAAAATCCATCCCCAATTCTTTTAAGTAGGTTCTATTAAACATCCAAAACAATATTAAGTCTTTTCTTAAGTATTTGCTGAAGTTTCAGCATTTTAAAAATCATGAATTCATGAAAGTATGCAAACTGAGAAAACTCAATTTAAAGATTTTAAATCTGTTAAAAATTATATAAAAAAAATAAGAATTGTTACCTGAATATATATTTTAATGAACAAACCTAATAGAGTTTTAATTAATAAATATTAAATAAAAATATTAGCTTCTATATGAAACTTTCAGTGGTGCCTACCCAAAGATGCCAAACCCGCTTAAAAACTGTATTTTTTGCTGAATAAAACCAATTTCTAAAAGCAATATGCAATACCATAATGATTTTTCCACTGTAACAAAAATTTGTATTATAACTGAAACGGGAAAAAAATCACAAAAATTAGTTCACTTTCGGATTCACTGATTATGTAAACATTACACCTCCATTCTTGAAGGGATTTTATTGCCGTATCTTTTAAAAAGTTACAATACATGCAAAAAAATGGGTCTGTTTCAATTGATCACACACACATATATATATATTATATATATATATGTATATGCTTGTTGAAATTACACACATGTATGTATGATGTTACAAAGGCTTGTTTCAGTATTTGGAATACTATGAGATAATTACTCTTAATTAATTACAATAAAAATGTAGAATTTTTTCAGTGTAGCAAAATTTTTGTGTTATTTCACGATCCGTAAGAAAAATTAATTTAGTGTTAACGTTTAACTTTCTTTAAAATGTTTCCAAAAATGCATTCTGCAGAATGAATTAATATTTTTTTAAAAAGTAAATATTTTCTTTTTTTTTTTTCCGTAAGCAGTTTCGTTTTATGCGTTTTTGCATTCTTCAAATTTGCGCAATAATTTTAAATATTTTATTCCAATGGTTTCTTTATATATATATATATATAAATAGATTTAGCGCTACATAACTAAACCCGGGAAAAATCTTCAACGTCTTGAATGGCAAGAGCTGTTTTCAATTAATTTTTCTCTTTGGCGTATGTATTTTCCAAAAACTCAGACAAACCTTAAATAACATACAAAATTTTGTGTAATTTTAATGAGAATTAAAATATTTCTAATGAGTTGAAACCACTCGTTTTTCACTTACATTTTAAAAAGTAAAGAGATACCTGAAGGTAATTTTAAGGTATAATTGTTGATATCTGTCATCCATTTTCTTTTATCACGTACATCAGGGTTTCTGTTGATATTACAGTGTGCTTGAAAAATGTTATTATAACTTTTCTCTTTTATAGGTTTTTATATATATTTATTTTGCGTTAATAGACCTCAAAAATACTTATTTTTCTTTCAAAACAGATCACAGCTGCTAACCCTTTAACGTTCATTGGTTTCGCAGCGAAACCAAACATTTGACATAATTTAACAATTTTTATTCAGCAGTTGTTTTTTTTTTTTACATTTTCCTCTTGTTTTAATCAGGTTTTAAACTTTTGTTCCTTTTCTGTTCATTAGATATCAGCACTATTCCAAAATGTAACAAATAATGCTTCAAAGGAAGCTAAATGCATAAGTCACTTGAAGTTTCTTAGTGTACACAAGTGCGAATTGCTGGTTTGAGGATGCACTCATGTCTAGTTTTTTTCATTTGATGAAGAGCTGGACTATTATTTTCAACTGAAATAACTTTCGTAGTCCATAATATTTGCTTACAAAGTGTTTTATTTGTTGAATTATATATTATTTGAATTTAATAAGGTCAACTTATAGATGTATCAAACGAAAAACTTCTCGAAAAGGAACAATGCTAATTTTTTATTTTTTAAATATTTATGATCAGCTATGTGTCTTAAAGCCATTTTTAAAATAAGTTTAGTAATTTTAAAATAAATTAAGTAGTGAACGTTAAAGGGTTAAATGATCCAGTTTTCTTTTAACATTTTACGTCCTTTAATATAATGTCTTGTTGAACATGTCTAATACTTCAATAAAATTGCATATTAGGGTTGAATGGGCTATTCCCTGTATTTGTCTGAATGGCATAAACGATGTGATATTTGAAAGAACAACTTCTCTTAATTGAGTATGTTCTGTTAGCAGATATCAAAAATTTTGTCATTTTGTTGTTTATAAAGTAGTTAAATATAATAATAAATAAGAAAATTAATATTTGCGGAATCATTTGTGGTAAAATACATTTGAAACATGAAATTAAATTCCTTAAGATGTGTTGTACAAATTTACTTTTTATTAGCCATGTGGACATACTAACGCATTCTATAAACAAATGCTCCGACTCAGTTTGTCCATTCCCACCCCCCCCCTCTTTTTTTTTTCACGATACGTAATGTTAGACTACATTATAAGATCATGTAAACCCTACAACTTTTCTCCAATAAATGAATATAAGTCAGCATGTATAACACTTCACCATAATTGTGTAAGCTATTATGCAGTATTATCTGTGATCTCTGCTTTTTACTCCTAATTTGGCCGAAATAATGCCATTGGAACCAAACGCAGATTGAATTCCATTCCATTTTCCATCTTTTCGTAAACCTGAATGCATTAATTTACTTCTTATTTAAAAAGTATCAGCAGTTCAGATTAAGCTATGTTTTTAACATTTTTTAACGAAGTTGAATAGTGTTAATGAATTTCATATCTTTTTTCATTTTCGTTTCTGTAAATATGTTTAGATTGCCTTGAAACTAATATATGTTATTCAGGTTCATTATAGCATGTTTCCTAGTGAAAATTGTTTAAATAGTGCTACTGCTTAATGTACAGAAACTCACAAAAGAATTAGGATACTTTACGGTCTATGAGAGGTATTCTTTACTTACATAATTTAATATCTTCAATACTACGGAAAACATAACGAAACTAACATAAGTTATTCAAACGCACAAATGCATGTTTCCTCTAATGTATGGTATAATTAGCATAAGCAGAGTTACGCTGAAACAATATGTGCAGTGTTTTCTCTTTACATTAAAGATACACACACACACACATACACAATTTCTTTAAAATATTTATCATCATGGAGGTAAGATTCATTGAAAGTTACAATGTAATGGATAAGTAAGTTTATAATCTGTTTAGTATAAGAAAATGTTTTATATTTTAAACGAACCACGTAATTTTTCTTTTTTCTTTCTATTTTTTTTTTTCTTTTTTTTTTTTAATTAAATTGTTAAACTTTGAAATCATACATCAGATTCAGTGAAAGCGAAGTCTTAATTAGGAAGGAAAAATATTTGGTTGAATGGTAAATAACTTCTGATTGCTTCAACTAATTCGCGTGTTTATGTCTTATTTTCGAACATAAATCTTCCTTGGAAGCATAACTAATAATCACACAATAGAGCTGTCTACATATCATTTTTATTTTCGAAACGTGCCTTGTGGAGGGAAAAATATGTTCGTAAACACTTTCACGTTGTAGCGTATTTTTTGTCATCGTGTTTTTGACTGGTTTTATACGCCTCATCTCTTTTTGCTTACTAAATCACTCATTGATTGGCAAGATGAGAAAAATCGCTTCCACTTTTCAGCCGCTGGGAATGGTTCTCACTCGCGTCACATCACTCGTTTTTGACTGTGTTCGATTTGGACCTTAGAATGTTTAAATCATTTCTCTAGCCTCTTAGCGGTTCGAGGAAAAAAGTAGTTAAAACTAAAAGAAAGTCTGTATTAAAGAGCGAATTTTTATCGATTAAAGAATATAGGACGAGATTGAGATGTAGCGAAAATATTCCTTTCTTATGTGAATTTTTTTTTTTTTTTTTCTTTTTCAAATTTATGGTGCATTTTATTGTTTTGGAAAAATGGCCTAGCGATTTATGAATGGTATTTTATTGAGCATTTACTAGGGATTATCTTGTTTTATTTCTGTAAGATATATTTGGAGGGTTTATTGACTTGAGTCTGATTCAGGTGAATCAAACTACAATATGTTGAAAGTGTAGTTATCTAAATTATCGAAAACTGTCCCATCATAAAATCGAGACTAAGCATTATTACGTATATAATCTGCAATACAATTTAATGTACTGTCTGATATTATTATGGTAATTTATGATTGTCCCAGTATAACAGAAATCATGCATCGTGGCTGCGATCACTGCAGATTAATATAACAGCTGAAGAAACCTTATTTCTACAAAACAAAGAGTTTTATATTATTGAGTAGTTTTATTATTATTATTATTATTACATTAACCCATTAAACGCCGTTTTATATTTCACATGGAAAAAATTTAAATTTTCTTATGCTTTCAGTCTCAATATGCTTAGCTTCTCTAATCATATTTAGTTTGAATTTTTAAAATATCTTCATTTAATTAGAAAGCATGATATGAACCCAAAATGGGAGACTTGGCGCTTAATGGGGGTGGGGGGGATTATATATTCTATCTACAGTGTTGACAGTTGAATGTTTAATTTTAATATTCTGCTATAACATGTTAGAAATTCTCAAAATTATTTTTATGTGATTAATAAAGTTAATTATCGGTTCTTTAAATGCATATTAGATATATTCAAGCCATAAATTAAAGAATTCGTAAAATTTATTACCTCTTTATTTATTTATTTATTTATTTTTACATTTTTGTATGAAATTGAATTAAAATTTTTTTTGTTTAACATGACCTTACATTTCTCGCACCATACGCGCGTTCTCTTTTTACAAAGTTTACATTTTGATTACCTGCCAGCCTGAGCCTGCGTAATAAAATTATTCATATTATCAAAGCGTATGCTAGAGTTCGCTGCTGTGTGTAGTCCAAGTCGAGGTATTGGTAATAATTATAGTCCCTCAGATTTCATCAAACATATCACAGTGTTTCGTAAAAATATTAACTGAGACATTTTTCATTTTATCTCGTAGTGCCGATACCACAGACATGTTAAAAGTATTGGCAAAAAGTCACACCACCAGCTCTTATCCTCCATTCTCAGTCGGTAAGTACTCAAAAATAGGTCAAGATCTCCGATTTTTGTTATAAGATCTAACCATTTCTGGTGGAGGCAAATCAGACTTCTTTTTAGATATTTAGTGCCAACGTTTTACTTGGGCATAAGCTCCATACTTACAAAATTCGATGCAAAACATACAACATTATAGTATTTCTATTTTACTTATAGTCAGTTTTCCCTTTTTAACACTTTCCAAGAAGGTTAAAAAAGTACTAATGACTTCCGTGTGTCTGTCTGTCTGTCCGTCCGCGCTCTAACTCCCGTAAATATTCATGGAATTTCTTGAAACTGATATAGTATGTTATTCAAGTTCACTATCGGATGTTCCCTATTGAAAATGGAGTGAATACCTCTACTGGCTTGTGTACAGGGACACCCGAAACTATTTCAAAGGCTTGTGTCCTATGAGAGGTATTTCTATAAACCATTTTTTAATGCCTTTACGTTACACAAATATTAATGAAATTGAGATATGTTGTTCAAGTTCACTGTCGGATGTTCCCTATTGAAAATGGAGTGAATACCTCTACTGGCTTGTGTATAGGGACACCCGAAAGTATTCCAAAGCATCATGCCCTATGAGTGGTATTTCTATAAACCATATTTTAATGCCTTTACTTTACACAAATCTTAATGAAATTGAAATATGTTATTCAAGTTCACTATCGGATGTTTTCTATAGAAAATGGAATAAATACCACTACTGGTTTCTGTACAGGGACACCCTAAAGTATTCCAAAGCATTGCAATCTGTGAGAGATATTTCTATAAACCTAATTTTAATAACTTTGCAGAAATCTTAATAAAATTGAAATATGTTATTTATATGATGCACAAAAAAAAAAAAAAAAAAAAAAAAAAAAATGCTTTTTATAGAATGTAGTATGATTAGCATTAGATTTACAGGGCCACACAAAAATATTCACTTATACATTGAACGCTTTTATAAGAAATTTGCTGGAATTGCATTTTCATTTAGATTAAGCATTACACTTTCTAACAATTTTTAAATGTGAATATAATTTCAATTTGTGTATGTGTCTGTCCGTCTGCCTGCCCCCAGCGTCTGTAAATATTTTCATAAATTTTAAAAAATGATAAATGTTATTCAAGTTCAGAATGGAGTATTCTGTATTTAAAATGACATTAATAGGACATTACATTGACAACCTCTTTGTGTACAGGGACAACCAAAAAATACCAGTGCATTGCGTTTTATGGGAGACATTTTTATAAATCACATTTAAATAACTTTCTGTTGTAAAAAATTATAAAGAAAATGACATTTAATGTCAATATTCTAAAGTAATGTTTTGTATAATATGGTTAACCTTCAGATTTACAGGGTTACACTAAAATATTCAGATACATTAAGAGCTGTAATTAGAATTTAAAGGCTGCATTTTCTTTTGCGTTAAGCATTTTTAACACTTTTCAACAATGTTTAAGAATGATTATTAATTCAATTAGTCTGTCTGTATGCTTTTCTGTGCTTCTGTCTGTTCGTTGTGTTATAACGTAGGCAAAGAACATTGAAAGTTATACGATACAACAAATACGTACAATTGGAATGTGTTAATCAATGCGTACCGCATGGTTTTTCGTTCTTGTCTTTCCTTACCAAATCTTTACTATCTTGTAAAGCACAGTTCTGAAGTCGATTCTCTCTCACCATTACATGTTTCAGATTGACAGATTTTTTTTTTCTCCATATCTGAAAGCAATGACAGAGTTGGAAGAAAATTGTCAAGATACACATGCAAAAGAAGTGAGGTTCTTTATTCTACCAGTCGGAAGAAGTCAAGTCTCTCATTTCGGGACCTTTATAAATAAACGATTGTAAATTAGTTTTCTTAACGACTGTTTGTTATGACTTTTTTTTTCTTTTTTTTTTTTTTTTTGTAATGTTTATAATTTCTTGGAACTCGAATTATTTTTGGGGAATAATTCTTTATGAAGTAAAAAAAGGCAATTTTGTTGAACAATTTTAGAAATTGGAATTTACATTAAAAACTATTTGAAAAAAATTACCAAAAGAAGCTAAGTACTTCATTATTCATAATATATTATATATTTATCTTAATTACTTATGGATGAAAAAAAGGTCCCCAAAATGGACTTAATTAATGTAACGCAAATATTTATTTAGCGCGTAGATCGGCGATCTGCGACATCTATAGTAAAAATCTAATGTTAGATCTACACCCCGCGACAAAAAGATAGGTACAAAAGGTTTTTTCTTTGATTTTTCATAAAATAACATTATCTAAATTGTGCTTATCATTTATTATTATCATAAAATAACACTATTCCCGGACTAATTTTTGTTTTAAGACTAATTTAGAAAAGTTTTAAGACTAAAATTTTTCTAATTTAAGACTACACTCCGCGACAAAAAGATAGGAACAAAGGTTTTTTTTTTTTTTTTTAATTTTTCATAAAATAACATTATCTAAATTGTGCTGATCATTTATTATCGTAACAAAATATTATCATATCAAAAACATATTAAATATTTGAATCATATTCAAATATTTAAAAAAAAAAAAAAATCTTAGTTCCTATCTTTTTGTCGCGGTGTGTAGTCTTAAATTAGAAAAATTTTAGTCTTAAAATTTTTCTAAATTAGTCTTAAAACAAAAATTAGTCTGGAATAGTGTTATTTTATGAAAAATCAAAGAAAAAACCCTTTGTACCTATCTTTTTGTCGCGGGGTGTATGTAATGCTTCATCTATTTAGTGTAATTATTGGTAATCCGAACTAGAGGTAACGACTACAAAATTCCAATGTTATATTCATGTAATGCAATTTAGAGCCGGCACTGGCAAACCGATTTAGTACTGATATGAGCCCCGTAATTGGCACTATTCATCACTCTTTGATCCGCTTAACGGCCCTCTTCACTTACCGTCGCCAGAGCCCGAGCCAATGTTATTCTATGGGGAAATTTTCTTTACAAATAACTTATTAACTAATACATATTTTTAAATTCTGTTTTCACATTCAGAAAACTCCCAACTGTTAAATTGACGGACCTTTTTTAAAAATGTATTTTTTTTTTTTTTTTTTTTTAATATTACTTTCTTAAATATGTAATATAGAGAAAGTATTGGATTCGCGAAAATTTTCGACCTCCGTTTTTTGACGGATCTACACGTTTTGGGGTGTCCTGAACACGAATTGATAGTTTTTAGAAAATGTCTGTCTGTGTGTCTGTCTGTCTGTGGTTTAGTGTTTTCACCGTATCTCACGAACCAATGAATGAAATTCAACCAAACTTGGTATATAGTTGGACCCTGGCGGGGCATTGTGCTGATTAGATTTTAGGATCAATAGCCCATCAGGTGGCGCTGTGATCGCATTTTATGTAAATTTTTAACATGGCAGTATAGGACAAATTTTCGTATTTTTCACCGTATCTCAAGAACTAATGAATTAAATTCAACCAAACTTGGTATATAGTTGGAACCTGACGGGGCATGGTGCTGATTAGATTTGGGGAACAATCGTTCAGCAGGTGGCGCTGTGATCGCAAAATTTCGTATGTCACACCGTATCTCACGAACCGATGAATGAAATTGAATCAAACTTGGTGTATAGTTGGACCCTGACATGGAAAGGGTCTGATTAGATTTTGGGATCAATCGCCCGGCAGATGGCGCTGTGATCGCATTTTATGTAAACTTTTAACCTTGCAGCATAGGACAAAATTTCGTATAAATGTACATAATGAGCGTTATTTTAAACTTGTGATTGTAAAATTAATATGAATTATTGATAATAGTAGTAGTTAACTACGAAAAAAATTTTGTGCATGTGGGGGCACCGGTTCCCCCCCCCCTGGGGGGGAAGTACCCCCCCGGGGGGGGGGTAAATTTTCAAGATGGGTATCTTTCGAAAGATCTCGTCAATACCTTTAAAACGAATGGTTGAACTATAAATCTGTGACAATTTGAAACAAAGTTATCGATTTTTTTACTTTTAACAAAAAAAAACTTAGAAAAAAAATCGTTTTTTTTTTTTTTTTTTTTTTTTTTTTTAAACGAAACTTAACCAAACTTGGTATTTAGTTGGTCCCCGACATAAACTGGTCCTGATTACATTTAGGGATCAATAGCTCAACAGGTGGCGCTGTGATCGCATTTTTTCTAAATTTTTAACATGGCAATATAGGACAAAATTTCGTATAAATGTACATAATGAGCGTTATTTTAAACTTGTGATTGTAAAATTAATATCAATTATTGATAATAGTAGTAGTTAACTACGAAAAAAATTTTGTGCATGTGGGGGCACCGGTTCCCCCCCCCCCCCGGGGGGGGGGGGGGGTAAATTTTCAAGATGGGTATCTTTCGAAAGATCTCGTCAATAGCTTTAAAACGAATGGTTGAACTATAAATCTGTGATAATTTAAAACAAAGTTATCGATTTTTTTTACTTTTAACAAAAAAAAAAAAAAAAAAAAAAAAAAAAAAAAAGGGGGAAAAAAAAATCGTTTTTTTTTTTTTTTTAAATATTGTTACTGGTTGAATATGTATTACTTTTAACAAAAAAAAAAAAAAAAAATTAGAAAAAAAATCGTAATTTTTTTTTTTTTTTTTTTAAATATTGTTACTGATTGAATATGTATATAGGAAAATATAGAAGAAAGTCTTGTGGTGGCCACAACATACTAGTTTTATTTTGAAATTGAAAATGAAAAAATTTCACATATTGAAAATTCGTATTTTGCAGCTTCAAAATAAAATATAAAAAATCAAAAAAATATTTTTTTAAAAAAGGTCCGTCAATTTAACAGCTGAGAATTTTCAGAATGTGAAAACGGAATTCAAAAACATGTATTAGTTAATAAGTTATTTGTAAAGAAAAATTTCCCATAGAATAACATTAGTTTCAGCTTCCGGTGGCGGTGAGTGAAGAGGGCCCTTAAATAATAATTTTTATAAATGAACATTACATTTTAAACATGCGTCAATAAATTTTGCTTTTAAAAACTCTGACTTCAGCAGAGTTATTAGAAGTACTAATGTTTTTATATAATAACATTTTTATAAACAAGTAAGGAATAAAATCTGTTTTAAAAGATTTAAACTATTATACATTTTTTTAGTTATATTATTTTTTGTCTTTCTTTTAATGTATTACAGTATTGTTAGTGGTTTATTTCTTTACTAGCAAACCCGGGCGAAACTTCCGCACTTTTATCTCTTTTCTAATTTACCTTTAAGATTTGAAACTCATAAATGTTATACCACTGGCATGAATATTAATGACTATGAATTTTCCAATATAAAAATTTCGTAAGTTATTGAAAATTTACGAATTTCTTAACATGGCCGAATAGAGCAAAATTTCACATAAATGTCAATCTTGAGGGATGTTTTCATCGTAAAGATGTCAAACAACTTTCGAAATATTATTTAGGATACTGTCATGAATATCATAGACTATGATTTTCCAATTTAAAAAAATTCGTAAGTTATTTGGAATTTACGATTTACTTAACATGTCAGAATAAGGCAAAATTGAGCTTAAACTTCCATTTTGAGGATCATAAATGCATTAGACAGCTTCAAAATTACATTTATGATATTTGTTTGAACATGATTGAATACAAATATTCTAATAGGAAATTTTCGTAAATTATTCGTAATTTACGATTTTATCAACATAGCGAAATTGTAAATTTTTCATATAAATATGAATTTTGAGGATTATTGCATTGGAAATAGTAGCATGAAAACTAAACAACGGAATTGGCCCTGATAAAATAAATTAATAGATTAGAATAAGATAAATATATCGAAGTGAACGGTGGATAGATTAGGCGGGGATTTCATTCTGTTACTGTATCAAGCTTTGGTCAAATTCATTTCTTTTAACATGATTATAATATGTCTCGCACTAGAAATTTATGAGAATATAAATATGATGGGGAACTGAGCAGAGTCCACCTATGCCAACTAGTTTAGTAAATTTTTGATAATAATTCAGATTCTGTCTTTAAAGTATTGTTATGTTTAAAATAGCGCTTGCAACGATTCTAAAGATGCAACTTTTAAAAATACGTTTTTCCATAAAATAATCTCATCAGACAAATGCCGTCTTTTTTTTTTTTTTTTTTTTTTCTTATTAGATCATTCAGATGAGTCCGCGTACTTAAATATTATCCATTTATTAATATTATTTTTTATCTTCGCGTATTTTATTAATTACATTACTATCGTATCGTTTTAACGAAATATAATCGGAATTGGTCCACGTTAGAGAAATATTATATGGATTTTTCCCACCGCTGGGTGTATGTTTGTATTCATTAGATGTTTTTAAATTGAAATTTCTTATTTGGGTTAGGGATTGCAATAATGTTTTATGTTTGCATGCTGGATTCGGTGTTGTAGAATGCAGGAAGTCGCAGATAAATATCTGTTTTTGATATTGATGTTGCAGATTAATACAGAAAGTTCTGCTTCTGAATTGATTTATTCAGATTATATTATTTACTGATAAATATTTATTGGCAATTTTCTTTGTAAATTCTTTGTAGATAAGTTAAAAAACTCTCACAGTGCTTATGGAGAACATTTTATTGTTGAAATTCTAATCTATGTATCATTAATTCATCCATGTAACGCTTTAACTAATAATATTATTTTATGTGGGCATTCACATAACAATTGAGCATTTAAAATAATAATAATAATAAATGTGCTGAACTGTTGATTCAAATATCAATACGCTTGAAGGCATAATATATTACATTTATTAGTAAATGGCGCGTTATGATTATTAAGGAATTTTGGGGTGAATTCTTATAATGGGAGATACATCTATGTAACATTAATTTTTTTAATTCTGTTTAAAATTATAGTTGTAATTGATAAGGCATTGAATGTATTTTTAATTAAATCCAATACTCATGAAATACTGAAAAATATAATGATACTTGAATGTGTTAAAAAGTGCACAATTACCTATGGTGACTGTTTTTCTGTAGAAATAGATTACTCTTTGTATTCTAAAAAGTTTATGTACATCATTTATTAAACTTAAACTTACAATAATGTTTTTTTTAAAACCGAAGCAGGATACTTTGGTCTCGCCAGTTTGGTCCTGCCGTTTTCACCCCGAGGAAATTTTGGTGCCTGGCCATTTTGGTCCCGAGATTTTTTGATTCCGCTAATTTTTTGCTATCTTTTAAATATATACTAGTTTTTTAATATGATAGCATATTTATTGATACGGGAAAATTGAAGTGCTCTTAGAATATCTTTAATTAAGGAATATCATATAGGTAAATATATAAATTTTGGATGTTACAGTTGCTCCCTAGCCATTGAGATTCGGAGAATTTTGTTCTGATTTTTTACGAACATTTAATATATTTAAACTTTTATTTATTTTTTTAACACAATTGCACTTTTTTTTTTCTTTCTTTCTTTCTTTTTTTTTTTTTTTTTTTTAGGACTGAGGGCGTATTAGTCTCAATCTGGGATTTTTGCGTTGTCGTTTTCGATAGTTGGACATTTGTCGAAATCTAAAATTTATCGAAAATATAATTGAATAATTTGAAAGCGATGTTATAATTTAAAAAAAGAATATATATATATATATAGTCCTCCGTCCTAAACTAAATTCTGCTTTTGCCAGAATTTCATCATAATCTTTATTATTATTATTATTATTATTGAAAGAAAAATAAAAGAAAATTAATAATAATCAGTATCGTTACAAGCGATATCGAAAAAGTTTTTTTTTAATAATTTTGAATTAGGAAATAAGAAGTGCGCGAGCAATATGAAATAAAAATAAGTAAAATAATCTGGTGTGCCACTCACACGACTTTCTCTTACCCTGAAATTTAATACTATAAATGCAGGTTACAGATTAAGAGGTAAGATAACGAGTACTGTTATGTAAACCTGTGTTAAACAATTCAAATTAGGCTTCGGAACAGTTTTATATGATAATTAGTTTTGTGTGAGGGGGGCTGCCGCCCCCTCAACCCCTGCGTTTCCTTAATGCACCTACATTTATATAGAATTTAATTCATCTATTAAAAAAAATTCTGTTTTTTTTTTTTAAATAATTTATTAAAATTGTTATTTAAAAAAATTATCTTTTATGATAATGCAGACGATTTCCATATTAGAGAAGTAGTGTAACACTAAATATAAAAAAAAAAGTCCATTTTATTCTCAATAACAATAATAAAAAAAAAAAATACGATTTTTTTTTTCTAAGGGTGTTTTTTTTTTTTTTTTTTTTTTTGTTAAAAGTAAAAAAAAAAAAAAAAAAAAAAAAAATCGATAACTTTGTTTTAAATTATCGCCGATCGATAGTTCAACCATTCGTTTTAAAGGTATTGGCGAGCTCTTTTGAAAGATACCCATCATGAAAATTTACTCCCCCTCGAGGGGGGACTTCCCCCCCATGGGGGAGGCGAGACTCCTACATACACAATTTTTTTTTCCCAGTTAACTATCGCTATTACAAAAAATATATATTCGTTTCATTTGGTTTAGTGCAGTCTATAGACGTTAAACTCAACTTTCCTGCAATTTCCCCCATAGACGTAATGTATTAGAATTCTCTTGATTGTCCCTGTACACGAACCATTTGCTTGATCTTTACGAAAAGCTTACTGTAGCATCCCTATATGATACACATTTAGAATACCAAGTTTGAACTTTCTGCCATAATTTGTTTTTGAGATATGCTGATAACAGACAGACACACCGACCATTTGCTAAAAACATGATTTTCGTATTCAGGGGACCTCAAAACGTGTAAATATAACAAAATCTCGCGTTCGCAAATTTGACCCAAAAACAATACTTTCTCTACCTTATGAGTAAGAGAAAGTAAAAATGAATTTAATGGTTTAATTTTTATATAAAACAAGATCGCGTGCTATCTTAAAAAGTAGATGTAAAATTTAAAGTTTAATTTTTTTGGCAACAGTTATAAATTAAAATAAATAATTTAATGAAAGTTTAGAAGCTAGAATTTCTAATTTTATTATTATTATTATTATTATTATTATTCGGGAACAGATAATTGTTACATGTAATTGTAAAAACTTTTACACATTTAAAAAGCGATTGTTAACTATTGAATTGACAAGTAATTTAATCAACAGTAAATAAATTAAGTCAAAGAAAAATCTCTTCTCATTATTTTTTTAATGAGGACCTTTTTTCATTTGATTTAGATTTAACTTACTTTAAATATATTAAAAACACTTTTAGCACACGTAAATTAAAATTTTTATTAAAAAATGTTAAAATTTTTTTATCCAAAGCTTTTCGCTTTAATAGTAAAGCATCGTCAGGGATTTTTAATTAATCGTTGTAAAAATCCCTGACGATGCTTTACTATTAAAGCGAAAAGCTTTGGATAAAAAAAAAAAAAAAAAAAAAAAATAACATCTTTTAAATAAAAATTTAAATTTACGTGTGTTAAAAGTGTTTTTAATATATTTAACAAATGACACGTGTTCAATTTAACTCTCTTTTTTTCTTAGAGATAATTTATATTAACTTACTTTAATTGTAATTTGATTTTAGGTTGATTTCTTTAGATATCGACCTATTGCAATCACTTCGTTTATCTATCTATCTATCTATCTATAATGAAAATTTTTTCATCACGATAACTCCCGAAATAATACTCCAAATCGAACCAAATTTGGACAGTGAATTGATCTTATAAATATCTTGGACGAGTTCGTTAACCAAATTGCTCCGACTCTTTGTTTTCAAGTGGCAGCCACTTGAATATTTCTAACCCATCTTTAAAAAAGCGTATTTAAAGCAAGATGTAAATATAGACTACATAAGGGTCTCAATGAATTTTATTAATGAACTTTATCAGTCATTTTTAATAAAGTGGCGAATATCTTAAGTGGGGCCACTTGAAATCAGGCTACCACTTGAAAATTCGGCGTTACCAAAGTGGCGGGACCAAAGTGACGTGACCAAAACGGCGGGACCAAAGTGTCATGTACCCTTTTGAAACACCTCTTTTGCTGTATAGTTTGTTTTATTATTATTATTATTATTATCTGTAGTTTATTTTGCTTTCGTTATTAGTGTTTTTTGGTGGGGGCGGGGCGGGAGGGGGAGGGTGTTACACCAATGGCCGAGCGGGTCTGCGATCAAAGTTAGTAGACAAGAAGTTCCGAGTTCGATGCCAGGTATCGCTCGTCGATCTAGCCGTTCGGAATTTTCCATGGTTTTCTACGAAACTCGCATAAACAGGGGCTATGGCCCTTTAGAAAGACCCCCACGGAGGGGATTCAGTTCGGTAAAAAAATATAAATTAAAAAATAAAAATCATAAAAACTGTTTTTTCAATATGTTTTTTTTTTTTTAAACAAACCTAATATAGTTCTACTTATAAATATTAAATGGAAATATAAGCTTTTAGATGAAACATTTAACGAACATGTTTCATCTAAAAGCTGAACATGTTTTTGCTGAACACGAACTGAACATGTTTTTGTTGAAAGAGTTGTGGCATAATCGTTCTTTGAATTTAGCTGTTGTACAACCAGTTAATTATCAATATACAACCAGTTTTAAAAATTCCATAACTTTATCAAAACCATTACAAAGTATCATCTTTCATTTGCCAATCAGCCTCAATATATATGTATACAGTAACCGCCGCTTAATAAATTCACCAGTTAGTAAAATCAGCCGCTTAATCTGATCAAATTGACAGGATCGGAATCAAATCAATACAACCTGTTTTTAAACCGCCGCTTAATAAAATCACTATCGTCGGTTAATACATTAAAAAAAAAATCTCTTCAGCAGCAAAAATATCATTTATGCAAGATAAAAAATTTTTCCTATTTACATTGTAATTTTTTAATCTTTCAAAAAAAGAAAAGAAAAGTATTTAAAGCACAGCAATCCCTCAGTTCTTTGCCGAAGTCATCTCTGTTTGTCGAAAATTTTACACTTGCAGTATAGTTACAAATTGAACACGCCCCTCACTTATCTATATTTCAAGGAACGTATTCTTCAAAGCGCAATAATAAGTTACAAATTTGATTTGATGCGCAAATGATACATGTATATTTTTTAATTATTAAAAGAAAATTTCCAGTTCTTGTTTTGAAATAATTATGAAGCAAGAGGTTTAAACGGAAATATTTTAAACTTAAAAAGAAAAGCGGGACTTTTTGGCAAAGTAATGATGATTCTCCTCAAAGGAAAGCGCATAGAAACTTGGAATGCGTTTAATTTACTTATATTGAAGAAAACATTCATTAAATTATCTGTCAAAAATTTATTAATATCGTTTATTAATTCCAGTACTCGTTATCTTTTGAAATTTCATTCCAAATTCAGAGAAGTATAATACCTTTTTCTTGAGTACAGACACGATTGCCGGATATAAAAATCAGCTGCTTAACAAAATAATTTTGGTTCAGAACAAATGTGATTTTAATAAGCGGTGGGTACTGTATTTGTATATGCAAATTATACGATTATACGGCAATTCTTATAGAAATCATCATCTTTTTATTTTATCTCCCTTTTTCAAGTTTTTCGAATATATAGACATGCAATCTATTTAATTACCTTTTTGAATAAAATCTGTGTAAAAGCAACATTCCGTAAATTCTTAAATGATGACAGACGAGGTTCGTTTCCCTCTATAATTTTTATTTGATTAATGTTTAATGCTTTTTTTTTTTTTTTTTTTTTCTTTTAAGTTTTGTGAATATATATATATATATATTTTTTTTTTTTTTGTGTGTGTGTGTGTGTGTATTAATGAATAAATGAATAAATAAATTATCCATTCTTTCAAAGAATTCAAAGGTACTTGACTCCAGGGTAATACTTGATTTTTTTTTTTTCCTGAATATATATATTTTCCCTCATAAAACTTAATTTTTTGATATTTATATTTATATATATGAATATATAATTTATGGACTTTCGATTCTTTTCGCTTGTAATCTATCTACCATTTTGTGTAAGATTACTTAAAAAAAAAAGAGCATTTCTTACATTTAAAGAGTAATAGATGAGGTTGTTTTCCCCTATAACTTTTGTTTGATTAATTTTCTATTCTACTTTATTCACGTTTTTGCAAATAAGCTAAATAAAAAATAAATTATTTTTTCCTTTCAGTCATCTGGTATCTAAGAGCCATTAACTTATATATTACTTTATTTCCTCGTAAAATTTCACTTTACGTAGAATAAAAATATATATTTAAATGCATTCATTTTCAAATCATTAAGCATGCTATCAATTTATTCACCACATTCTGAGTAAAATTATTTTTAATATGGGAATTCCTTAAGATTTTTTCCCCATATCTTTCATTTAATTTTTAATGCTATTTTGTTTAAATATTGTAAATTAACAAGATATTTGTATGAGCAAGATTTATTTTAATTAAACTTATATTTATTTATTTATTTATTGTTATTATTTTCGGTCAATTCACTGGTATTTGACTGCTTAGATTATACCCTTAAATACTTTTGTACTCATTAAAGAAAAGTATTAGATTCATAAAAAATTTCAAATTATAGTTTTCGACGGATTTATATATTTTAAGATGCTCTGAATTTAGTGTCACTATTTTTTGAAAATATCTGTCTGTGTGCCTGTGACAAAAAATTGGTCTCAGCTCTAGATCAAGAAGTGATAACAGAATCTCATCTGAAATTTCCCTAGTTATGAGATGGCTATATAGCAGCTTCTACAGTATATAAATGCATTAATAATCTCTTGATATGTGAGATGGATATTATGTGAAAGTTCACTGATTCAGTTTGGATACATGTCAGCCGATAGGTGGCGACTGCTAAGCTACAATTTTCCCCATCTATGGAAAATATATCTCACCATGGTAACTAGAATACCGTATTCTAGTTAACGTGTATCTCATTTTCTATAATTGTATAAGTGCATAAAACTCAGGATTGGCAAGGGCCGAAGTTTTTTTTTCCTTAAAAAAAAAAAAACTCATAAATTATTATTAAACTGATTTTTTATCATCTCAGTTTTTGCCATATTTTTTTAGTTTAAACAACCTCAAGTCTTTTTTTTTTTTTTTTTACTATGTTTTTCCATAATATTTGCTTAAGAATATTTTTAAGATATAAGCAATAAAAATTATACATCATCATAGTATTATACAATTATAGTATAAATCATAGTATTATAAAATTATACCTCATCATAGTATTTGATGAGTATTTGTGAACTGATACTTTATTTCATCATTAGTACATAGAGGTTAAAAAAAAAATTAAAAAAAAATAACAAAAAAGAAAAAGTTTTTTTCCCCCCTAAGGTTGATGATAGATTCTTAAAATGGTATATAAGTTTATTCTAACGCATGTGATGATCGTGAAAAATGCCGTTGAAATACAGCGGTATCACTCTAATAAATTTCTTTCTTAAACAAAAACCACTGAATGGCAGCTTCGTACACACACACACACACACACACATATGCAAAATAATCAAAACCAGATGAAAATTTAATCCCAAAACACATGAGAGCCTTCATCAGG